>CANTUT010000356.1:785000-900000 GCA_947687605.1 Reutealis trisperma | reverse complement strand
CCAAATTGGAGAAGGCGAAAAAAAAAAAAAAAAAGAATAGGCTTTCAATTGCTTTTTCGCGAATAGTTCAAGCTCTTAATTAAGCATTTCCCCATTTGGACCTAATGCAACCTCGCTAGGCATCTCCCAGAATCCTGACAGTCATGTAATATTATTATACTAGGCCTTTTCAAAAGTGGGTCCAAATTTAAAAATGTTAAATTTATTTTTTTTTTCAAAATTCATCCTATCCAAAATAATCCAAGTCCACAATATGTTTATATTTAGGATAATTTTTACTTACACCGGATATATACACCAATATAATGAGAGAATGACACATAGAGTAAAAAAAGGTATTAGTATTTTTTTACTGAGTAAAAAAATACAAAAAAAATATATTTAGTAAAATATCTCATCACTTAATAGTTTGGGCTTTTTACATAATTATGTAAAAGAAAAAAAATATATTTAGTAAAATATCTCATCACTTAATAGTTTGGGCTTTTTACATAATTATGTAAAAAAAAGAAATTTCTTATATGAGTTAGGTGGGAAAAAATTTCCCCACCTATGCTCTTTTATGCCATGTGGTATAAAAAAGAGTCAAAATCGACAGTATAACTGGCGATTTTGTTATTATAAATTTTCTTTGGATATCGCCACTTACAGTGGCGATGTCTCTCTTTTTTTTTTTTTTTGCATGGTTGCCACTTGGCAACCATGTTTTTTAATTTTTAATTTTATAATTTATATTTATTTTATAAAAATTTTAACTAAATAAAATTATAAATTTTTATATATTATATAAATTTAATATTTTTAATTATTAAAAATTAGAAAAAATATTTTTAATTTTCACAATTATAAAAATTTTTACATAAATATTATTATTAAAAAATTTTTGTCAATTTTTGTACATAAAAATAATTACAAAAAATAATTTTTATATATAAAATTTTCATATATGAAAAATACTTGTTGATCATGTATGAAAATTATTTTTAGCAATTTCTTATTTAATTTTTCAATATTATTCACTTTTTAATATTTCATAAAAAAAAGTTTATTTAATTTATATTTCTTTTAGTATATCAAATTTATTTTTACTATAAAATTCAAAAATTATTTTATTTTGAATTTTTATATATTATATAAATTTAATATTTTCAAATATTAAAAATTATAAAAAATATTTTGATATTTGTGCATAAAAATTATTAATATTAATAATTTGATTATTAACATATTAATAAAACTGTATATTGTATCTTTGCATGCTTTTTGTATTAAATTTATTAACATATTAATAAATTTATTTTTATATCAAATTTATTTTTACTATAAAATTAATTTTTAATATCAAATTTATTTTATATCAAATTTATTTTTACTATAAAATTAATTTTTGATATTTAACAATATATAATGAATATAAAATTATTTAAAAAACTTGATACAATTGGTATCTATATGCAAAGTACATGCAAAGATACAAAGCGTATGTAATCCACTTGGTAATCATCATTTTAATACAAATTAATCTCTTATTATGGAGCTGTCTTAAAAGAGAGACGATCATTCCATACTAGTGAATGTTTTCATGGATGAGACCACACAATAGCCGTCTCCATTATTACCAACAAGATAAATTGTACAATCCACTTGGTAACCAAACCATCCATTAGAGATTTTATCTATCATTTTTTTTTTTTTTTAGAATTAGGGAGAAATTTTGAATATGAATTTATCATCTAAATTATATATGTGCTTATTACTAAAGTATATCTTGAGATGCAAAATTCTACCTTTAATAAAGTTTAGGAATATAGTTAAAATAATAATTAATATAGTTGATACATTAATTAATATTGCAAATTAATGAGATTTACTAATAAGCTATGTAGTAATATTGAAATTCTGTGATTATTAGTTCAAATCTTAATTAGAATAAAATTACCAAAAAAAGATATATAAACAAGCATGAGTTTAGGATTTTAATTGATCTTGTAGTGATTCGTGCTACCTATTTAAATTCTTAAATATTAACGAAAAAATCTTAAGTGAATCTAATTTAACACATTAGATTACGAACTATTCAATTGTAATGTTTCATTTTAAATAATAATTATGTAAAAGGTAAATATAGTAATTAACTATTCGATTTATGATATGTATGTTGTAATTAAAGTATCGACGTATAATATGATCATTGGTAGTCCATGATCTAATATGATAAATCTAATTCACCTAAGAATTTTTCTTAATTATAATATTAACATACCAAAAAGAACATGAACAGCAATATTAAATTAACAATTTACTTATCAAATGTCTACCTACAAATATAAAAGGCAAAGGTTCATTTATGCTTCTCTCCTTTCTATGAGAATCCAAATGCACATTAAACAAGATATTAATTCCAATTCTTAATTTAGAGTGTAAGTAAAATTAATTCTCCATTTTATTAATTGAGAATTTAATTTAATTTTTAAGTAAAAAGAGTTTCTCTTTTACATGCATGAGAATGCAGATTTCGTAAAGATCGTATTTTAGATTAACTGTATATAATTATACAACTCTACATTAATTCATACAAATTACCAAGTATATTTAGAGAAATATTACATTGTTTTGTTACCCTTAAATTCTATCTAATTATCATTTTCATGCTGTAGAAACATCTTAACCACCTGGCTCATGGTAGGTCTACCATCTCTGTTTTCCTCAACACACTTCAATGCCACTCCGATGAGAGTTTCCATTTCCTCTGCATCACACTCCATTTCAATGCTTGGCTCTATTATCTCTTTAACCCAACATGTATTATTTGAAGAATATTTACTTTTGTTCTCCTTAACCCATTCAACCAATCTCTTGTTCTCAAATTCCTAACCCATTGATGGACTCTTTCCAGTGACTATCTCCAACGCCACCATTCCATAGCTGTAGACATCCACTTTAGAAGTAATGGGCAAATTAAATATCCACTCAGGAGCCATGTAACCTCTTGTTCCCCTAATTCTTGAGAAGCTTGAATTGTGAAGATCACCTCTGCTTAACAGTCTAGATAGCCCAAAATCTGAAATTTTTGGCTGGTAATTGGCATCCAAGAGAATGTTTTGTGGCTTGACATCACAATGTAAAACCCATTCCGAGCATTCTTCATGTAAATAAGCTAAGCCTTTAGCAGTACCCACAGCGATTTTAAACCTCTTTTTCCAATCAAGAGTTTCGGAAGATATTTTTATCCAAAGATCCATTTTCCATGTACTCGTACACCAAAAGCTATGTTTTCCTTCTGCACAATATCCCCACATTTCTATTAAATTCATGCGATTAAGCTTCCCAACTGTGCTTACTTCTGCCAGAAATTCACCTTCTGCTTGGCTAGCATCATTTAGTCGCTTAATTGCTGCAACTCTTTGATCATCTAATATGCCTTTATACACAATTCCAGTAGCTCCTCTGCCTATTTCTTCTTTGAAATTTCTTGTTGCTTTCTTTAACTCATCGTAAGTGAATCTTTTGAAACCAGTAGCAGCAAGAAAGTAGTCTTGAACAGTTGCATCTGTTTTATGCTGATTTCTATTCAGGAAATGCCAAACAAAAACTACAGCAAGAAACTCAATTATCCCAATTGCACTAACAAACCAAATCAAGAACGTCTGTGACCAACTTCCATGGGACTTCACATACCTTCTCTCAAGATTCTCAATAGCTCCGGGAGAACAAGCAAGATTGAAGTTCTTTGGCTGACCAGTTATTGAAGCTACTGGTTTTAGGCACTTTCAAGTATAGTTCTCCTCGAAAATTAGGCGAACGGTAACCATTCAATAATTGTATTTTGGGGAAACAATAAGGAACATTTTCAGGGTGGTTCTGAAAAACATATTTTAATTCAAATCCTTTGCAATCGCAACTTTTTAAGCATACTTCTTTGCACATATCTAATGTGTAATTCTCCTAGAAACCAAAATCATATCCATATGACTCGACATGAGGAAGTCGAAGAAAAGTGGCTTCATCCTTGTCACAAGAAACCTCGGTTTCTGGTTCGCAGCCTAAAGACCAATCAGAAAGATTTTTAATTTTATGCACTGGAAGGCAAAAACATTTTCTACCAAAACTAGGAATATACTGACAAACACTATTAGGCCCAAAAGCTCCATGAATTTTACAAGGTTGAGAACAGACTTGCCATGACCAATTCCCATTCTCATTTACTCTGCTGTACAATCTTAAATTACCATCAAAATCAAGAGTCAATCTTCGTTGAATTTGCATTCCATAATCAGAAGACAAGAAAGTAAAATTGTCTGATGAAATAAATTTGCCAAATGAATCAAGTAAAGCAATTCTACTACTGTTGTACGAGGATCTCCCTGCTTCGCGGCTGAGAAGCCAATGGTCTGGCCAGAAAGTGCTTGAAACATCAGGACCATCATAAACAAGACGAAGAATGTTATCAAAATCAAAAGATAACTTATAAAACCCAGAAGTAAAATTTGTTAAGCTTCTTGAAGAAACAAGAAGTGAATCTCTAGTAAATGGTTGCAGAGGAAGCAGAGTATCTGTAGGTGAATCAAAGCTCTGCCATAAAATTTTAGTCTCTGGATTTTTAGTGATTAAAACAAGATTGCCAGTATCATAAAGAACTAAAGATGTTGAAGAGAAGGAGAAAGTATTTGAGGACCAAACAATGGAATGACCAGCATCAGTCAAGATTAGATTGCCAGTTTGAAGCAGAGATAGCTTTGAGTTTATTCCATTAATGGGTATGTCTCTGTTTGCCATCCAAAGCACTGTACAATTGTTAAAGCAAGAATGTTCAGTGAACCAAATAGCAAAGGAATAAGCATTTTCACCAACTGGATAAAAACCAGAAGAGAAAATGCCATTAGATGAGATCAAAACATTTTCTGGGTTCTCTACAGAAAGAGAGGAGCCTTCACTTAAGGTATCTTGAAGTGTTGAAGATGAAAATGGAAGAAATGTAATTAAACAGAGAATAAATAATGTGAAAGGTTTTGCCATTTGTGAAAGTTGAGAAAAAGAAGAATGTGGTAATGGGATTTATAGAATGTAGAATAGAATCAATGAAGCACTATTTCCTTTATTACTTGGAAAATTTGATAAAATATTGTTCTATTTCCTTTATTACTTGGAAAATTTGATAAAATAGTCTTTTTTTTTTTTCTTTCCAAATGATAAAATATTTTAGTCGAGAAAAGTTGCTGTATTTCTTTTTATTGGTTTATGTTTCTTTTTTTAAGGTTGACAATTGATTTTATAAAATGTCCACTAACCTAAGGCCATCACCAACCAGCCTTTAAAACACTAATTTGGTGTGAGAAATTGTGCAAAAACACATCCAATGGCACACTATCATTTGCACCATTTTGGTGCAAATGAATAGCAGAAATGGTGCAATGAATAGCCGAATGCCAAGCAATGAATATAAAATAATTTTTATTTATTTTTTTAATTTATTGTACTTAAAATTTAATTTAAGTTATAAAATCAATTTCAAATAAAATTATAGTAAAATAAGTATTAAATTTTTAATTTAAAATATGTTATAATTAAAATTAAAATTTATCTATAATTTGCTGATAACTCTATTTTCTTATAGATATTTTACCTGTTTAAATTCTAATTTTTGCTTAATTCTTAAAAATTTCACTACCAGAAAATCGCTATTTAGCGACAGAATTTTCCGTCGCTAAATTATTATAGCGACGGAATTACGAGGAGAGAAATCCGTCGCTATAACCCTAGTCACTGATTTTTTTGCGACAGAAATAGGAATCCGTTGGTAATCAACGACGGAAATTTTCTCGCTAAATTTTGTCGCAAATTTCAGCGACGGAATTTTTGTCGCAGATCCGTTGGAAATCCGTCGCTCATCCGTAGTTGATCTGTTAGAGTTTAAAACTAAATTTAAATAAAATCCGTCACTGAAATAAAGCAATCTGTCACTGTTTTATTGCGATAGAATATTCCGTTGGAATTCCGTCGTAATTTATAATTAAAAATTAATTTATTCCGTCGCAATTATGCTTATATTCCATCGCAATTTTTTATTTAAAAATTTATCGTTTATTTTTTTCGTTGCAAATCCGTTGGAAAAATCCATCGCAAAAATTTATTTCGTCCCAAATCCGTCACAAATATTTTTCATTTAATTTTTTTTAATGATTATGTTATTATATATATTTATATACGTTATATTTATATTTATATTTATATACTAATATGTTTCAGCAATGTTAACAATATTAATATGAATATTAAAAATTCAATTAGTAATAAAATATTAAAATAAGTTACACATCATAAAAAAGTAGCAACCATAAATAATAAATCATAAAAAGTAGCAATATAAACAAGAAAATATTGATAATAGAGTCCTAAATCATCCTCTTAATCATGCTGCTCATCAGTATGAGATGGATCATCAAATGCATGATTATCAGCCGCAGTATTATCATCAGCAGCAGCAGTATTATCATCATTACTCGAAGGATTATTCTGGACAGATGAAACAGGATCCAAACCTCTTGCAATCATAAAACTCTCCAGGCGATGAAGGCGTTCTGTCAGCTCTCGTTCTCTCTCCGATACCATCCTTTGTAACTGCTGTTGAATTACTTCTTGAACTCCTGGACTTGAAATCAATCGAATCATATCCTGTTCATTGCTTGGCTGGGAAAAAGCAGTAGGAGGGACAGATGGTGGGTAAGTAGCAGAAGATGAGCTACCACCTGAATGTCCATAATATGACGATGCACAAGAACCAACTCCGTAAATCCTCTTCTTCTTGTTCTCCCCTCCAATAGCTCTCAAGTATAAGTCCAACTCATCATCAACAGCTGGCTGATCGGATCCTGGTGTTGGCTGAGACATCTCTTCACGCAATCTCACAATCTCATCCTATTAAATAATTCAATTAACGAATTTTAGTTATATAAAAAGGTTGCACATAATTTTTATTATTTTTTAAAATTACAAGCTGAAATTTTATAATAAAATAAATTATAAAGTTTTGAGAATTTTGAATTATTTCCATCATTAGAAAAAAATTTATTTATATAAAAATATTTCACAAATGAATTAAACTAACAAATAAAATTTTAGACTTACATGAACTGCCTTCGAGCGAGAATCAACAAAACTTCCATCGGCCTTCCTAGTATGAGTGCGGATGAAAATCTCCGTCGGTAGTGGATCTCTTCCCAATGTAGAAGCCTTTAAAACATTACAAAGTATTTAAATTTTATATTTTTCACAAACTGCTAAGGACATTTAAAAATTTTGTACTTATATAGTAAATTAGAATATATACTAACCAATCTACGGCAATGCTCCTCATGGGAGATAGAACTGCCTATATGGCAAGATAGCCCACTACCATCACCCCCTAATTCAGAACAGCGATTCTTAGATGCCGTAGCAGACTTTATTATCCTATGATCTTTCTTCCATTCCTCACACCACTGCTTATAGACATCCTCTTCAAGAAATTTTGGCTTTTTACCAGACCTCTTTACACTACTAACCATGTCAGAATATCGCAATGCACACTTCTTCTTCCAAGCAATTTTCACCTTTGAATCTATAGCCTTGTCCCAAACAAAATTTTTCTGCAACAAAGTGTTAATTGACTATATATATATATATATATATATATATATATATATATATATATATATATATATATATATATATATATATATATATATATATATATATATATAAACTTTGACAAAAACATTCCTTATATATATGAAATTTTTCATATTAATAAATCAAATTAAAATTTATAATTTTGACAAAAACCTTCCTAATATATATGAAATTTCTCATATTAATAAATGGAATTAAAATTTATAACTTTGACAAAAACCTCCCTAATATATATGAAATTTCTCATATTACTAAATGGAATTAAAATTTATAACTTTGACAAAAACCTCCCTAATATATATGAAATTTGTCGTATTAACAACTGGAATTTATAGAAATTTCGGTAAAACTTTCCCTATATACGAGAATTATCCTCCTATTAACAGTTGAAAAAATAATATAATTATTGTCCAAACACTTCAATATCATCAATATAATACATTA
Organism: Reutealis trisperma; assembly: GCA_947687605.1. Taxonomy (NCBI): domain Eukaryota; kingdom Viridiplantae; phylum Streptophyta; class Magnoliopsida; order Malpighiales; family Euphorbiaceae; genus Reutealis; species Reutealis trisperma. Next base: position 891,888 of record CANTUT010000356.1, on the reverse strand, counting down.
TCATATAAATTGCCCAACCCGGGCCTCCAAGTAATAACCCCTTCCGCCATAATAGAAATCTATCATAATAATTATAAGTTTTTATTATTAAATTACAAGTAAATTTCTAACAAATAATTAAATTTATATGGCCAAATAATCAAATTAAAGGTATATATATACAAACTTTGACAAAAACCTCCTATATATATATGAAATTTCTTGTATTAACAACTGAAATTTATACAGTAATTTACTAATGTTTTACTTAAACAAATATATATAAGATAATTAGATCAATTAACCCAAAATTCACCATAATTACATATACAAATATTAAAAATCTATAAAAATTTCGGTAGAACTTCCCCTATATACTGAAATTATCCTCCTATTAATAATTTAAAAAACAATATAATTATTTCTCAAACACTTCAATATCATCAATATAATACATTATCATATAAATTGCCCAACCTGGGCCTCCAAGTAATAACCCCTTCCACCATAACACAAATATATCATAATAATCATCAGTTTTGATTATTAAATTACAAGTAAATTTCTAACAAATAATCAAATTTCTATATATATATATATATATATATATCAAATTAGAGGTAAAATTCAAACAAATAATTAAATTATAATTAAAACATGTAATATTTATATTAATTACCTTAAATTCTTCCCAGTAATAATCCTCAACTTCCTTTGGCACTTCCTTCCAAGAATAGCCTTTGGGATATATGTTGCGCGATTTCTGCAAGTACACAGGTCGTAAACAAGTAATATAGTAGTGAAATAAGTGTCGATCCCACGAGAAAGGGTTGACAAGTACCAAAACTATTGAATATTCTATTATTTAGAAAATCAATTATGAGAAGTCATATTTTAAGCTAAAGTAAAATTCAAGTAAATAAATGATGATAATATGAAATAAGATTAAAAGTCTAGGATTTAGAATTCATCAATTGATCACATATGATTTCTTTATAATCTTTAGATGGATTATTTTTGTTGGAATTAATGATTGGATTTCCCTAAATTATATGATGTTCTCTCTCAAGATGCAACATGTGTGTTCATATTAACCTTACGTCTACTCTCATGATCATAAGCAATTAATACAAACCCATTAAGTTTTATGGAAATCCTTTTAAAAATCACAAAGGAGTATTCTTATCTCTAAGCAATACATTCCCTAGGTCAATTATCCTAATGAACTAATATTGTGCTTTCACTCTCGCTACTTCACACAATATTTTAAATCATGCAATTAATGACCAGTTAATTACAAGCATTAAATTCTAAGATAAAAAATTAATTCCAACAATCAACCCAATCAATTAAATATAAATAATCATATGCAAATCAAAAGATTACATCTAAATCCTAGAAAAATAAATTTAGCTATTCATAATTAAAAGAGAAGAAACAATTAAATTAACAATAAAAATAATAAACATAATAATAACTTATAATTAGATTCAAGAATAGATTTTAGAGAGAACTTGTTTTGGGATACAATTTTTGATGAACTCAAGCTTCCAAAAACTCCTCCTCTTGATCAAAATAAAAAATAAAACTAATCTACTCTAAGAAAACATATGAAAATCTCTCTACATATTTTTTTTTAATGGATTTTCTTTGATGTCATTTCTCTTTGCCAAGCATGGTATTTATAGACATGTTTGGTGGAAGAATTCAAGTTCCATTAAAATTCTTACATCAAAAATTCAACATTGATGGTTAGGTTGGCCACCAACCATTGAATTCCTTCATCAATATTCAAAAATAGTTAGGTTGGCTACCAACCATTGAATTTTGGCCACCAACCATTGAATTCCTTCATCAATATTCAAAAATGGTTAGGTTGGCTACCAACCATTGAATTTTGGCCACCAACCATTGAATTTATTTCTCATAGATTGAAAACTTGAATCATTGCTTGCATCATTATTTTTACTGCATCATTTTGATCTGCAAAAAATAAAATAAAAATACTTAAAATATGTTATAATTTATTTATAAATTGTAGAACTATTTATTTCTAAAAATAAGTAATAATATTATTGCATTCTCGAGAATTGAGCTAAAATTTAAGTTTAAATAATTAAAATAACTCTAAAAATATAGAGTTATCATACCCCCAAACTTAAGTTTTTGCTTGTCCTCAAGCAAAAGAAAATTCAAAACCTAAACTAGTCCACTTTCGTAGGAAATTACGATTGCATTTAGCGTATGCAACAAGCCTTTAAACCCCTAGGTGTCCCGTAGAGGACGAGTTATAGTCTCGTGAGGGCTTCCAATGGTGATACCCACAAACACCTTTAAAACTCTAATTTTTCAACTATTTATTTCAAAGATAAATAAAATATCACAAAAAAGAAATTTAATCCTCGCGTGCTTATGTTGAATTTTTTTTTTAAAGGTCTCAAGAAATTAATATTTACAAACAATATATCAATAGTATTGCAAGTCAAGCTTCTATCTCAGGTTCAAAATAATCCTCATCTTAATCATGCCTTGAATAACTATACATTAAATCAACTGTAAAGAAATTGTTACACTTCAAATAGGCATATACACATTGATATATTTAAATGCCTCTATCAAAAGATATAAAATAGATGTGCAAATCTCATAAGCATGTTAATGCAAACAATCTCCACTAATGGAATTCACAAATCAAGAGAGACCAATAAGTCTTAACTAGGCTTGTAATGGGGCTAACACAAGGTCTTTTGGCTGAACAAAGAAAAGGCTAAATGAACAAAAGTAAGATAATTATACCAAGCTTACAAAAGAAAATTAATAGCTCAAATAAAGGAATTATGTTAATAAAGGATCCCTTCCATCTTAAGCATCATTCTTCTTCAATGTTTTCTTCTTTTAAGCCCCCTTCTTCTTCTTCTATATTTTTTTTTCTTTTTTATTTTTTTTTTTGCCAAAAACATTATTCTAAAGATAAGCAAGAATACTAACTTTTATTTTATTCAATTTTCTTGCTTTCCCCCAAACTTATTTTAAGTAGAAGGTGATCTTTTACAATGAATAATACTCTCAGTTATTAACAATCCTTATTTTTTTTTTAAACTTCAATAATTTCCTTTTCTTTATTAGAATGTAAACCTGACAAAATTATCTCACAAATAGGGTGAAGGATAACAATTAAGGTTACTTAACAAAGAAAGAAAGCTAAAATTAATAAGGCACAAAGGGATAAACTAGGAAAAAAAAATAAAATAAGGGTGGATATAAGTAATAGGCTAAACAAACAATGCCTAAATCATATCTCTCTTTCAAAATGAATTCAAAATTTCGCCTCAAAAGTTTGCAAAAACATGTTCTAAGATAAGTGAGGCAAATGAAGATAAAAATGTGTAGAAGCCCTCTCTAAGTAAGCATACACAAATTCAATGTAATCAATATAATGCAAAGCAAAGCAAAACATAATATTAATAAAAGTTAATTTCTTACCCAAAATAGTTGCTCAACCTGAAATACTTTAATAAATTGTCCATAAATATCAATTATAATCTATCATTGGCCTTTCATCAAATTATTTAACACAAGCATATTTTATCAATAAAATAGTAAAAAATTTTAAATTTATTCATCAAAACATGAAAGAAATTACTGAAAATAAAAAACAAACTAAATCTCCCCCAAACTTGCAATGGACATTGTCTTCAATGTCAAAAAAACAAATCAAAAGAAAGAAAATATTCCCTCTTGTAGAAAAGTAGATTCCAAATTATAAGCAGGACATGCATTCCACTTTCTTGCTTCCTGTAAAACATCTTGAAATAACACTAAAAGCAAAGCATAAGAAATTAATCACACAAAAAGAAAACATTATTTTTTTTGTTTTTTTTTATTTTTTATTTTTTTATTTTAGAAACTAGAAAAAGAAAGGAAAAAAAAATACAAATGCGTATCAAGAGCACAAAAAAATACTCTTTACTCAGCCATCTTGTATGAATAACTCTTGAGTTAGTTAGTTAGTTTTTTTTTTTTTTGAAAAGGAAAATCACATAAATTTAAGATGCGTATCAAGAGTACAAAAGTAACTCTTTACTTAACCATCTTACATTTAGTGAATCGAACCTAAAATTTCGCTTGATCAAGTGCAACAAAAAAAACACACACACAAAACAAAAAAAAATGCGATAAAAAAAACTACAATAGTTAGGGAAGTTATAACCGGAGATTCATATCTAGTCCTCGCTTTTTACTGCTACTGGCCCTAGGGTGCCAAACTACCTGTGCCATCAATGGATCAGGTTCAGATTTAAAGTTTTGTAGTTGATCAATCAATTGATCAATAGTTGAAGCAGAGACTAAGATGCGTCGATTCGCTGGTGTCATAAAACCCTGTTCCACAGCATGATCGAGAAAAGATAACAAACCATTATAAAAATCATCAACATTAAGTAATCCCAATGGCTTTTGAAGAACAGTTAATTGGTTCCAAGATGCAATGGTGAAAATATCTTCAAATGTTTCTAAACCACCAGGTAATGTGATAAAAGCATCAGCATTGAGATTCATGTATGCCATTCGTTCGTACATGCTATTGACTTGTAACTCATTACCTATAGTTCCACCAGTGATTTGTTTATTTCGAGCCAAAGCCTTTAGAACTACTCCTAAGACTTTACTACCTCTAATATATGCAGAACTTGCGACACAACCCCTTAACCCTAAACTACCTCCTTCAAATACCAAATCAATTTTTCGTTCTGCTAAAATCCTACCAAGTTCATTAGCTGCTATCAAGTACTCTCTTTTCTTGCCAGAGTTTGGACTACAAAAAATATAAATAGTTTTGAATTTGCGTGTTGAGGATTCTGCCATTTTCTCTCACAGATCTCTCGAAAGGGTTGTGTGCATATTGACAATAATAAATGTGCATATAAAGAAACTAGAAGAGTAAAAGAACAGTTCAATGGGATAAAATAATTATTGACAGAAAAAGTATAAAAACAAAAATGATAATAAAAACAAAAATAATCAATGCTGTGTGTACAAATGTCAAAAGAAATATTTGAAAAACTAAAAAGAAACAGACATTGAAATTCTAAAAAGCTAATGAAAGTAGAAAAATCTGCAGCGTGTGTACAAAAGTCAAAAAGAAAATATTGAAAAGCTAAAAGTGGATATTGAAAGTCTAAAAAGTTATCGATAGTTAAAAAAAAAATCTGCAGGAAAATAAAATCTAGGTGCTAAAAAGTCAAAAAGTACTGCAAGATGTAGAAAAAAAATGCATTGAAAAATAAAAAAAGTTAGTGATACACCTGATTATAAACAGTAGTTGTGATTTTGGCTCACATCTTCCTCTGGTTTTACATCCAGTAACGACTTACACGCCTTCTATGAGTCGAGGATAGGCTTCCCATCCAGTTTTCTTATTAACTAGCAAACAGGGTCTTTTATGGTCAGATTCTCTAGACTGTAACGCTGCTTCTTTTCTTTGAATAATTCCCATAAATCTAAGAACTTCTCCCCGTACCTGGCAAACATTTAATAAATGAGTCATGAATCTTACCTGCCAATCGTACTTTGGCTTCTATGATCTAGCGAATATCCTCAGGAAGATTCAGACACCTAAATGCCTTCATTCTTTCTAGTCTGCGTTCATCAATTTTCCTGAGCACATCTTGGGGAAGAGTTGGAAATCTATTTTTTAGTGCTTTAAGAGATGCTTCCATGTCTAATTAACTTAGTTAAGAAAATGAAGAGAAAATTTACAACGAAACAACTAAACAGAAATAAAAGAAATTTAATAAAGAGAAAACTTGGGTTTCCTCCTAATAAGCTATTTTAATAACAACACTAAAGCAAAAATTAAAATAGAACAAAACAAACAAAAGAAAATAAAAAAGAAGTGAAAAAGTTAGAAATTTGGGTTGCCTCCCAAAAGCGCTTTATTTATAGTCTTTAGCTTGACTATAACTATATCTTCATCAAGGAGGATAATACACAAAGTATATAATCCCAATAATTGTGGAAATATAAACTTTTGCTAGTTTTAATAAGTCCGACCAGCTTGATTTGAACCTACATGGAAAAAGATTAAGACAAGAATTATTTAATATTTCATAATTAAGCTCATAATTTTCAAAAGTTTTCAAACGTGCTCCTTTTCTTGCTCTGAATTTTCTCAAGAAATTGAGATAAGAGGGTAGTGGTGTTGAATCAAGAGTTGGTGAGTGCTCAGTTGATAGTGGTGAATGCTTCTTCTTTTCTTCCAAGTCATCAAATTGATCTTCGTTATGGTCTGACATATATGGTGTTGTATTCACCAAACAAACTGAAAAAGTTTCCTTTGAGTGCTCTTGTTCAAATACTTCTTCAATTTCCCCATCAATTTCAACCACTCCGCAGATATTATCCATAAGAGAAGAATATTTCTTAGGCAAATTAGGTTCAACTTCTTTCTTTTTTTCTTGCTTGCTTGAAGTATCTCCTTGATCAATCATCTCTTCCTCATCATCACTCAAAGAAATTGCCAAACATTGATCTCCAGAATATTCTTCAATTTGACTTGTTAGGTTACCATGGCCTTGAGCATCTAATGGATTAGCAAATTGTTCCATTTGTATATCAAAATTTATATTGTGGCTAGTCCATTGATTCATCCTATCTTCCATTTTTTCACATCTTTCGTAAGTAGCATTCATGAAGTTTTCTAATGCTATTTCATAAGATGGTTTGTGCTCTTTAAATGGTGCATAATCTTGAAAATCATATTGATAAGGATACCATAAATTGTTACCTTGATCGTATTGGTTTTCCCATGAAAAGATTGAATAGTCACTCCATCCTGAGTTGTTTATGTTAGAATATGGATAATTCTCATACCTGTTATAATTTGGGAAAAATTGTACCTGCTCTACATATTGGCACTCAGAATTCAAATGATTATCTCCACACAGATCACAACTCAAACATGAATTAAATAAATTATTTGCATCAAGTTTATCAATTAAATTAACCAAGGTATCGATTTTAGCATTTAACTTACTAAAACTATCCTCACTATACATGTTTGCTGCTCTATTTAGTATCATTCCTCCATCACACCATTAAAAGTTGTGGAAAACCTTCTCTTTTTTTTTTATTTTTTATAAAAGTCCTGCAAAATAATAAAAAAAATAGAAAAGAAAAACAAAATCTAAAGTAATAGAGTATATCAATTTATTGATATTGTCAAAAATTGTCTTCCCCGGCAATGGCGCTAAAAACTTGTTGCGCGATTTCTGCAAGTGCACAGGTCGTGAACAAGTAATATAGTAGTGAAATAAGTGTCGATCCCACGAGAAAGGGTTGACAAGTACCAAAACTATTGAATATTCTATTATTTAGAAAATCAATTATGAGAAGTCATATTTTAAGCTAAAGTAAAATTCAAGTAAATAAATGATGATAATATGAAATAAGATTAAAAGTCTAGGATTTAGAATTCATCAATTGATCACATACTATTTCTTTATAATCTTTAGATGGATTATTTTTGCTGGAATTAATGATTAGATTTCCCTAAATTATATGATGTTCTCTCTCAAGATGCAACATGTGTGTTCATATTAACCTTACGTCTACTCTCGTGATCATAAGCAATTAATACAAACCCATTAAGTTTTATGGAAATCCTTTTAAAAATCACAAAGGAGTATTCTTATTTCTAAGCAATACATTCCCTAGGTCAATTATCCTAATGAACTAATATTATGCTTCCACTCTTGCTACTTCACACAATATCTTAAATCATGCAATTAATGGCCAGTTAATTACAAGCATTAAATTCTAAGATAAAAGATTAATTCCAACAATCAACCCAATCAATTAAATATAAATAATCATATGCAAATCAAAAGATTACATCTAAATCCTAGAAAAATAAATTTAGCTATTCATAATTAAAAGAGAAGAAACAATTAAATTAACAATAAAAATAATAAACATAATAATAACTTATAATTAAATTCAAGAATAGAGTTTAGAGAGAACTTGTTTTGGGATACAATTTTTGATGAACTCAAGCTTCCAAAAACTCCTCCTCTTGATCAAAATAAAAAATAAAACTAATCTACTCTAAGAAAACATATGAAAATCTCTCTACATATTTTTTTTATGGATTTTCTTTGATGTCATTTTCCTTTGCCAAGCATGGTATTTATAGACATGTTTGGTGGAAGAATTCAAGTTCCATTAGAATTCTTACATCAAAAATTCAACATTAATGGTTAGGTTGGCCACCAACCATTGAATTCCTTCATCAATATTCAAAAATAGTTAGGTTGGCTACCAACCATTGAATTTTGGCCACCAACCATTGAATTCCTTCATCAATATTCAAAAATGGTTAGGTTGGCTACCAACCATTGAATTTTGGCTACCAACCATTGAATTTATTTCTCATAGATTGAAAACTTGAATAATTGCTTGCATCATTATTTTTACTGCATCATTTTGATCTGCAAAAAATAAAATAAAAATACTTAAAATATGTTATAATTTATTTATAAATTGTAGAACTATTTATTTCTAAAAATAAGTAATAATATTATTGCATTCTCGAGAATTGAGCTAAAATTTAAATTAAAATAATTAAAATAACTCTAAAAATATAGAGTTATCAATATATCCTCTCCTTGAAGATCTTAGTGATCATCTTTGCACACTCGCTAGATGGAAACAAGCTATAATACATAAATTATAAATAATTAATATATAATATTAGTAAAATATTAAATTTATGAAATTGGTATTAAAAAATTATAAACGAAATTATACTTAACTCATTTGAATTTAAAATAGTGACAATGATCTTTCCATCACGACTCCTCTCATAAGTCTCAATAGGTGCATAAGCAGAAGCACCCTGCGAAGAGCTATGACCGGCCTCAGAAGTTGATGCTGATGCAGTACAACTTGCAGGAGTGGGTGCTACCTTACCAGGTGTCTCATCAGGATTAGGAATACAAGATGATGATGATGAAGGGCCTACTCCCGGATAACTTGAAGGAGCATCAGTATTAAGTGGTCGAGGCGGCCTAATAGAAGGAGGTGCTGTCGAACCAGAAGGAAGTGCTGACAAACTCAAAGCAGCATCAATAATGGGATGTACTGGCGAAGTCAAAGACTGAAGCTGAGGATGCAATGGACTTGGATCTATAGTACCTCTACCACATCCCCTACTAGGTGCAATACCTCTGCCACGCCCCTTAATAGGGACATTACCTCTCCCACGACCTCTATCTATACCTGAAATCATATGAAATTAAATTATTAAAAAAAATAGTATTTTGTTTGTTATACATTTATATACTCACACAAAAGCAAGATAATTGTATACAAGTAAAACAAAATATTTTATATTATCACAATAATAGAGTTAAAACAAAATATTTTATATTATTACAATAATATAATTACAATATGTCATTAGATAAAAAAATTATTAAAAGATCTTATGCATTTGAATCACTATCTTCAACATCATTCAACTCTTCATCAAATTCTGATTCCCCTTCTGTTTTTGACTCTACTGGTGCTTCATCTTCTGTTTCAACCTCTTCAGTGTCTAATTCATTACAAGAACCAAGTGGATCATTAAGTGATTGATCCTCATCGATAGGCGCAAGTGACACTTCCCTAGCTTCCACAACATCCTCTTGGAAAGGTAAAACATGCGATGGAAGGGTGTTCATTTGTAATTTGGCTACCTCAACAACTGGTCTAGCTTTAATCTTGCATACAGCCCACCAATCTGTATCGACACCTTTACAACCAGGATATGGGACATAATATACTTGAACTGCTTGCATTGCCAAGATAAATGGTTCGTATTTATTAAATCTTCTTCTCATATTGATATCAACAAGGCTATAATTTTGATGTATTTTCATCCCTACATTTGATTTTGGATCAAACCAATCACATTTGAACAGTACAGTCCTCTTGATTGGTAGTGCCGGATACTCCAATTGTAGTACCTCTATCAATCGACCATAATAATCACTTGATTATCCCTTAATACATACTCCACTATTATTTGTGACTTGTCTATCACTATGCACTTCAGTGTGAAATTTGTATCCATTGACAAAGTACACAGGATAACAAGTAACAGTCCATAAAGGACCCATTGCTAAAGACTGTATGAAAGGGTTCGAGATGCCATTTGTTGGATTGTTTGCCTACCAAATAAAATATAAAAATTTATAATTAATAAGCCAATATTGTTGTAATAAGTACCATTTATAACTATGAACAATTAATAAGAAGCACTCACTTATAATTCGAACCAACTAGCAAATTCATGTTCTAATATGTCATCTATCTCCATATCAGTAATTGTTGGTCGAGAGGTTCGTAATTCCTTAATGTAGACCCTTAGAAGAAAATAAAATAATTAAATATAAAATTACAATATGATAATAAGGGATAAGAATGACATCGAAGCAGCTCTATCTATTAACTTACTCAATAAATGGAGAAACATCTTCACAATTCAACAGAATATATGTACGAGCTGCATTATACTCCTCCAATGTCAAATGCCTTATTTTTGATTTTCCATATGGACGACCCGGATGAGTAAAGATTGCAATGTTCCCTTCTATTTCTTCTCCTTCCACTTGTCCTCCATCATCATTCCGTGGCACTTTTCGATGCCTTGTGTGCACTTTAGCTTCAAAATAAAAGGAACAAAAGGATGAAGCTTCTTCCACTAAATATGCATTGCATATAGAACCTTCAACCTTAGATTTATTCCTGACATTGTTTTTCAAGTGTCGAAGGAAACTATAAAGATATATAAAAGAAATATAAGTTAAAATACTAGAATAGATGATGAACATTAATAAGTTGAATATCCTAAAATATTCATACCGTTCAAATGGATACATCCATCTATATTGAACTGGACCTGCAATCTTCACTTCATAAGGCAGATGAACTGGAAGATGTTCCATAGAGTCAAAGAAACCAAGAGGAAATATCTTCTCTAATTTGCATAGAATGACTGGAATTTCTTCTTCTAATCTAACCATGTCTTTTACATGAATCACAGTTGAAGTAAGATCTTTGAAAAATAAACTCAATTCTGTAATAGCTTCCCAAACCTTTTTTGGGAGAAATGCACGAAAAGCAATTGGTAACAATCGCTGCATGAATACATGGCAATCATGACTTTTCATCCCAAACAATTTATATTTTCTCATGTCAACACATCGACCCATATTAGACATGTATCCATCTGGAAACCTAAGGCTCTTCACCCATTCATATAGGACTTTTTTCGACTCTTTATCCAATGTGTAGCATGCCTTTGGATATAACTTAGTTACTTCATCTTGTTCAAGCTCGGGTCTCCTACACAATAGCTTTATATCAGCTCTAGCTTTGGCATTATCCTTAGTCTTCCCATCTATGTTCATTACAGTGTTGAACACATTCTCGAAAACATTTTTCTCAATGTGCATCACATCCAAGTTGTGATGTATGAGAAGGGAACTCCAATAAGGTAAATCCCAAAAGATGCTTCTCTTCCTCCAACCACAACTCTTACAAATAGGAGCATTATGATCATTCGCACTAACTTCAGTAACCTTTTTCAAAGTCAGTTTCTCGATTTCCTCAAGGATCTGTTGTCCAGACTGTAATGGGGGTGCTGACTTTTTAACCACAGTTCCCTTTTTAAAATGGGTCTTATCACGTCGAAATGAGTGATCGGGTGGTAAGAACTTACGATGATTGTCAAACCAAGACTGCTTTCCACCTTTAGGTAAGGTGAATGCATCAATTTCATCATGACAATAAGGACAAGCTAGTCATCCGTGAGTACTCCAGCCAAATAACATCAAATATGCCGGGAAATCGCTTATTGTCCACATCAAAGCAGCTCTCATCTGAAAATTTTGCTTATTTGACACATCATATGTCCAAACTCCATCATCCCACAACTGCTTCAATTTTTTGATTAAAGGTTGTAAATACACATCTAACTTGTCCTTAGGGTTATTCAGGCCTGGAACAATCACCGTAAGGAACATGTACTCCTCCTTCATACATAACCACGGAGGCAGATTATATGGGGTGACTATTATTGGCCACGAGGAGTATTGTTGTCCTGATTGTCCAAAGGCTGAAATTCGTCTGTGCATAGTCCGAGTCTTACATTTCTACTCTCAGATGCAAAAGATAAATGAGTCTGATTGAAATGCTTCCATGCTTCACTATCTGAACAATGGCGCATAATGCCTTCTTCCTCATCATGGTTGGCATGCCATGTCAAGTACTTTGCTATGGATTCTGAGGCATATAATCTTTGAAGTCTAGGAGTTAGAGGAAAGTAATACATCTTCTTATATGCGAAATTTTTCTTTCATTTTGCAGAACCCCGTCTAGGTGCCTTAAACCTGGGTTGACCACAGAACTTGCAACTGAGCATATCATAATCACTCTTCCAATATATCATGCAACCTTTACTACAACAGTCAATTTTCTCCACTGGAAGTCCTAGACCTTTGACTAACTTCTTAGTGCAATAGAAATTATCAACCATCATGTTATCTACTGGTAAGATCTCTTTGATAAATGATAACATATCGTCATAACACCTTTCAGATAAGTGGTGTTCTGCCTTCATGTTTAATAACCGAGCCACAGCAGATAACTTTGAGTGTTTCTCACATCCTGGCCACAACTCTTCATTAGCAGCACTGAGCATATCATATAAATTTTGAGCCGATGGATTAGGAGCTTCTTTGTAGCATCCCAATTAAAGTCTGGACCAACCGCATCCATAACTAATCTATTAAATGCATCTGACGAATTTGGTTGACTGACTGATTCACCTATACCAAAATTAAAGTTTATCTGATTAGATGTCCCAACATTTTCTTCTTCACCATGCAATTTCCATACATAGTAATCTGAAACAAATCCATGTCGCAAAAGATGTAGCTTCACAACTTCCACATCTTCATAACTACGGTTCTGACACCTAGTCCTTTTGCACGGACACTTAATCTGCATTCCTTGCTTATATCCAACTTGGTAATAGACAAACTCAATAAACTGATCTACCCCTTCCACAAAATCAGGATTTAAATACCCATCAATTGTTCTAACATACATCCATTGTCGATTTGAAGTCATCTTGCACTCCTGTAGGTATAGAATATTAAGAACGTGAAATATCAACTTATTATAATCCGCTAGCAAAACGAAATTCACCATAAAGTTTGTAGCTCTAAACATAAATCCTTACACTTAACCCAAATCTGTTATTAATCCTTATATCTCCTTTCTTAAAAGGTAAGAACCTAACCATTCAGAAAACCATTCGTATGCAATCAATTAATGGCACATGATTTTAATCATAAAGCTATCAAAATTTCGACAGCATGTCCCTACAGTTCTCGAAGTGCACTAGTTGAAATATGCACAAATAAAATATTTATGCCTACCTCACTGTGCACCCGAGAACGTATAGGTCATACTGTTTAAATTTCAATGACAACTTTATGATTAAATATGTTACCTAATTGAAAAGAATGATATTTTCCAAACTGTCCACATTGGACAATTCAGTGACATCTCACTATCACAGTGAGAATGACACTAAACGGTTATCTAAAGTTTACTAAACTATCTAATTTTCATAGATCTGGAGAAAATTCGATAGCATCTTCCATATATATATATATATGATGTTCCGTATTATAACATACAATAAAATCTGTAGTATTCTATCGGACATGCCAAAACCACTGCCAAGACACAGCAAAAAATAAGAAGCAGCAGAAGAAACCATAAAGCCAGAACAAAACAGCAGAAGAAGCAATACTTGATGAATATATATATATATATATATATATATATATATATATATATATATATATATATATATATATATATATATATATATATATATATATATATATATATATATATATATATATATATATATACATTCATACTTTTGATTAAAGAATAAACTTCAGATGATGAAACAGAAATTTTATCAAAGTTTAAATACTAATTTTATAATTATCTTTTGTAGAAATTCTTACATAATCCAATTTTCTTTTAAACTATGACTTGAATAGAATTTTAGATAATTACATTATCAATTCATTTCCATTTTTAGTGGATTTGGATAGAATTTTGAGCCTCGAGAAAAAAATTACCATCCCAATTTGCATGCGTCATTAGTTTTCTAGTGCAAGAATAGACTAAGGTATCATTTGACATCATGTAACATTGTAACTTCTTAGAAAGCAATTAGATTTCTCATAAGGTTATTTCTAAGCCGCTCAGTTTGCATAATAACTATGTTGTTGAGTGTTGACTGTCCTTAAAAAAAAAAAAAAAGGGCAAATGATAACAATTCTGACCATATAATTGCCATGATTGAGAGGACTATGGAGTAAACATATTTATTATTACCTTAAATTAATTTATGTTTCTTGCTAGAAAACTTTCCTTCTAATTAATTTTTTAACTGTTGTATTAGTATTTTTTTTCGGTTTTATAGATAAATTAAATATGAAATTAATGGTATTAAAATTTAACCCTTTTTGACAATGAATGAAGTGATGGATAGTATAGTCAAAAGGAAATTCATTAATATGAAGTTACTTTCCCACCATAAATTATTGATAAATAGTCTTTTCTTTCAGCCTTTTTATGAGAAGGTAACATAGCCCTTATTGAATTCCTAAGAATACATTAGATTCTTTTTCTTGTTCAAATTCAAATACTATGTGCCAAGCCATCTTGAATAGGACCATCACCTAGGAAGGAAGGACCTTAACTCAATGCAATAAACATGAATGCCAAATAACATGATGTCAATAAATTCCCTTATTTCAAATATGGATACCCTTTTTTTTTAATTTATTCCATTGGTTTTCAACCAAATAGTCTTGTTTTCTTGCATAATATAAAATAATTAGCTTTTATATGATGACTTCTTAAGCTTATGAAAAAACATAAAAATTTTATTAAAATGAAATAATAAGGGGTAATATATCATTTGATTTCTATGGATAATAATGTTATATTTTCATGAAAATCAAAGGAGAATTGACTATTATTCATCCAACCACAAGATTTCTTCTTTATTTTTGACATAAAATCAATTTTTTTTAAAAAAATAATGCTAAATTGAGTCTTAACAAACATTAAATTATAAAATTATCAGTTTAACTTTCAATTGAGTTCAATTAAATCAAATTACTAAAAACACTTAGAAGTTAAGTCAGAAAACCAATAAGCAATGTATCTAAACAACACCTAATAGGAAAAAAAAAAAAGAAAAAAAGAAAGAAAGAAAGAAAGAAAAGTACATTTTGGCCAAACCACCAAAAATTAATGCATGTAGAGAGTTTTACATTGATTTGTTTTGGTCCAACAGCTAAACCCAAGATTTGGGCAACTTGTTGTATATCTTGTTATTTTTTTTTTCTTCTTTCACTAATTTTTGTCAGGTCAGTACATCCTTACGATTGTATTTAACAAATACAGGTTCATCGTTTGATGTGCTTAGAACTTGACAACTTCGTTGTTAGAATATCACAGATATTTTCAGCTATTGAATATGCCTGGCCACGATGCAGTACAGGGTTGCAAGCATTATGTGCATTGCATGTTGCTATGGATAAAGCAAGGCTACTCATCCAGCACTGCTCTGAGTGTAGTAGACTCTACTTGGTACCGGAAACCATTTTTTTTTATTTGATTTATTAGAATTAAGTTAAAACATAAAGAATTGGTGCATCAGAAACAATTTTTATATCTATTACTTGAGTTATCAAATTACATTTACTTGATTTTTCTGTCCTAATATCTAAATGTAATATTTTTAGGCTTTTAAGGCAGATAGGATACTCTTGAGATGCGAAAACATAAGAAATGCTTTGGATTTATGCTTGGACCAAATTCAAAATATGGTTCCAACATTTTTGGCTGCCAAAGTTTGTTATTTTTCAATTCCCTTTATGGTATTTGTTGTTTTGGTAAACCAAAATATATGAAGTGTTATATAAAGCTACTGATCCATTTAGATTTCTATTGTTTCTGTTATCTTTTCATAATTTTTATTCCTTTGTATTTTGTATGATCATTTCTTCTGCAACATCCAATTACTGGACTGGGTCTTTTAATAGAGAATTCGAAAGAAAATTTTTAAATAAGTTCTAAATTATAGTACCAAATTGTATCTCAAGCTAAAATCAATAAACACCAATGCAAATCAAAACCCAGACTCAAACACAAATCAAGACTACCATTAATCCTTGAAGGGTAAATGTATATTACATAATCAGAACCATGAAAATTAAAACCATTCCCATATATATACAAACCCGGAGGAAGAGCAACATAGCAGCTAGCATATTCAATCAAAATCCTCAAAATCTCACTACCAGATCCATTAATCAGATTTAAATGATAATCGATTCAAATTTAACAACCAACAAAATCAATTACCCAAACCACTGCCAAATCGGACAAAAAAAAATCCATATTCTCACAATACCCATAAGGTAATTCAACCAAAATCCCAAAACTGTAATACCCAATTCATATTATTAACATGGATTTTCCTATAAAATGAGAGAAATTATAAGCAAATAATATGAGGAAAAGAGGTCATACAGGTTCAATCGGCGATGTACAAGAGTTTCACCCACCACTAGAAGCGAGAGAGATGAGCAAATCGCAGGGGGACAGCAGTTCACCAAATCCCACCGACCAGCGACCATACAACGCACCAAAACCTCTTCTAACCAAACAATCTGAGAAAATGAAGTTCAGCTGGTGATGAGCGGGCTTCTCAAACCACCAGAAGCTACAGAGAGACAGACCACGAATTCGGTGGAGGACAGCAACCACACAACCCACAACACCTCCTTCAACGAAAGCCCATTGCCGAAATTTCAAAGAAATTAGTGAAATTGGAAGAGAAAACTGAATTGAGTTTTTGTTTTTGGAAAACCTGAACTAAAACAGCTCAAGTGGTGATAAACGGGAAAGGGAAAAACAAAAGAAAATGTTCACATGCAGAAACTTAAAATAAAAAAAAAAAAGAATTAAAAACAGCGATGGATTTCCGTCGCTGTTTTTAGGAATTCTGTCGGTAAAATAAAATGGGAAATTAATTTTAAAATTTTAGCTTTCAAAATAGCGACAGAAAAATTCGTCGCTAATTTTGTCGCTAAATTGATGCAAATCTGTCGCTAACAAGTGGCACCAATTTTTCGCGCCCATTTTTAGCGTCAGAAATCTATTGTTTCTGATCCATCGTTAATATGTTTGTATTCCATCGTTGTATTATTAAAATTTAGTAATTCTATTATTTATAAATGTTGTCGCTAGTTATCGGTAATCTGTCGCAAAATAGCGACGGAATAAATTCCGTCGCTAAAATCCGTCGCTATTTCATAATTTTCTTGTAGTGTTTAATAATATTATTACTTATTGTGAGAAATAAACAAGTCTAATAATTTATCAATAAATTATATTATGTTTTTAATATTTTATTTTATTTTGCAAATAAAATAATGATACAAGTAATGATTCAAGTTTTCAATCCATGTGAAATTAACTTAATGATTGGTAGCCAACCTAACTAATTTTATTGAATATTAACGTAAGAATTCAATAGTTAGTGGCCAACCCTAACTATTTTTTTTTTTAATATTGATGTATGAATTCAACTTGATATTTGGTAGTCAACTTAGCCAATATTGTTAAATTTTTGTTGTAAGAATTTTAATGGAAATTGAATTCTTCTACCAAGTATGCCTGTAAATACCATGCTTGGCAAAGGAAATGTGCATCAAGAAATCCATCAAAAATATTTAGAGAAAAGAAAAAGATTAGTTTTCTTCTTTGTTTATGTTATTTTTATCAAGAGATGTTTTGAAACTTATGTTCATCAAAAATTGTATTCCAAAAAGAGTTCTTTCTAAACTTTACTCTTGAACTTAATTATAAGTTGTTATTATGTTTGTTATTATATTGATGGTTAATTTAATTTTTTCTTCCTTTTTAATTATGAGTAGCTAAGTTCATTTTTCTAAGATTTAGATGTAATCTTTTAATTTGCATATGATTATTTATTTTTAATTGATTTGATTTGATCATTGGAATTAATTTTTTATTTTAAAACTTAATGCTTGTAATTAACTGGCCATTAATTACATGATTTAAGATATTGTGTGAAATAATGAGAGTGGAAACATAATATTAATTCATTATAATAATTGACCTAGGGAATGTATTGATTAGAGATAAGAATACTCCTTTGTAATTAATTGAAAAGATTTCCATCAAACTTAATAGGTTTGTATTAATTATTTAAAATGAACACACATGTTGTATCTTGAGAGAGAACATTATATAATTTAGGGAAATCTAATTATTAATTTTAGCAAAAATGATCCAATCTAGAAAATATAAATAAATCATAGGTAATCAATTGATAAATTCTAAATCCTAGGCTTTAATTTTTTTTCATATCAATCGTCATCATTTAATTATTTGGATTTCAATTTAGCTTAAAATATAAATTTTTATAACTGATCTTCTGATTAATAGAGCACCTCAAATTTTGATATTTGTCAAAATATTTCTCGTGTGATCGATATTTTATTTTACTACTATATTACTTATTCTCTACATGTGCACTTGCAGAAATTACGCGATATTTGTTTTAAATTTAAGTTAAATTTTTAAGTAATTTAACAATAAAATGTGAAATATATGAGATAAAAATTAATTAAATAATTTCTTAAAAAACACATCCAAACATTAAAATTTTATAATACTAATTTGAAAATACATCATAAAGTTTAAAGAAAAAAAACACATACTGAACAAATATAAGACAATACAAATTAAAATATTGATTTAATATTTCTCAATGGATAAGATATACCACATCATATATTTTATCTTTTAACATTGGAAATTGTAAAGATAAGATAAGATTTCTAAAAATTGATCGAACGGTTGATATTTAAATTTTGAGAACTAAAATAGAAGAAAGAAAAAGAGAATATTCTAATACATATTCTTTTTAATGCAATATTTAGTGTGATTGATTAAAAATGAAATACTACTTGGTGTTAAAGTTATATTATTTTGATGTAAAAATTACACCAAATATAAAGTTTGTAATTAGAGATAATCTAAAAAAAACTCTAAGGTAATGCTATGAGCCATAATAATATAGATCGCAAAATAATAATTCACGAAGACCAACAACCTTATATCATATAGACGTCACATCAATAATAATTTTTAATAATATTACAGCTTCAAAGCAGTAATAACGATTCACAATAACAATAATAGTAATAATAATAATAATAATAATCCTATCTAAATAATAATAAAAATAAAAATCTCAAATCACATTTTATAAAAAAAAAAATACTACAAAATTCAAAGTGAAATCGAGTGAAATAATATCATTTTTTTTTTTACTTGTAAGACAAATTCAAGACTTTGGCAAAAAAAAAAAAACTTCAAGAGCTTTATTGTAATTAGCTTTAATAAAATAAAAACTCAACCTTTTTTTATTTTTTTTTTTTGTTAAGAAAAAGAAGAAAAAGAAAAAGATTCCACCTATCTCTGAAAGCCCATTCCTTTGTCTCATGAAACCCATTCCAGTGTGTCATTTATTTCTGCTAACTAGAAAAAAGTAATGATTTCATCATTTATTGAATCAAAACTTACCGACAATCAGTCAATTCAAATAAATCATGAATGGAGTGTGAGACTGATAATACAAGAGAGAGAGACGGCTTTTTTTATTTAATTGAGGAAAAATAAATTTATTATTGAAATCATATATGCATTTATTACTTCAATCATAATGTTGAGATCTACAATAAGGGATTCTTAAATAAAGATGGACTCTACTTGATTTGAAGATGATGCTACACTAATTTGTGGTGTACTGTATGGATAAATAGAATTCTACGATTAATGGACATGGAGAGGAACGGAGGGATTTGTCATTCCACTGCAAAGAACACTTTTCAAATATACCTATAATTTATTAGAGGAATGTCATTGGAAATTCCCAACCAAATCATCCTTTCCAGTTAATTCCCAGAAAAACACAAGTTCCTGCTCGGCAGGCCTAATTTTGTTTCAAGCTTGTGGCAAAAAGAAGAAAAAAATATTAGAGGATTTCAAGCGAGTAAAGCTAAGGAGATGAGTGAAGAATTTGTATTTCATTACTTATTGCAATTTTGCCAAAACGTCTCCGTTGTGGATGCAAAATCAACTTTACAATGAATTTCTTGAGATTTCATCTACCGCCTTCCCTATCCTCTCTATCTAATTTTTTTTTTTTTTTTTTTTTTGGGAGGGAGAGAGAGAAGGAAAGATCCTGCACAAGCATTCACAAGTTTTGAAGAGTGATAAACCTACTCCAAAGCTTTAGCCATGATCGAATGTTGAGATAATTGCTGCCCATAAAGCTGCCGGAAAATATGGTATTTGCCATCATGATACTTTTTCACTTTTGGATCTTTTGATGGATGAATGACCTGTAAAAGACAAGTAAAATTCAAAAGGAAATGATAGACGATAGATTCACTTGCTTGACAACCATAAACACCAAAAGCTGTTACTATCCAAGTAAAACAGCAAATTAAAAAGAGATTATAATCCTCCAAAATAGAGCAAGTTATTTAATCAGTTCAACAGAGTGTTGGGTTTTAGGACTTAGTTTAGAGAGGAAAGGTGTAAATTATAGAGATGGAGAAAGGTTCATTTTTCATTAGTTATAGCATACATATTTATACAGCAAAAAAGTTAATAACAGCAGCTTGCTAACTCCCCTTAATCTAAGGAAGTTAGGTTTCCTAACTATGAGCTCCTCCACAAGTTTCTAACTTCTCCAAATCTTCTACAAAATTCTGGAGCTTTACAGAGATTATAATCATTACAAAATACAAAATATCATAGCAAAATATCAAGAACTAAACTAACAGCATGTTGCATCAAAGTTTAGTTACCACAGTCAACAACACCCCACCTTGGGGCAGATGCTGTTAGTGATTCCAAGTCTGTCTTGAACTTCAAATCTTTTTTTTTTTGGCTTTGATAAATATTATTCCCAATTGATCTTCAGCTTAAATTTGCACTTTTCAACAATCACTTGTTTATTGACGAGTTTACCGACAAGCATCCAGGCTTCATTTTCCTCCGTCATCCCATGCTCCTTTCCATGGCAGCATTCAATTGTGGAGACTCCAATGCTTGAGCAACATTTATATGTTCAAGAGCAGCAATATTGCACCTGTTATAGATGTCTTCAAGTGACTTGGTACCTCTTATAGCAAAGTCTTCATCATTTGAATTTTCCTCCTATAAAGTGACATCTTGTTCTTCAGAAGCATTTCTAGCGTTTGAATTCTGATTAAAAGTGTCTGCAGCCTACGTTTTCCAATTCCAAATAGCATTCATATCAGACTTCACCCAGAACTGCTTCTCAATGATCAAGCTCCTCTCCATGCTAACAATAAATTTATGATAAACACTTGCTTGCTGAATAAATTCTTCAAATTGCAGAGATATAAATTCCATGCCATTATGATTTTGATTTCAGCAGCAGCCTTGAACTCATTTGTATGAACTAGTTGGAGCTTCATTACAGCTTTGCAAACTTGATTTATAGAAGATGGAATTCTGCTTAACTTATCAACTTTACAAGTACCATAGACATAAGAGAATACAGTCACAGCATGTAAATCATCTATTATTTTGCTCTTTTCGAGTGGCTTCAGATCATCATCATTTTCATGATCCAACTTCTCATGCCACATACAAGAATCAACTTCAACACCTTTAAAAACTTTAAGTTCACAATTTTTCCAATCAATATTAAAGCTTTTGTTATGTAAAAGTTTCATGCCATAAGGATCATAAATTTCACAAGTTCTCTTCTTAAACTCAACAGCATAATTTTTGTCCAATAACTGGCCAGCACTCAACACATTAAGTTTGATATTAGGCACAAACAAAACATCAGATAAAAGTTTAGTACCTGATATGGTTTCCACTTTTACAACACCTTTTCCTTTGACGTCCACAAGTTTGCCATCGCCAAGTCTGACTTTTGAAGTGTATCCATTATCCAAATTCTCGAAATTTTTCAAATTTGCTGACATGTGATGTGTGCAACCACTGTCAATCATCCAAACATTTGTATTTTCAGCTGCAAATGCGCATTTTTCCGCAGCAACAAACAATGTCTCCTCGTGAATTTCAAATACTTCATTAACTTGAGCATGCTGGACATGATTTTATGGAATTGCATTTCTTGGACAAACTTTTTCCTTGTGTCCAAACTGATTGCAGGTTTTGCACTGAACTCCAGGCCTCAACCAACAATAATTTTCAGTATGGTTGGTTTTCTTACAGTGAGAACATAGAGGATATCTTCCTCTTCTATATTTGCCTCCAAGTTCTTGCTGATCGTTTCTTTCTTTGCCTTTTTCCTCTTGAAATTTCTTTCTTTGGCTGCTCTCAAGTTGTGTTAATTTTTTGAGTTACAGCAAAAGCTTTTTTAGCAGCTTGTTCTTCCTCTCTAAATGCCTTTCTCTGCTCAACAGCTTGAAGAGCACTCACCAGCTCTTTCAATGTAAGTTGTGTCATATCCCATGTGTCTTCAAGAGATGAGATTCTTGACTCAAATCTCTCGGGAAGAGTCACCATCACCTTCTCCACGATCCTCTTCTCCGGCAATTCTTCACCTAGCAACCTGATCTAATTGACAACTTTCATTACCCGATCAATATATTCTTTCACATGATCAGTCTCCTTCATTTTCAAGAGCTCAAATTCTTTTCTGAAATTAAAGATTTATAGCTGCTTTGTTTTTTCATTTCATTGGAACTCTGTTTTCAGCCTGTCCCAAGCTTGCTTTACAGTCTCAAAAGCCATGATTCTTGTGAAAATGGTCTCATCCACAGCAACATGAAGTGTACTAAGAGCCTTGAACTTCCTAAAGACTTTTTCTTCATACATCTTCAACTGGTTCAAAGTCGGGTTTTCGAGTAGGCTTGTCTCCATCTTCGTTTCCACAACTTCCGATAGAAGCAAACCTTTGAGGTAAGCTTGGATTTTAACTGACCAAGCATGATAATTTTCACCTGTGAAAATTGAAGGAAATATGACAAAGACGTTACTGCTAGTTGCCATCAAAGAATTTAGGTAAGATATTTAGGTGTTTAAAGGTTTTAAGGTAAATTTTCTTGATGGTTTTCTCTCACTGACAGTCCCACCAAGATCATATTTTGCTCTGATACCACTGTTGGGTTTTACGACTTAGTTTAGAGAGGAAGGTGTAAATTATAGAGATGGAGAAAGGTTCATTTTTCATTAGTTATAGCATACATATTTATACAGCAAAAAAGTTAATATAGCAGCTCACTAACTCCCCTTAATCTAAGTTTGGTTTCCTAACTATAAGCTCCTCCACAAGTTTCTAACTTATCCAAATCTTCTACAAAATTCTGGAGCTTTACAAAGATTATAAACATTACAAAATACAAAATATCAAAGCAAAGAACTAAACTAACAACATGTTGCATCAAAGTTTAGTTACCACAGTCAACAACACAGAGGAATGAGTTTTTAATTTCCTTAGAACTTTAATCAAGTCACTGGGACTGGCCAGTGCTAAGCTTTAGCTTATGAAACAAAGGCAAGCCCAGACTAATTTCCTGCATAACAAAAAACATCACCCTAGTGAAATCCAAAATGCGGTGGTTCCCTACAAATAATAGATTTCTTAATTTGGATTGGTAGAACGTGCATGTTGTTTATAAGTTTCCAAAAAGCACCCTTTTCCTAACATAGACCATCAATATAACAAGATTTCATATGGTTAGCATTAGCATCAAAATCCATTACTGTTAATTCCTTAGATGCTGGGATTTCTTAGAAATGCACATCAGTATAGTGAAAGGCTTAAAGCATGATTCATGGGACAACAAAGATGAATTAAATGTGTATCAATGATAGAACCAGGTCTTAGGCACTCAAAAGCTCATACTAGAACTTCAAGCCTAGCCATCAAAGCTTCTGCCAAGGATTTAGGTATAATTTTTACTTGCATGTGTTGCCCATTTCCAAATGTCACCAACTTCAAGGCCTATTTTACCAATAACACTAATTTAGTGTGAGAAATGGTGCAAAAACGCATCCAATAACACACTATCATTGGCACCATTTTGGTGCGAATGAATAGCAAAAAAGGTGCAAATGAATACTGGAACACCAAGCAATGAAAATAAAATAATTTTTATTTTTTTTTAATTTATTGTATTTAAAATATAATTTAAGTTGTAAAATCAATTTGAAATAAAATAATAGTAAAATAAATATTAAATTTTTTAATTTAAATTTAAAATGTTATAAATGAAATTAAAATTAATCTATAATTTGTTTTAAATTTAAGATAAATTTTTAAGTAATTTAGCAATAAAATGTGAAATATATGAGATAAAAATTAATTAAATAATGTCATTGAGGCCACAAATTGCAGAGTCAAATTTAATGGGGATCATAGTTTTGAAATTGGACATGAAGAGGATATGCATGAATTATTCATTGACAAGAGGGTATGCACTTGCAGGCCATGGGACCTTTTTGGTAGTCCATGTGCACATGTCATCTGTGCATTATTGCATGATAAAAAGAATCCAGAAACTTATATATCTCACTGGTATCATAAGGCTACATTCTCTGCTGCTTACTTGTTCCATCTCCAACTAGTTAGGGGAAGGAAATTTTGGAAGTTCAATCAATTTGACCCAATCCAACACCCAATTGTCCATACAACTACTAGTATGAGGAAGAAGAACAAAGCCAAACAGGTTGATGAGGATCAACTCAAGAGGAAAACAGGGAAACTAAACAGGAAGGGCATAGTAATCAAATGCTTAGTTTGTAAAGAAGTAGGCCACAACAAAGCCACATGTCCTACTAAAGTTAACAACAAACAGGTTCAAGTCATAGTGCTAGTTCAATCACATTTCTCTTTTAAGGTGCAATAAAATATTTTGCATTTGTGTGTTAACATAATAAAGAAGCATGTATCTAAGTTTGCTTGCATTTTTTGTAGGTGAAAGGAGCAAGGGTTGATCCTGCATCTGTGTCAACAAGAGCATCAATAATCAAGATTGGGGGTGCCTTAACATCAAGGAAGAGAAATTTAAAGGATCCCACTGGTGCAAGTGTGGGAAGAAAGAAAGTAAAGCAATCAACCAACAAACTGCATCTGTGGTGGAGAATGCCATTGTCAATGAGCAGCCTACGACTGCACATGCTAAGATAGAATTACATGCAAATCAGGGTGCATCAACTCAAGTCATGGATAGCAGTAGGCCTCCAGTACCACTTCCAGATGCTCCATCTATCCATACAATTGAAAATAGACATGATGCACAAGAGTTTAGCAATGGCTTTGAAAGTGAAAGAGATGAAAGGAATGCTAATTCAATACCATTTGACTTTGCAACAATGAGAGGTAATGTATCTAGTGGGAGAAGCATAGAACCTATGGGAGCCAAGGAGATGGGTGGGAAATGCAAACGAGTAGTAAGGAAGAGGGCAATATCAGGATATGGGGTGTATATCAATGAAAATAGTGGCAAGACTATATATAAGGTAAGTTGAAACTCATTTAACTGTCATGCATGCATATTTTGTTATTTAATGGAAATAGCATTTTCAGCATTATGGTGTAAATGGAAGTTATTGATTTAACTAAGTGCAAATTTGTAGCCATCCCAATCATCTGAGAGAGTGATTTTGCCCACAAAATTTGAGTGTGAGGGCAACATTTATCTAAGATTCTACTACAAAAGACAGAACAGCAAAGGCCTACGCATTAGCAGTAGTCTATATGTGTCACCACTAATCAACGTACCACCATCAAAAGGGCAACAGAGTGCAAGACATGTAGGTAGGAGAATTCATTTCCAAACTCCAGAGCATAGGGAGACTGTTCCTACTGATCTTGGTTTTAAGCCAACTGGATTGCAATAGGGGGGGGAGGGGTGGGGGGTTGTCGTTTGAACCTGCACTGACAACCAAACAACTTGAAGAACAAAGACAAAAGATGATCATAAACAATGGCAAAAGAGATGGGTCAAAGAATACCCCTATTTGACCTACTGATTGCTTCATATAATCTATTTTGGAAGCTACATCAGGGAGAATTTTGGACGCCAAATGAAGAAATCATTTTGACAATATTTCAGCAACCACTAATTGCAATGCTTAAATGCAGGTGTTCAAAGCATAGTTTTCTTTTTTGTTAATATATATATATATATATATATATATATATATATATATATATATATATATATATATATATATATATATATATATATATATATATATATATATATATATATATATATATATGATACATGTAAATCCTTCATGACAAAATAATTTGATTTTGTAATGCATTATTAATGCATCTCAGTGTCTCAAACTATTAGTGTATGACAGTTTGCTACAAACTGAGTAACTTAATTCTAATCAAGGGAGCTTTTTGCTATTAATGAAAAGATCCATATCAAATGATATTCAATTTATGAGATATTGAGAATTTTTTTTAGTTGCAAACAATCAAATTTATGGTATTTTGGTATTTGTTGTTTAGCATTAGAATTTGACAGGATGGGGAAATATGGTTATGCATATTGAAACTCAGCATATACTGATCTAAGGTTATGCTATATTTCATATTTCTATTCTATCAATCTAGACTCAACAAAAGTGATAGATACACTTTTGATTTACTCAATTTGAGTGATAGAAGGCTTGTTTGATGCCAATGATTGAAGATTATAACCAATAGTACTCATACTATGTAACTCAAAATATAGCAACACACAACAAACAAAATCAACAATTAAGTGAATACTAAAAAATATAATAATTTTCATTCCACTTGATCCTGGTTACAAGGAATTTACAAAATGGGAATTTTAGATGACAAAATTCCAAATTACATGATTTTACCTAACTTAATTAGTAGAGACAATATCCTATTGACATAAGACAGCCCTAAACATGGACACTTGCAACTACCAAATCACTGAACTACACAAAATATGCACCTCCATATCTGATCTTCATTTCATTTTAATGCATATAAAAAAAATAAAAATAAAAAAAAATGAAGACACTATCAGTAACATAAGGTAGACTTTGGTTTTTTTCTTCAACTTTGGTAACAAGTACACCTCACAACGATTCTCCATCTTTAATTTTTCTACCTCTTTCTTTAACTCAACAAACTCATCCAACAAATTTCCACTAAGAGTTTCAATGGGATTATCATCCTTGATTGGTAAAGATTCCCTGGCTTGATTCCTCATATACTCAATCTGAGAAGAGAGTTATTCATTTGCTTGAAGTAGCTCATTGATTATGTGGACTGCTCTATTTGACATCTCAATGTCCATCCATTTGAAGAACTTGCACTTCCACCCATACTGAATACATGAAAATTAAAAAAATTAAAAATCAAATAACTTCATGAGATTGAATTCTAGAACACTAAATTTGCTTACCTTATAGTTTGGATAACCATAAAATCTTCTACCTAGGTTCTCATTAGTACATGAGATTCGTAAGAGAGCTCTTAACCTACATTTGCAACAAAATGTTTCCCCTTCAAATATGGGGGGATAATACATAAGCCTCATGTTTGAACTTGAAGACGTTGTTGAAGCCATGAAAATGCAACTATTCCCCCCTCAATTTGGTCTCTCTCTCTCTCTCTCTCTCTCTCAATCTGCTGATTATCAATTTCTAGGGTTTGTTTGTTAGAGAAATTGGGGCTTCCAACCAAGAAATATGTTACTTAACTGGTAATGTGGGACCCACTTCTATTTTAGTGGGCCATGTTTAATGGGTGTTAAGATCACGTGCAATCACATGCGCCAATAAGCCTTAAATTGACCAAAATTGGAAGTTAAGGAACCTAATTGGAGAAAAAAAAAAAAAGAATGGGCCCTCAATTGCTTTTTCGGGAATAGTTTAGGCCCTTAAATAAGCATTTCCCCACCTAGACCTAATGCAACCTCGCTAGGCATCACCCTGAATCCTTACAGTCATGTAGTATTATTAGACTAGGCCTTTTCAAAAGTGGAGTCCAAATTTAAAAAAGTTAAATTTAAATTTTTTTTTTTTAAATTCATCCTATCCAAAATAATCCAAGCCTGCAATATGTTTATATCTAGGATAATTCTTACTTACACCAGATATATACACTAATCTAATGAGACAATGACACATAAAGTAAAAAAATATATCAGTATCTTTTTACTGAGTAAAAATATACAAAAAAAATCCTATCTAGTAAAATATCTCATCACTTATTAGTTTTGATATAGTGTAGGTAAGAATTCTCCTTATATCTAACATAGTTACAAGAGTAATCATCATTTTAATACAAATTAATCCCTTATTATGGAGCTGTCTTAAAAGAGAGACGATCATTCCATACTAGTGAATGTTTTCATGAATGAGACCACACATAGCCTTCTCCATTATTACCAACTAGATAAATTGTAAAATCCACTTGGTAACTAAACCATCCATTAGATGATTTATCTATCATTTTTTTTAGAATTAGGGAGAAAATTTGAATATGAATTTATCATCTAAATTATATATGTACTTATTACTAAATTATATTTTGAGATGCAAAATTATACCTTTAATAAAGTTTAGGAATATAGTTAAAATAATAATTAACATAGTTGATACATTAATTAATATTGCAAATTAATGAGATTTACTTATAAGCTATGTAGTAATATTGAAATTCTGTGATTATTAGTTCAAATCTCAATTAGAATAAAATTACCAAAAAAAAATATTAACAAGCTGAGTTTAGGATTTTAATTGATCTTGTAGTGATTTGTGCTACCTATTTAAATTCTTAAATATTGTTGCACGATTTCTGCAAGTGCACAGATCGTTTGCAAGTAATAAAGTGATGAGTGAGTATCGTTCCCACGATGAAGGGTTTGTCAAGTACCAATTTTTAAGATTACTCTATTATTTAGAAAATCAATTATGAGATTTTATGTTTTAAGCTAAAGTGAAATTCAAGTAAATATATGATAATAAATATGAAAATAAGATTAAAAGTTTAGGATTTAGAATTCATCAATTGATCACATATGATTTCTTTATAATTTTTAGATGGATTATTTTTGCTGGAATTAATGATTAGATTTTCCTAAATTATATGATGTTCTCTCTCAAGATACAACATGTGTGTTCATATTAACCTTACGTCTACTCTCGTGATCATAAGCAATTAACACAAACCCATTAAGTTTTATGGAAATCCTTTTAAAATTCACAAATGAGTATTCTTATCTCTAAGCAATACATTCCCTAGGTCAATTATCTTAATGAACTAATATTGTGCTTCCACTCTCACTACTTCACACAATATCTTAAATCATGCAATTAATAGCCAGTTAATTACAAGCATTTAGTTTTGTTGCGCAATTTCTGCAAGTGCACAGATCGTTCACAAGTAATAAAATGATGAGTGAGTATCGTTCCCATGAGAAAGGGTTTGTCAAATACGAATTTTTAATATTACTCTATTATTTAGAAAATCAATTATGAGATTTTATATTTTAAACTAAAATGAAATTGAAGTAAACAAATAATGATAAATATGAAAATAAGATTAAAGGTCTAGGATTTAGAATTCATCAATTGATCACATATGATTTCTTTATAATTTTTAGACGGATTATTTTTGCTGGAATTAATGATTAGATTTCCCTAAATTATATGATGTTCTCTCTCAAGATACAACATGTGTATTCATATTAACCTTACGTCTACTCTCGTGATCATAAGCAATTAACCCAAACCCATTAAGTTTTATGGAAATCCTTTTAAAAATCACAAAGGAGTATTCTTATCTCTAAACAATACATTCCCTAGGTCAATTATCTTAATGAACTAATATTGCGCTTTCACTCTCGCTACTTCACACAATATCTTAAATCATGCAATTAATAGCCAGTTAATTACAAGTATTAAATTATAAGATAAAAGATTAATTCCAACAATCAAATCCAATCAATTAAATATAAATAATCATATGCAAATCAAAATATTACATCTAAATCCTAAAAAATAAAATTAGCTATTCATAATTAAAAGAGAAGAAACAATTAAATTAACAATAAAAATAATAAACATAATAATAACTAATAATTAAATTCAAGAATAGAGTTTAGAGAGAATTTGTTTCGGGATACAATCTTTGATGAACTCAAGCTTCCAAAAACTCCCCCTCTTGATCAAAATAAAAAATAAAACTAATCTACTCTAAGAAAACATATGAAAATCTCTCTACATATTTTTTTTATGGATTTTCTTTGATGCCCTTTCCCTTTGCCAAGCATGGTATTTATAGACATGTTTGGTGGAAAAATTCAAGTTCCATTAAAATTCTTGCATCAAAATTCAACATTGATGGTTAGGTTGGCCACCAACCATTGAATTCCTTCATCAATATTAAAAAATGGTTAGGTTGGCTACCAACCATTGAATTTTGGCCACCAACCATTAAATTCCTTCATCAATATTCAAAAATGGTTAGGTTGGCTACCAACCATTGAATTTTAGCCACCAACCATTGAATTTATTTCTCATGGATTGAAAACTTGAATCATTGTTTGCATCATTATTTTTACTGCATCATTTTGATCTGCAAAAATAAAATAAAAATACTTAAAATATGTTACAATTTATTTATAAATTGTAGAACTATTTATTTCTAAAAATATGTAATAATATTATTGCATTTTCGAGAATTGAGCTAAAATTTAAGTTTAAACAAATAAAATAACTCTAAAAATATAGAGTTATCAAGTTCGAAGATAAAAAATTAATTCCAACAATCAAATCCAATCAATTAAATACAAATAATCATATGCAAATCAAAAGATTACATCTAAATCCTAGAAAATAATTAGCTATTCATAATTAAAAGAGAAGAAACAATTAAATTAACAATAAAAATAATAAATATAATAATAACTTATAATTAAATTCAAGAATAGAGTTTAAAGAGAACTTGTTTTGGGATACAATCTTTGATGAACTCAAGCTTCCAAAAATTCCTCCTCTTGATCAAACTAAAAAAAATAAAACAAATCTACTCTAAGAAAGCATATGAAAATCTCTCTACATATTTTTTTATGGATTTTCTTTGATGCTATTTCCCTTTGCCAAGCATGGTATTTATAGACATGTTTGGTGGAAGAATTCAAGTTCCATTAAAATTCTTACATCAAAAATTCAACATTGATGGTTAGGTTGGCCACCAACCATTGAATTCCTTCATCAATATTCAAAAATCGTTAGGTTGACTATCAACCATTTAATTTTGGCCACCAACCATTGAATTCCTTCATCAATATTCAAAAATGGTTAGGTTGTCTACCAACCATTGAATTTTGGCCACCAACCATTGAATTTATTTCTCATGGATTGAAAACTTGAATCATTGCTTGCATCATTATTTTTATAACATCACCGTCTGCATCATTTATTTTATTGTATCATTGTGACATCATTTTGATCTGTAAAAATAAAATAAAAATACTTAAAATATATTATAATTTATTTATAAATTGTAGAACTATTTATTTATAAAAATATGTAATAATATTATTGCATTTTCGAGAACTGAGCTAAAATTTAAGTTTAAACAAATAAAATAACTCTAAAAATATAGAGTTATCACACCCCCAAACTTAAGTTTTTGCTTGTCCTCAAGCAAAAGAAAATTCAAAATCTAAACTAGTTCACTTTCGTAGAAAATTACGATTGCATTTAGCGTATGCAACAAGCCTTTAAACCCCTAGGTGTCCCATAGAGAATGAGTTATAGTCTCGTATGGGCTTCCAGTGGTGATACCCACAAACACCTATAAATCTCTAAATTTTCAACTATTTATTTCAGAGAATAATCAAATACCACGAAAAAGAAATTTAATCCCCTCATGCTTATGTTGATTTTTTTTTTTTTAAAGGTCTCAAGAAATTAATATTTATAAACAACATATCAATAGTATTGCAAGTCAAGCTTCTATCTTAGGTTCAAAACAATCATCATCTTAATCATGTATTGAATAACTATGCATTAAATTAACTGCAAAGAAATTGTTGCACTTCAGATAGTCATATACCCACTAATATCTTTAAATGCCTCTATGAAAAGATATAAAATAGATGTACAAATCTCATAAGCATATTAAAGCAAACAATATCCACTAATGGAATTCACAAATCAAGAGAGATCAATAGGTCTTAACTAGGGTTGTAATGGGGCTAACACAAGGTATTTTTGGCTAAACAAAGAACAGGCTAAATGAACAAAAGTAAAATAATTATGCCAATTTTACAACATTAATAGCTCAAATAAAAGAATTTATATTAATAAAGGATCCTTTTCATCTTAAGCACTATTCTTTTTCAATGTTTTCTTCTTTTAAGCCCACCTCTTCTTCTTCTTCTTCTTCTTTTTTTTTTTTCGCCAACAACATTATTCTAAAGATAAGCAAAAATTACTAACTTTTATTTATTCAATTTTTTTACTTTCCCCCAAACTTATTTTAAGCAGAATGTGATCTTTTACAATGAATAATACTCTCAGTTATTAGAGATCCTTATTTTCTTTTAAAACAGCAATAATTCCCTTTTTTTCATTAAAATACAAACTTGACAAAATTATCTCACAAACAGGGTGAAGGATAACATTTAAGGTTAATTAACAAAGAAAAGAATGCTAAAATTAACAAGGCACAAATGGGTAAACTAGGGAAAAAATAAGGGTGGATATAAGTAATAGGCTAAACAAACAATGCCTAAATCATATCTCTCTTTCAAAATAAATTCAAAATTTCACCTCAAAAGTTTGCAAAAACATGTTCTAAGATAGGTGAGGCAAATGAAGATAAAAAATGTGTAGAAGCCTCTCTAAGTAAGCATACACAAATTCAATGCAATCAATATAATGCAAAGCAAAACAAAACATAATCTTAATAAAAGTTAATTTCTTACCCAAAATAGTTGCTCAACCTGAAATACTTTAATAAATTGTCCATAAATATCAATTATAATCTATCATTGGCCTTTCATCAAATTATTTAACACAAACATATTTTATCAATAGAAGAGTAAAAAAAATTTAAATTTATTCATCAAAACACAAAAGAAATGACTGAAAACAAAAAACAAACTAAACCTCCCCCAAACTTGCAATGGACATTATCCTCAATGTCAAAGAAACAAAGCAAAAGAAAGAAAATACTCCCTCTTGTAGAAAAGTGGATTCCAAATTGTAAGCAGAACGTGCATTCCACTTCTTTGTTTCCTATAAAACATCATAAAACAACACTAAAAACAAGTATGAGAAACTAATCACATAAAAAAGAAAACATCAATTTTTTTTTTTTTTGTATTTATTATTTTTTTAATTTTTTTTATTTTGGAAATAGAAAAAGAAAGAAAAGAAAAGAAAAAGAAAAAAAATACAGATGCGTATCAAAAGCATAAAAAGTACTCTTTACTCTGCCATCTTGTATAAACAACTCTCCAGTTAGTTAGTTAGTTTTTTTTTTTTTTAAAAGGAAAATCACATAAATTTAGGATGCGTATCAATAGTACAAAAGTAACTCTTTACTCAGTCATCTTACATTTAGTGAATCGAACCTAAAACTTCGCTTGATTAGGTGCAACAAAAAAAAACACACACACAAAACAAAAAAAAATGGGATAAAAAAACCTACAAGAGTTAGGGAAGTTATAACCGAAGATTCAGATCTAGTCCTCGTTTTTTACTGCTACCGGCCCTGGGGTGCCAAACTACCTGTGCCATCAATGGATCAGGTTTGGATTTAAAGTTTTATAGTTGATCAATCAATTGATCAATAGTTGAAGCAGAGACTAAGATGCGTCCACTCGCTGGTGTCATAAAACCCTGATCCACAGCATGATCAAGAAAAGATAACAAACCATTATAAAAACCATCAACATTAAGTAATCCCAATGGCTTCTGAAGAACAGTTAATTGTGTCCAAGATGCAATGGTGAAAATATCTTCAAATATTTCTAAACCACCAAGTAATGTGATAAAAGCATCAGCATTGAGATTCATGTATGCCATTCGTTCGTACATGCTATTGACCTGTAACTCATTACCTACAGTTCTACCAATGATTTGTTTATTTCGAGCCAAAGCCTTTAGAACTATTCCTAAGACTTTACTACCTCTAATATATGCAGAACTTGCGACACAACCCCTTAACCCTAAACTACCTCCCTCAAACACCAAATCAATTTTTTGTTCAGCTAAAATCCTACTAAGTTCATTAGCTGCTATCAAGTACTCTCTTTTTTTGCCAGAGTTTGGACTACAAAAGACACAAATAGTTTTGAATTTGCGTGTTGAGGATTCTGCCATTTTCTCTTATAGATCTATTGAAAGGATTGTGTGCATATTGACAATAATGAATATGCATATAAAGAAACTAGAAGAGTAAAAGAATAGTTCAATGAGATAAAATAATTATTGACAGAAAAAGTATAAAAACAAAAATGATAATGAAAACAAAAATAATCAATGTTGTGTGTACAAATGTCAAAAGAAATATTTGAAAAACTAAAAAGAAACAAACATTGAAAGACTAAAAAGCTAACAAAAGTAGAAAAATCTGCAGCATGTGTACAAAAGTCAAAAAAAAATTGAAAAGCTAAAAGTAGACATTGAAAGACTAAAAAGTTGTCGACAGTAAAAAAATCTGCAGGAAAATAAAATTTAGATGCTAAAAAGTTAAAAAGTACTGCAAGATGTAGAAAAAATAATGCATTGAAAAATAAAAAAGTTAGTGATACACCTGATTATAAACAGTAGTTGTGATTTTGGCTCACATCTTTCTTCGGTTTTACGTCCAGTAACTGCTTACACGCCTTCTATGAGTCGAGGATAGGCTTCTCATCCAGTTTTCTTATTAACTGGCAAACAGGGTCTTTTATTGTCAGATTCCCTAGACTGTAATGCTGCTTCTCTTCTTTGGATAGTTCCCATAAATATAAAAGAGTGCATTGAACTTGTCCACAAGGATGCGTCTCAAGAGTTTGTAAGATATTATCCAAAGACTCCTTACTCAGTCCATCCTTTATGAATTTAATTTTATCTTCTCGATTTATAGATGCAAATCCAATGTTTCTATAGCGTGTATTACAATTTCATCTTACACACTCATAACAGACTCCCATTCTTTTAGCTCTCCTCTTCTTTGAGTAAGAACTTCTCCCTGTACCTGGCAAACATTTAATAAATGAGTCATCAAGCTCACCTGTCAATCGTACTTTGACTTCTATGATCCAACGAATATCCTCAGGAAGATTCAGATGCCTAAATGCCTTCATTCTTTCCAGTCTGCGTTCATTAATTTTCCTGAGTGCATCTTTGGAAAGAGTTAGAAACCTATTTTTTAGTGCTGCAAGAGATGCTTCCATGTCTAATTAACTTTGTTAAGAAAATGAAAGAGAAAATTTACAACAAAATAACTAAACAGAAATAACAGAAATCTAATAAAGAGAAAACTTGGGTTTCCTCCAAATAAGCTATTTAATAATACTAAAGCAAGATTAAAATAGAAGGAAACAAACAAAAGAATAAAAGAAATTTAAAAAGAAGTAGAAAAGTTAAAAATTTGGGTTGCCTCCTAAAAGCGCTTAATTTATAGTCTTTAGCTTGACTATAGCTAGATCTTCATCATAGAGGATAATATACAAAGTATATCATCCCGATAATCATGAAAAGATAGACTTTTGCAAGTTTTAATGAATCAAGCCAGCTTGATTTGAGCCTGCATGGAAAAAGGTTAAGACATGAATTATTTAATATTTTACAATTAGGCTCATAATTTCCAAAAGTTTTCAAACGAGCTCTTTTTCTTGCTCTGAATTTTCCCAAGAAATTAAGATAAGAAGGTAGTGGTGTTGAATCAAGAATTGGTGAGTGCTCAGTTGATGGTAGTGAATATTTCTTCTTTTCTTCTAAGTCATCAAATTGATATTCTCTATGGTCTGGCATATATGGTGTTGTATTCACTAAACAAATGGAAAGAGTTTCCTTTGAGTGCTCTTTTCAAATACTTCTTCAATTTCCCCATCAATTTTAACCACTTCGCAAATATTTTCCATGAGAGAAGGATATTTGAAATTATTGGGCAAATTGGGCTCATCTTTTCCCTTTTTATCTTGCTTGCTTGAAGTATCTGGTTGATCAATCATCTCTTTTACAACATTACTCAAAGAAATTGCCAAGCATTGCTCTTTAGAATGTTCTTCAATTTGGCTTGTCATGTTACCATGGCCTTGAGCATCTAATGGACTAGCAAACTGTTCCATTTGTACATCATCATTTGTATTGTGGCTAGCCCATTAATCCATCCTATCTTCCAATCTTTCACATCGTTCATGAGTAGCATTTATGAATCTCTCCAATGCTGCTTCATAAAATGGTCTGTGCTTCTCAAATGGTGCATGATCTTGAAAATCATATTGATAAGGATACCATGAATTGTTACCTTGATCGCATTGGTTTTCCCATGAAAGTTTGAATAGTCACTCCATCCTGAGTTGTTTATGTTAAAATATGGATAATTCTCATACCTATTATAATTTGGGAAAAATTGTACCTGTTCTGCATATTGACACTCAAAATTCAAATGATTACCTCCACACAGATCACAACTCAAACATGAATTAAATAAAGTATTAGCATCAAGTTTATCAATTAAGTTAGCCAATGCATCAATTTTAGCATTTAACTTACCAAAATTATCCTCACCATACATGCTTGCTGCTCTATTTAGCATCACTCCTCCATCGCACTATTACAAGTTGTGGAAAACCATCCTTTTTTTTTTTTTTTTAAATTCCTGCAAAGTAATAAAAAAAATAGAAAAGAAAAACAAAATCTAAAGTAATAGAGTATATCAATCTATTGATATTGTCAAAAGTCGCCTTCCCCAGCAATGGCGCCAAAAACTTGTTGCGCGATTTCTGCAAGTGCACAGATCGTTTGCAAGTAATAAAGTGATGAGTGAGTATCGTTCTCACGATGAAGGGTTTGTCAAGTACCAATTTTTAAGATTTCTCTATTATTTAGAAAATCAATTATGAGATTTTATGTTTTAAGCTAAAGTGAAATTCAAGTAAATAAATGATGATAAATATGAAAATAAGATTAAAAGTTTAGGATTTAGAATTCATCAATTGATCACATATGATTTCTTTATAATTTTTAGATGGATTATTTTTGCTGGAATTAATGATTAGATTTTCCTAAATTATATGATGTTCTCTCTCAAGATACAACATGTGTGTTCATATTAACCTTACGTTTACTCTCGTGATCATAAACAATTAATACAAACTCATTAAGTTTTATGGAAATCCTTTTAAAAATCACAAAGGAGTATTCTTATCTCTAAGCAATACATTCCCTAGGTCAATTATCTTAATGAACTAATATTGTGTTTCCACTCTCGCTACTTTACACAATATCTTAAATCATGCAATTAATGGCCAGTTAATTACAAGTATTTAGTTCTAAGATAAAAAATTAATTCCAACAATCAAATCCAATCAATTAAATATAAATAATCATATGCAAATCAAAAGATTACATCTAAATCCTAAAAAATAAAATTAGCTATTCATAATTAAAAGAGAAGAAACAATTAAATTAACAATAAAAATAATAAACATAATAATAACTTATAATTAAATTCAAGAATAAAGTTTAGAGAGAACTTGTTTTGGGATACAATCTTTGATGAACTCAAGCTTCCAAAAATTCATCCTCTTGATCAAAATAAAAAAAATAAAACAAATCTACTCTAAGAAAGCATATGAAAATCTCTCTATATATTTTTTTTATGGATTTTCTTTGATATTATTTCCCTTTGCCAAGCATGGTATTTATAGACATGTTTGGTGGAAGAATTCAAGTTTCATTAAAATTCTTACATTAAAAATTCAACATTGATGGTTAAGTTGGCCACCAACCATTGAATTCTTTTATCAATATTCAAAAATGGTTAGGTTGGCTACTAACCATTAAATTTTGGCCACCAACCATTGAATTCCTTCATCAATATTCAAAAATGGTTAGGTTGGCTACCAACCATTGAATTTTGGCCACCAACCATTGAATTTATTTCTCATTGATTGAAAACTTGAATCATTGCTTGCATCATTATTTTTATGACATCACCGTCTGCATCATTTATTTTATTGTATTATTGTGACATCATTTTGATATGCAAAAATAAAATAAAAATACTTAAAATATATTATAATTTATTTATAAATTGTAGAACTATTTATTTCTAAAAATATGTAATAATATTATTGCATTTTCGAGAACTGAGTTAAAATTTAAGTTTAAACAAATAAAATAACTCTAAAAATATAGAGTTATCAAATATTAACGAAAAAATCTTAGGTGAACCTAATTTAACACGCCATATTATGAACTATTTAATCGTAATGTTCTATTTTAAACAATAATTATATAAAAGGTAAATATAATAATTAACTATTCGAATTATGATATGTGTATTGTAATTAAAGTACTGACGTGTAACATAATCATTGATAGTCCATGATTTAACTTGGTTAATCTAGTTCACCTAAGAATTTCTCTTAATTACAATATTAATATAACAAAAAGAACATGAATAGTAATATTAAATTAACAATTTACTTATAAAATGTCTATCTCCAAATATAAACGACAAATATTCATTTATGCTTCTCCCCTTGCTATGAGAATCCATAATGCACATTAAACAAGATATTAATTCCAATTCTTATTTTAGAGTGTAAGTAAAATTAATTCTCCATTTTGTTGATTGAGAATTTAATTTAATTTTTAAGTAAAAAGAGTTTTTTTGCCTTTTACATGCATGAGAATGCAGATTTAGTAAAGATGAAAGAGAGTATTTTAGATTAACTTTATCTAATTGTACAACACTACATTAATTCATACAAATTACCAAGTATACTTAGAAAAATATTGCATTGGTTTTTTACCCTTAATTTCTATCTAATTATCATTTTCATGCTGTAGAAACATCTTAACCACCTGGCTCATGGTAGGTCTACCATCTCTGTTTTCCTCAACACACTTCAATGCCACTCCAATGAGAGTTTCCATTTCCTCTGCATCACGCTCCATTTCAAGGCTTGGCTCTATTATCTCTTTAACCCAACATGTATTTTTTGAAGAAGATTTAACTTTCTTCTCCTTAACCCATTCAACCAATCTCTTGCTCCCAAATTCCTCACCCATTGATGGGCTCTTTCCTGTGACTATCTCCAACACCACCATTCCATAGCTGTAGACATCCACTTTAGAAGTAATGGGCAAATTAAATATCCACTCAGGAGCCATGTAACCTCTTGTTCCCCTAATTCTTGAGAAGCTTGCATTGTGAAGATCACCTCTGCTTAACAGTCTAGATAGCCCAAAATCTGAAACTTTTGGCTCGTAATTAGCATCCAAGAGTATGTTTTGTGGCTTTACATCGCAATGCAAAACCCATTCCAAGCATTCTTCATGTAAATAAGCTAAGCCTTTAGCAGTACCCACAGCGATTTTAAACCTCTTTTTCCAATCGAGAGTTTCGGAAGATAGATTTTTATCCAAAGATCCATTTTCCATGTACTCGTACACCAAAAGTCTATGTTTTCCTTCTGCACAATATCCCCACATTTCTATTAAATTCATGTGATTAAGCTTCCCAACTGTGCTTACTTCTGCCAAAAATTCACCTTCTGCTTGTCTAGCATCATTTAGTCGCTTAATTGCTGCAACTCTTTGATCATCTAATATGCCTTTATACACAATTCCAGTAGCTCCTCTGCCTATTTCTTCTTTGAAATTTCTTGTTGCTTTCTTTAACTGATCGTAAGTGAATCTTTTGAAACCAGTAGCAGCAAGAAAGTAGTCTTGAACAGTTGTATCTCTTTTATGCTGATGTCTAATCAAGAAAAGCCAAGCCGAAACCATAGCAAGAAACTCAATTATCCCAATTGCACTGACAAACCTTATCAAGAACTTCTGTGACAAACTTCCATGAGATTTCACATACCTTCTCTCAAGATTATCAATAGCTCCGGGAGAACAAGCAAGATTGAGTTCTGTGGCTGACCAGTTATTGAAGCTACTGGTTTTAGGCACTTTCAAGTATAGTTCTCCTCGAAAATTAGGCGAACGGTAACCATTCAATAATTGTATTTCGGGGAAACAATAAGGAACATTTTCAGGGTGGTTCTGAAAAACATATTTTAATTCCAATCCTTTGCAATCACAACTTTTTAAGCATACTTCTTTGCACATATCTAATGTGTAATTCTCCAAGAAACCAAAATCATATCCATATGACTCGACATGAGGAAGTCGAAGAAAAGTAGCTTCATTCTCATCACAAGAAACCTCAGTTTCTGGTTCGCAGCCTATAGACCAATCAGAAAGATTTTTAATTTTATGTCCTGGAAGGCAAGAACATTTTCTACCAAAACTAGGAATATACTTACAAACACTATTAGGCCCACAAGCTCCATGAATTTTACAAGGTACAGAAAAGACTTGCCATGAAATTACCCAATTCCCATTCTCATTTACTCTGCTGTACAATCTTAGATTACCATCAAAATCAAGAGTCAATCTTCGTTGAATTTGAATTCCATAGTCAGAAGAGAAGAAAGTGAAATTGTCTGATGAAATAAATTTGCCAAATGAATCAAGTAAAGCAATTCTACTACTATTGTACGAGGATCTCCCTGCTTCGCGGCTGAGAAGCCAATGGTCTGGCCAGAAAGCACTTGAAACATCAGGACCATCATAAACGAGACGAAGAATATTATCATCATCAAAAGATAACTTGTAAAAGCCAGAAGAAAAGTTTGTTAAGCTTCTTGAAGAAACAAGAAGTGAATATCTAGTGAGTGGTTGCAGAGGAAGCAGAGTATCTGTAGGTGAATCAAAGCTCTGCCATAGAATTTTGAGCTCTGGGTTTTTAGTTACTAAAACAAGATTACCAGTATCATAAAGAAATAAAGATGTTGAAGAGAAAGACAAAGTATTTGAGGACCAAACATTGGAATGACCAGCATCAGTCAAGATTAGATTGCCAGTTCTAAGAAGAGATAGCTTTGAGTATCTTCCATTAACTGGCATATCCCTGTTTGCCATCCAAACCACAGTGCAATTGTTAAAGCAAGAATGTTCAGTGAACCATATGGCAAAGGAATAAGCATTATGCCCAACTGGGTAAAACCCAGCAGAGAAAATGCCATTAGATGAGATCAAAACATTTTCTGGGTTCTCTACAGAAAGAGATGAGCCTTCACTTAAGGTATCTTGAAGTGTTGAAGATGAAAATGGAAGAAATGTAATTAAACAGAGAATAAATAACGTGAAAGGTTCTGCCATTTGTGAAAGTTGAGAAAAAGAAGAATGTGGTAATGGGATTTATAGAACGTAGAATAGAATCAATGTGGCTCTATTTCCTTTATTACTTGGAAAAATTGATAAAATATTGTCTTTTTTTTTTTTTTTTTTTCCAAATGATAAAATATTTTTAGTCAAGAAAAGTTGTTGTATTTCTTTTTATTGGTTTATGTTTCTTTTTTTAAGATTAATAATTGATTTTATAAAATATCTACTGACATGAAGCCATATCTAATCAGTTTTTAAAACACTAATTTACTGTGAGAAATGGCGCAAAAACACATCCAATAACACGGTATGGTGCAAATGAACAGCAGAAATTGTGCAAATGAATAGTGGAACACAATATAAAATAATTTTTATTTATTTTTTTAATTTATTGTATTTAAAATATAATTTAAGTTATAAAATCAATTTGAAATAAAATAATAGTAAAATAAATATTAAATTTTTAATTTAAATTTAAAATATGTTATAATTGAAATTAAAATTTATCTATAATTTATTTTAAATTTAAGTTAAATTTTTAAGTAATTTAATAATAAAATGTGAAATATATGAGATAAAAATTAATTAAATAATTTATTAAAAAACACCTCCAAACAATAAAATTTTATAATATTAATTTAAAAATATCATAGAATTTAAAAAAAAAAAAATACATACTGAGCAAAGATAAGACAATACAAATTAAAACATTAATTTAATAATCCTCAATAAATGAGATGTAATCATCATATATTTTTATCTTTTGATGTTGGAAAGGTTGATATTTAAATATTTATAATTAATATAGAAGAAAGAAAAAGAAAATATTTTAAAGAATATTTTTTTTATAATATTTAATACGGTGAATTAGGAATAAAATACTAATTAGTATTAATCAAAGCAGTAAGTATGATTCTCAATAATGATAATTTTTTTTTTTTTTTGCCAAAAATTTTCAATAATAATAATAATAACCTCAAATCACATTTTGTAAAAAAAGAAATACTACAAAATTCAAAGTGAAGTCGAGTGAAATAACATCAACTTTTTTTCGTTAAGAAAAAGAAGAAAAAGAAAAAGATTCCACCTATCTCTGAAAGCCCCATTCCATTATGTCATGAAACCCCATTCCTTTGTCTCATTTATTTCTGCTACTAGAAAAAAGTAATGATTTCATCATTTATTCAATGAAAACTTACCAACAGTCAGTCAATTCAAATAATCAGGAATGGAGTGTGAGACTTATAATACGAGAGAGAGAGAGAGAGAGAGAGAGAAGGGGCTTTTTTTATTTAATTGAGGAAAAATAAGGCTTTTATATAATTTAATATTTTATTTTTATTTTTTATTTTAATTAATATGTTATTATTTTATTTATAAACTTTCTTTTTTAAAAATGTATTATATAAAATATATTTCAATGCGATGATGCCATATCAATTTAGATAAAAATATTAAATTATATAGTATTTTCATTTAAAAAATATTATTGAAATCATATATGCATTTATTACTTCAACCATAATGTTGAGATCTACAGTAAGGGATTCTTAAATAAATATGGACTCTACTTGATTTGAAGATGATGATACACTAATTTGTAGTGTACTGAATGGATAAATAGAATTCTAGGATTAATGGATATGGAGAGGAACGGAAGGATTTGTCATTCAACCGCAAAGAACACTTTTCAAATATAACTATAATTTATTAGACGAATGTCATTGGAAAATTCCCAACCAAATCATCCTTTCCAGTTAATTCCCAGAAAAACACAAGTTCATAAAAGTCATTGAACTGCTTGGCAGGCCTAATTTTGTTTCAAGCTTGTGGCAAAAAGAAGAAAAAAATATTAAAGGATTTCAAGTGAGTAAAGCTAAGGAGATGAGTGAAGAATTTGTATTTTTACTTATTGCAATTTTGCCAAAACGTCTCCGGTGTGTACTGGTGGGTGTAAAATCAACTTTACAAAGAATTTCTTGAGATTTCATCTACCGCCTTCCCAATCCTCTCTACTTTTTTTTTTTTTTTTTTTTTTTTTTTTTTTTGTGAGAGAGAAAGATAGAAGGAAAGATCCTGCACAAGCATTCACAAGTTTTGAAGAGTGATAAACCTACTCCAAAGCTTTAGCCATGATCAAACGTTGAGATAATTGCTGCTCGTAAAGCTGCCGGAAAATATGGTATTTGGCATCGTGATACTTCTTCACTTTTGGATCTTTTGATGGATGAATGACCTGTAAACGACAAGTAAAATTCAAAAGGAAATCATAGATGATAGATTCACTTGCTTGACAACCATAATCACCAAAAGCTGTTACTATCCAAGTAAAACAGCAAATTAAAAAGAGATTATAATCCTCCAAAATAGAGCAACTGATTTAATCAGTTTAAAAGAGGAGTGGTTTTTTAATTTCCTCAGAACTTTAATCAAGTCACTGGAACTGGGCAGTGCTAAGTTCTAGCTTAAGAAACAAAGGCCGGCCCAGACTAATTTCCTACATAACAAAAAACATCACCCTGGTGAAATCCAAAATGCGGTGGTTCCCTACAAATAATAGATTTCTTAATTTGGATTGGTAGAATGTGCATGTTGTTTATAAGTTGCCAAAAAGCACCCTTTTCCCAGCATAGACCATCAATATAACAAGATTTCAAACGGTTAGCTTTAGCATCAAAATCCATTACTGTTAATTCCTTGGATGCTGGGATTTCTTAGAAATGCACATCAGTGTAGTGAAAGGCTTAAAACATTATTCATGGGACAACAGAGACGAATTAAATGTGTATCAATGATAGAACCAGGTATTAGGCACTCAAAAGCTCATACTAGAACTTCAAGCCTGGCCAACAAAGCTTCTGCCAAGGATTCAGGTGTAATTTTTACTTGCATGTGTTTCCCATTTCCAAATGTCACCAACTTCAAGACCTATTTTACCAAAGGCCTTATGATTTGTTTACAACTTACATTATTGTTTTACAAAAATCTGTAACATAATTATTTGACAGGTAAATACTTATTACAGTTGCCCAGAGAGTCCCTTTTTTCTTTGGTTTCTTTCTCCTTATTGAGGTTATGGGGGAGGGGATGGAGGAACAGGAAGAGTTGCCTACTGGAATTCCAGCAAAAAAATGGTATGCATCACTGCACATGGCATTGATGGACAAAAAG
Organism: Reutealis trisperma; assembly: GCA_947687605.1. Lineage (NCBI taxonomy): Eukaryota > Viridiplantae > Streptophyta > Magnoliopsida > Malpighiales > Euphorbiaceae > Reutealis > Reutealis trisperma. The sequence goes on along the minus strand of CANTUT010000356.1, from coordinate 847,095 downwards.
AGTGTATTATGTTATCTTGACCTTGAAAACTTCTCTCACTATATGTTTCGCATTTTGTTATATTCCTACAGAAGAAATAGAACTAAGGATTGAAAAACCAAGAACTGCCATGCTTACCTGGCCAGCCGCATTCAGAGCCCTCATGGCCTCACTAAGACTGGCATACTTCTTTGCAGCAACAGCACCGAGAATAGCAGCACCCAGTAGCACAGACTCGCTTTCTCGTGGAAGTACAATAGGGCAACCTGCACCAGTCATGGAAAAGCATGCATAAGTTTGTTGATATGCATACAGCGTCACATATCTGGCACAACATTAATGTTAGGTCTAGTTTAGTTGCCTAGAATAAAATAGCAAGAATCAGAATGTGGGAATTGGAATAATAACAAAATAACAGGGAATGTTAATGATAGTCTAATTAGCATTGGTTGTGTTCTGCATATCATAATTTTGAATTGGAATGTAAATTTGCCATACCCATGGAATAACGATATATATTTAGCACAATGAGTTAGAAATATAAATTGATAAATTTATCGTGTATGAAAATTTTGGAAGATATGGGGTTTTTATTTATTTTTTCAATTCCCACATTTTTTTTCAACTGTCATGCCCACATTTTTATGGAAAGCCAGTAATTAATAAGATATGTTACTAAAATTTATTTCCACTACCCTGCCAATTTGTTTAACCAAACACCTAAACATAAGAACTAGAAGTTCTATTCCCATTCACCTCTCTCACTCGCAATAACCAAACAATACCTTAGGTGTAGTTGGAGCAAGACATCCTAAAACTTTTATACTGGATATGATGAATGTTTCTGCTAGTTTTGTCTAACATCTGTCAGAAAATAAAATTGATTACAAAATAAGCCTGCAGAGTACCTCTAATCTGAAACTACCAATCCACCTATTTCCACAAGTAAACTACAAAGTTTGTTTTGCCAAACTTACAATCTTCAAGCAGCACAGGAAAATGGTAAAATCAACCATTCATGCTATGAAAAAAAAAAATCCTAGCAAGATACATTGGTAATAGTTATCCAACTAGCGAACTGTGGAATTTAAACCATACATATTACTACTTTAAACTGGGAAAGGAAAAACTGAAGAAATTGTAGATACCACAGTTAAATTCGCATGTATCAATAACTTTTGCATTGTAATCGACTGAACCACATCGCGACAATGTAACAACAGAAAGGAATACCCACTCTTAACCAATTCCTAACTTATTATGAGATCCATCTTTTCTCTCATCCATCTGTTGGATTTAAGTGCATGAAATAGTTATCCTAAAAATAAGCAGGACCAATCCTATTTGCACACACTATGCATGTCAAACACAGTACAGATGAAAGTTCGTGTGCAAAGGCCACCAATTGACAAGAAGACATACCCAGTAAGATTAAAAATTAGTGTGAAAAAGTTTAGCACGTCTTCAAAGCAGAGACGGAGGAAGGGATGGGGATGGAAAGGACGTGTGGCAGAATGAGATTATGAGAATGAAAGAAAGTACCAATGATATCTGCATGTTCTTGAACAAACACAATGTTTTTTGAAAGGCCACCACATGCAAGCAATGTGTCAATCTGCAAGGAATAAGCAACATTTCAATGGCTAAGAAACACTCAACTGAAAATATAAACGGTTTGTAGTGAACAAATGCCATGATAGATATAAGCCAAATATATGCATAAAAAAGCTATAATTTAAATGGCTAGTAAGTTGTTTACTGTTACTCCTCAATCTACATCAGACTTTCTCACCATGTACAAGTTCTTCTGTAATATTAACTATCAGAGGGGAAAAAAATATTCAATACAAAGCATTGCTTAATCCTTGGTTCTGCCACGCAACATCAAGCTAGACAATTTCACATAATATAAGCAGATACTACTTTTTTGTCATTGGTTTATGAAGTTAGTGATATAAAGGGAGTTCCACTGTTTTCCTTGTCATAACCTTAAATCTGCTTTGACTGTTGTCCTGGTTACCTTCGGGCTGAAATAGCTTCAAATTCATATGGTTTTAAGCTACAGATTCCAGCTCCATCAAAGTAGGTAAATGTACTAATTTCATTCCGTTTTAATCCCAGTTTCTAAGTTAACTCCAGCGACCTTCCAGAAGGAAAGCATGCAGATTTAATCATTTTTTATATGCCTAGTGTCATGAGATATAGTGAGCTGCAGCCTAGGCCATTTGACAATATCAAATTGGAGCAATAAGATCAGTCCATGAATTGTAGGCTCCACTTTGATTGAAGTAGAAGCCTTGGACACACCTGAAAATATAGCCCCTAATGTATCTGTCCCATTGACACTAATAAATAACTATACACGAATCCTCCATTTACTCAAGATAAGTAGAATTAAAAGAAATCTATACTCATACATGCTTATATTTCATGGTTGTGCTATAAAAAGTAATTCTACAAGTCAATATGTCCAATATTAACGAAATATCAGTGTTTAGTATAAGTTCCAATCCCAGTGGCTTTGCAGTTGAGAGTACACACTATGTCCATGTTGAAACAGGAGACATGCAGTGTACATGTCAACAAAACATAGATTGCAGCACACTGAGATATACAATCTAAATCCTGTCATATTCCACTGTTTTTTAATGGCTTCTCCAACCCACAAACATGCCAAATCTTATGTGCACGTTTACAAAGACAAATTTTTCCTTGTAAGATACTTGAGATCTTCATAATTGTAAGAGATAAACTGCAAAGCCTACCCTTCTGGCCATTTCCAGGTATCCTTGTTTGTGTATTTCACTAATGTTTCAATTAACAGAAAAGTACAAGGAAAAAAAGCTTTGAAGCAGCACAAGACACAACTCATTCCCAAATTATTTATTTCTGGTTGATTAATCATGATCAATTTAATTATTAAGTTATATCTGCATAGGATGATATGGAAATAAACCATATCTTTTAGGACGCAAATAATTTCCTCCAGGTGCATGCTGGAAATAAAAATAGAAAAAAAAAAAAAAAAAAGGAAATAGCAGAGAAAGGAGGAACTAGCACTGCTAGAGTAAAAGAATCAGTGTAACTAATTAAGAATTGAAGAAGTTGGGAAAGCTTCACTAGTTGCTGAATATTGATCAAAATTAGACATTAAAGACGAGAAATTATCGATTCAATAATTTCTCAGGATATCTTACTTCGCTGCGGAACAAAGTGATTTTTACTGGTTTCCTTATGGATTTAGGCTTCAGGTATATTGAGTTTTATTCATCTTGATTTAAGGGTATTTAAATTTTTTTTTTTTTAGCTTCTGTTTTTTTATGTTCGTTCACTTTGATCTTGCTTTTTGATTTTTGAGGAGAATTTTCCTCTCTTCCTCAATAAAATCTCCTTCTTTTGCTATTACCGGAAAAAAAAAAAAAAAAAAAAAAAAAAAAAAAAAAAAGAGGAAGGCTACCTGAACCATTTTTTGTGGCCATTGTTAGACAAAAAACTGTATATAACACTAAACATTGAAGATGAAACCTAAAAGGGTAAGTTCCAAGGAAGAATTAGGAGAACACTTTCCTCTTGAATTTGGACCATATACTAAAATAATTAGTACAAACAGATAGCACATACTTACAGTATGAACAAAAATGATAAAAAAAAAATCTTTGATTCATAGTAGTTGAAAAAAAGGAATCATCCATACGCTATTCTTGGCCTTGGGTTAAGGGAGTGATCAAAGTCTAAAATGAGATAAATTTGCAATTTGCTAGGGCACAGGAAGTTGGTTTAACTTAAGTGAATAGCACAATAGATTTGAGACTTAACCGTATCTATGATATGGATATTTGATTATGAATTTAATATACACTTTTGTAAGATACACACTTAACCATATACTTTTATAAGATAGACTCTTGAAGACAGATTGTCCCATCGCAGTCTGAATTATTCAACCCTTGATTTAGGACAAATTTAGATAATCTGTTCTACTTTGATTTTTTCAGAAATTAAAGGGTTAAAATTGAAAATCCAGAGCTGATTTTACAGGAACTAGATCTGGACAGGGATTAAGGAAGGAAAAAGGGAAAAAAAACTTCTAAGAGTCACACTTAGAAGCTCTAGGAGTCACACCTAGGGTTGAATTGAGTCAAACAATTCTTAGCAATAATGCAGAATTTATTTTATTGAATCTGAAAGTTGTATAACAATGATTACAAGCCTAAATATTTATAGAGTTGAAACTAATCCAAAGCATGTTTGGATTAGGAATCTTACACTAGTTCTCCAACTAGGAAAACAAATTAATACTAACTAGGAAATACTAAACACACTAAAACTCCTAAATAAAGACTAAATAATAAAAAACTACTAAAATAAAAATTGAACAATGATTTCCAGCAATGCTAGAAATTACAGAACTGCCCTTAATACCTAAAGTAATGAACCAGCAGCTGTATTATATAAATATACCCATTATAACTCTAAAAAGGCTGAAATTACTTTATAATTTCTCCAACAAATCCCATATTAAATCTAACACATAATTCTAAGCGTGAATCCTTGAATTTGAAGTTTCTCGTCTTCCTATTTTCCATCATTCTCCCCTTGTTGGAAAAAACTCGACCTCTGAGTTTTGAAGTGCCTAAGAAACAAACAAAGCAATTCCTTGAAGGACCATTTTATTTCCTTGGTATTCAATAAAAGTAGAAACATTTGAAATCTTATACTGCACTTGCTTATTAATTTACTTGGAATAACAGAGTCCATTTCTTGCATTCCAACATCTTTGGAATCTTCAACAATAAAGTTAAACCCTCTTGTCCCTTCTAATTTTCCCATGTCTTCTTGTTTCACTTCAACATGCTCTGCCTTTTCTCCATCCATACCCCTGTCTAAAGATTCCTCTCCTTCAAGATTCATCTTTACTTTTCCAAACACTACATTTGTATTCATAGTAATATTAGCCTGCTGAATTGACTTTTCAACGCACATTGTTGCTTTTAGCGCTTGTTCTTGTGGATTCAAATCTAGAAGCATATTTGGTCTTTTAAGGCTTTGAGAAGACAATTCTAGCTTTTTAAATTTATTTTCTGGCTGATAAATCTGTGGAATAGGCTCATCTATATGCTGTCTTGGTTTTATTGCTTCATGATTTTGAGTTTCCAGTTGCAGATTTTGCTGTTTAAGCCTTTGAGATGGTAGTTGTGGCCTTTTCACTTCCCTTTCTGGTAGCAGAGGCTTTTCTTGTTGTTGGCTTAACAGTTTAGCCTCTATTGTAGACTCATGAAGCATATGCGAATGCTGTACAGCTTGTATGCCTTGTTGCCCTGAAATTCTTAGTGAAAGTTCTTGCATTTGTGCCTGCTTTTGGAGAGGTCGCAATACCATTGACATGCTGCCCTTTCGTAAAATATTCACCTGTTCCCTCGTCTTTGAAAGATAGTTAAAAGGCATATATTTTTCTTTTAATTTTGCTTTCATATCATCCCATGTTATCATTAATGGTTGTCCTGTTCTTTGCCATTCATTCTCAACACCATACCACCATAATTTTGCCAATCCCGTTAGCGTCATCTTGGCAAACCTCACCCTTTGATTATCGTCCATATCATACCAATCAAAGTATGACTAGATACTACACAACCAATCTGAAAATATTGTGGGATTTACATTGCTTTCAAAATCCAGGACATCTACCTTGACTTTCTTGGTGATATCTCCAGCTGTATCTTGTCCTTGATTTTGTAGGTTTTGATTAACTTGTGGACATTGTTCTCCAATAATCTTGGATGCAACTTGTAGACTGAGGGCTGGTTTTTGCAGAAAGATTCGACTAGTAATGGTTTTGGAAGTCTGATTGCTAGGATTTGAAGGGATCCTTCCATGCAACTCATCCTTCATTGCCTCTATCTAATTCTTTGAACTTCTCTTATCATTCAATTGATCAAAATTTGATTCACGCTCTTGATGAAAAGAATTTTGCTTTTCAAATTGGTTCAAGTGATTAGCCATTGGCATGCAGCTATACGCTGAATTATATACCTTTTCACACAGCCTTTTGCGATAATACGGTGGCAAAAAATTTTCTTAAAGCATTGTTTTCATCTCTTGCCATGTATTAATTTGCGGTTGCCTTCCTATTTGTATATCATACTCAATACTGTACCACCATAATTTTGCAGATCCCATCAAACTCGACCTTGCAAATCTTACCTTTCTTACTTCCTCGAAGTTGTAGCGATTGAAATAAGATTCAAGAAAATCAATCCAATCACAAATTTTGTAGGATTACCTCCTTCGAAACATGAATCAAATATGCCCGTTGTTGATGAAATTCAAAACATCAAACTTCTAAGATCTTGGAGCTCTAATACCAAATTGATGTAGGATAAATTTAGATAATCTGTTTTACTTTGATTTTTTTAGAAATTAAAGGGTTAAAATTGAAAATCCAGAGCTGATTTTACAGAAACTAGATCTGGACAAGGATTAAGGAAGGGAAAAGGAGAAAAAAACTTCTAAGAGTCACACTTAGAAGCTCTAGGAGTCACACATAGGATTGAATTGAGTCACACAATTCTTAGCAATAATGCAGAATTTATTTTATTGAATCTGAAAGTTGTATAACAATGATTACAAGCCTAAGTATTTATAGAGTTGAAACTAATCCAAAGAATGTTTGGATTAGGAATCCTACACTAGTTCTCCAACTAGGAAAACAAATTAATACTAACTAGGAAATACTAAACACACTAAAACTCCTAAATAAAGACTGAATAATAAAAAACTACTAAAATAAAAATTGAACAATGATTTCCAGCAATGCTAGAAATTACAGAACTGCCCTTAATACCTAAAGTAATGAACCAGCAGCTGTATTATATAAATATACCCATTATAACTCTAAAAAGGCTGAAATTACTTTATAATTTCTCCAATAAATCCCATATTAAATCTAACACATAATTCTAAGCATGAATCCTTGAATTTGAAGTTTCTCATCTTCCTATTCTCCATCAACCCTTCTTAAAGGAATGTAAAAAGCTATATATTTTAGCATTTGTTAAATAAAAACATGTCTATACAAATCAATACATGAAGAATGAGAGGGATGCTTTCTTACTTTGTGACCATGAGCATTACAATGCTCCACTATGTGGCGTGTACCATATGCAATACCCTGTATGGTGGCAAGGTATAGAAGAGACAGCTGTCTATCACTTGTGTCAATGGTCATGCCACAAATAATTCCCTTTGCTTTTGGATCTGCAATGGGAGATCTGTAGAATCACAGCTTTAACAGGTCAAATTTATAAAAAATATCTAGGCAACACAAATAGAAAATGTTGCATCAATTGCAGCAAGGAATGGAGCCTTTAGGTCATGCACATCAATTGCTGAAAGGAATGGGAGCCTTTGGGAACTATTACCTGTTCCCATGAAAGTCCGGAAGGACATGCACATCTTGTGTCAAAGCAGCAAGGAATGGAGCCTTTAGGTCTTCCATCATTGTCCTTAATATATCATTCAATAGTTCAAACAGCGTTATATCTAGAAGAAGAGAAAAAGGAATAGAGGATCAACTATGTAGAAAACATAAACATTCAGTTAAAATTAATATGCTACAAACTGATATCTCACTTTGAGAAGCAGCACGATTTGCAAGGCGAGGAGAAGCAGCATGATTTTCTACGATGTAATCTAATAATGCACCAGTAGCACTCTGCCCACCCTCTGTAAGCCAGAATTCAGGCACCATTGCTGCAAAAATCCAGAAACAAAGGCGATTGAGATTAAATTTCAGTAACACGCTTCTCATTGACAGAAAATAAAAGTTGATTCAGAATAAAGCGCATAAGTTCAAGTATGGTTGTATGGTAAAAACAAATCTTTAAATGATAGCCTGCTTCAAACTTATACATCCTGTGCAAAGTTTCACAAAGCCAAACAATGTTATCAAATAGCAAGATTCCCCAATGTTACCTGACCAAAATGGTCCCCAAACTCCAGGAATGAACAGCTTGCTCTGTGATACAGCCATATGACAAGTGGAAGTACCACAAACTAATGCCATGCGGTGGCATATTGCTTCCTTATCATGTGCTGAGAAAACATAATTCACAATAAAGCAAATATATTATCTTCAGTTACATGACTTAATCAAGAAATTTATTTTTTTATTTTATTTTAAACGTTAAAACATAATTCATAATAAAGCAAATATATTATCTTCAGTTACATGACTTAATCAAGAAATTTATTTTTTTATTTTATTTAAACAATATCAACACCTTCAGCATCGGAATCTGCCTCAAGAACACTCTCCATAACCCCCACACCACCAGCATGAGCATCGATCAGCGAAGTCCCTACAGGAGTTCCTGGTACAAGACCCAGTTCCTGAAAATATTAACCAATATTTAGAAAAATAGAAACAGCATATTGTTTTAATGTCAATAATAAATAAATCCACCCTCCAAGCCCAGACAAAGGCTAGGTGCTAATAATCTTGCATCTAATCAAATGTGTTTGCTTGGTCAATGGACCTCAAGGGAGCGCCAGTTGAAATCAATGTGATTTCTTCAATACAAAATTTCTTGCCTTCGCAGCTGTAGGAGTTAGACCAGAACCCAAAGCATGGCCAGGGAAAGCTACACTCCGTCCTGTTCACATCATATAATGTCATGTTATCCACTGGAAACAAAGGCGGGATTCAGGAAATATTTTATAAATACAATCTTAACATGATTGTTCATACCGAACCACACAGTGATTTGCTATTTTTCAAGTTTGTTGGTATGTTTCAAATGCTAACAAATAAATTTCATTCATATACATCAAAAGGAGAAAATGTTGATTCATATACATCAAAAAAGAATATAATATTGAAATATAGAATACTGATGAAGCACAGGCATTCAAATGCCTTGTGTCTTCATTTTCATTTCTATTGAGATTTAGGGCCTCTTCTGCTGCTGTGATTTTGGAATCTTATAAAATAAGTGATACAACTTTTAAATCATAAAGTTTTAAAATCTACAAAGATTCAAAAATATTATTCCTTAATTGCTAATGAATTAAAGGTGTGGTTCAATAATTGCCATTATACTAATTGAGGCACAAGTGGTGGTTCACCAATGGAAGTGATAGCTCTGATGACAACAGTTATAGTGCAACTAGTTTGCAAATGGCAGTGATGGCAGTTCACCATTAGTGGTGATAGTTATAGTGGTACGGAATTGATGAGTGGTGACTTGCTAATGTAAATCATGGTGTGAAAATGGTGGTAGCGAATTATAATAGTTGTAGACTTGTAGCAGTGGCAGCTGTTGCTCAGTAGCAGCGTTGGCAGCAGTAATAATTCACTATTTGATGTGGCAGTGATGATATGACAGATAATAGGAAGACAGAGAAGAAACTTCAAATTGAAGAACTACTAGTACTTTTGGGTTTAATTTATGCATCTAGTTAAATAGATGTACAGCTGGTCTATCAATTTTGGCATCCGGGGACACGTGAGCTCCGACTAATCCGAATTTGAGCCGGGTCGGATCACGAGAGTTGCAAAGCTCTCCCTCAGGAATTTTAAAGCAGTTGCATACCCAGGACTCGAACTCGAGACTTCTTATTAAGCTAGAACAACCCTCGCCAGTTAATCTACGCTGTCTTGGGTAGGAGTCTTTATTTTAAGTTTTAAGTCTTATTTTGAGTCTTTTCTGGTTTAGGAAGATTTTATCCTTTTTATTTTATTTTAAAAGTTCAAATCCTTATAGGATGTGGACTAGTTTTGGAGTCCTTAAAAGTTTAGGACTTATTTGAAGTCTATAAACCTGGCATTGTAATGCTTTTAATTAAAATTTTGTTATTAAATAAAAAAAACCAGCAATTAAGCCATTTTGGGTTGAGCAATTGTGTGATGCAATTCAACTCTAGGTGTGATACCATGGGATATTGGGCGTGATGTCCAAGAAAGTTTAAATGTGAAGCTTAAATTAATTTATCTTAATTTACTGCTCACATTACCGTTCTTTCATTCACTATTCACTGGCACTGCTCACAACACGAAAATAGCCCCGTTATTCTCTGTTATTGCTTAGTTTCGCTTCCCAATCCATTCGTTACGAACCCTAGCCTTCTGTCAATAGTTTCTACTCATCCTAACCTCCATATAAGCCCAAATTCATCCCTTTATAACCAACCCTGTAACCCATCCCATGATAACAATGGCACCTCCATAAACTTCCATAAAAGCCCAAATTCATTCCTTTATAACCAACCCTCTAACCCATCCCATGTCATGAAAACAATGGCACCTCCATAAAAGCCCAAATTCATCCCTTTATAACCAACCCTCTAACCCATCCTACGTCATTGACAACAATGGCCATGACAGTAGTTTAACCCATTTTGACCACACTCATATCCATTGTATTGTAATCCCTACTGTCCACCATAAGAATCAGGATTCCACTTACATAGGACTTAAATCCCATCATTTCTGATATCTAAAGTCTTCCAGATAATCACTAAATTATACCCAAAAAAAAAACTGTAGAAATCTTAATCTCAGGCTTTCAAATCCACCTCCCAGCCCGCAGTAAAAGAACAGGCGTTACAGAAATTAGATCCACACTAAAGCTTTAATAAAAACAGGCAAACTGGAAGTTTACCACAACCTAAGTATAACAATATTGACAACTTTAGACATTTAACAGATAAGAATAACAAAATAAACAAGTCAATAGGCAGATACTTGTCCTCTGTTTTTTAAAATTTTAATGTAATATTTACCATATAACTCCTATAACTATAAGCATACCAATCTTAGCGTGATGCCCATCTATAAGGTCACCCAAGCCAATCTCTTCCCAAAAGTCATCATCCCAGCCGCAAGCTTCCATGTCTCGGGAATCTTTTTCATTTATTTGCTGCATATGTGCATGGCCAAGATATGTCCATTTGCATACTGTTGTACATAGACTACGAGTATCATCTCCTGTTGCTCTAAAAATCAATGAGCAAAAATAAAACCATAAAGATCAGCATAAGCTCATCAAAGGAACAAATAACTGGTACAGGAGAATAATGTACGAACATTGTGAATGTTCCAAGCAAATTACCTGTATGACAACCAATCGCTCAAGTCCATCCATCTAAACACCATTGCCCATGATTCTTTCAAATTTTCTTTTACCCATAAAAGCTGCAATATATTAATTACTAAACACTCTTAGATAGAGCATGCAAAAGATCACAGAGACAATTCAAACTACCATTTTCTCATCATTCTCAAGCTGCACATATAACTACATCTTTGTCGCAGCTGGAATTCATTTGAAAGAATTAATAAAAGCAAGTGATGTTCATGGCATTCTCAAAATAAACAGAGTGTAAATTAAGTCTTAGTTTGAGGATTGGAAAGCTATATTATATCAAAACATTCTCCCCAAGTACCTTTGGGGGCTGCATTTCAGGGGAAAGAGCTCCACCACAGTATTGCAATACCGGTGAGTTAGAGGAATTGATCTTCTCAGCTTGTTTTACAGCTCTGTGATCCATCCAAACTACAATGTTTCTTCTCGAATCCCCACTCCAAGAAACTGATACAGGGGCTCCATCAGCATCAACAGCAACTACAAGAAACAAACAACTTCAGTAAACAGAATATCTCCTAATTCCAAGTAATTAGTGTAAATTTCACAAACCAAGAGAACAAGTAGCAGCAAATCCGATGCCAGTCACTTCTTCCCCAGAAACATCTGCCAGGTTACAAGCTGATTTCACAGCTGCGCAAATGGCATGCCAAATATCTGTAGACGATTGCTGATATAAAAAAACAAACAATTGAAATCGCTATTGTTTCAATTTTAGAAAAAACTACCACAACAAAAAAAAAAAATCAAAATCCACAAAAATTATCACCTCAACGCTGTCGCGTTCTTTCCATATCTGTATTGGGCTACTAGCTCTTCCAAGAAGCTTCCCATTCTCATCAAACAAACCTGAATCAAACACAACAATAGCTATTAGCTAAGCAACTAAATCTACCTAATCTAACACCATGCGAGTTAGCAAATGAAGCTGAGAGAAAGAAATTGAACCAGCTCGGGCGCTGCCAGTGCCTACATCAACGCCGAGGAAGACAGAGCGTTGATGACCGGCGGTGATGGTGGTGGTGGCGGTGCCGGACATTTCTATAAAGGAAGAAGAGGAGGAGGAGGAAGAGCGATTAAAAGGATCGTAGAGAGGAAAAGCTCGTTGTTGTGGACTAAGCAGTGGTGTGGTGTCGGACGACGGTGTTCTTTTACCTGACATGTCGTTTTATCAACTTTTGTGATTTTTGCACTATGATTGTAGTTTGTTTTTTTTTTTTTTTTTTTTTAGGCTCTTGATCGATTAATTGTGGTGATTATAGTCATATCTGGATTTGGATTTGGATATTTAAAAATAAAAAATAATATGATCCTCGTTGTTTTCGGTTCAAAAATGCCTTTCTGTTTTGTTGTATTGTCAGTAAATGTATTTTTTTTTTTTTAAATTATATCATTGGCTTTTGCTAATGACTTGGTTTTAACTTACAAATAAACTTTCTTTGTTGGTCGAATCCCTATTTGTCCAGGAAATTATAAATTGGATAGATTTATCATAATATATTATAGAATTTGATTGTTATTTATATATATATATAAATATTTTAATTTCTATATTAATATTAATCGTATTTTCTTTATTAGAAAAATTTTTTATTTTTTTCACTTTTATACTCTATATAAAGAGTTAATATTATTAAATAAAAAAATTAGAAAAATTATTTTCTTCTCTATATTCTTTATTCTTCTTCCTCTCCATCATATTTATAACACGTTATCAATACGAATTTATTCTATCATTTTTGTTGGTGAATTTTTGAAAATTCAAGCGTGCCACACGTGTGAGGTACGCGAACCGAAATCTTTGCGCCTATTGACTTCTAAAATCAGATGAATTGTGGATTCCTAAGTTTCCTTAGCCACAGTCCACTTAGATTCAACAAATGCCAATAAATAAAATTAGAAATTTATGATAATTGGAAATTAAAGGACTTAATTAAAATGAGAATTTTGCATTAAATGGAAATGTCGATAAAAACAAAGGAATTGAAATTCTAACAGTAAATTAAAAGCAGATACTGGAAATAAAACTATGAATTAAAAAAAACGGCTTCAGAAATTATTTCTTTTGCTGTAGCTTTTTTTTTTTTTATTTTGGTTGGCTGTTCCTTTTTCCGTCCCCTGTCCCCTCTCTCTTTTTCCCTTTTATTTTCTCAGATAACCACCCATCCCAGTAACTGCCATCATCTCATACCACTTAATTTTCAACTCCCCACTTCCATTTCCACTAATTAAATTTATATCAAGTGGTTTATAATTAATGGGCTGTGTCTGGCTATTAAATTTAGGCACAAACAATTGCCCCCTTTTATATATATTTTGGCTTTAAGGCCCAAAATCATATATATAAATTAACCCCCTTCTTTATCATTCATTTGCTTCAAAAATGCCTAGGCCCAAGGTTCAATTTTCCCCTGATGATGTCTAGTGGTGGAAAAGAGAAAGTAAAAGACTAAATTTGGAGCTAACTAGGGAGTTAGAGCTTCAACATAATTCAAACACTTTTGATTTTTTAGCTTCATCTTCTAACTCTCTCAATTATCCTTTCTAGAAAAACAATTTATTCAAACCTCCAGTCTTTCAGCTACCTATCCCACTGTGGACTCCTTTTAACCCAGGTGATAATTCAAAATATTTTCAATCACCACAATTTTCTCAAACCAAAACCTTTCCTTCAAGGCCCTCACAAACCTCAACAAATCTTACCTCAAAATTTGGATTTGATACACCCATTTTACCTTTTGGTAACCCACAACACTCTTTAAACACTTCAACTTTTTCTGCAGCTCCAGCACCACGTGGACTACCCAGTGGGAGGATAGACCCAACTCGCGAACCGGCCAGCAGCGTCCTCGCCGGATTTGTGCCGTTCAGCTCCCCTACCGTCTTGCCGTTCGATTTCTCCAAGCCAACGGGTGCCGTCCTCTGTCCATGGCGTGAAGCACCAGCTGCTGCCTCCTGCGTCCAACCAGCCGGCTCCATTTCTGTCCCGCCGTTCAGCAGTTCTTCCACTTTCGCGTCGCCAGTGTCCATCTCAGCACGCCGTCCGCTGCAGCTTCCTTGTCGTGCGCCGCCGCTGTTTACGCCGTTTGCTGCTATTTCCATCCCTCAACCAACGGCACTCCCTCTTGATGATTCATCATCAAACAAGGCTACTGGTAATATTTCATTCAATTATAGCAGTGGGTTTATTTAATCCCACTGCTGTACCAAGTTTTTTTTTTCTTTTTTTTTAATTAAAATGAGAATTTTAGAGTATTGCATTTTTACACAGAAAAAACTAAATTTGCAGGTGACCAATTGACAAGAAACTTTTCACCATTAACTCCTAAACTCCACCAACATTTGCGATTGTATCAAAGAAAACGGTTCAAGAAAGGTAATTTATTTTGGTTTCTTGCTCTAAAAATTGATGTTGGTATGAACTAAAATGAATTGGAGAATGAACTTGAAACTTAAAAATTGGTTTGGATTGGGTGAATTGAAATTGTGATCTTCGAAGGAGGAAATATTTTGATTGAGGGGATTTTTGAATCTTGATGAAATGATGACTATACCTTTCAACATATATAGCCATTCGTTGGCTATTTCTTTAGTAAAAATTGGCAAATTTCCTTGATAATGCACTTAATTTACTTACCTAAATTGCCAATATTCATTTATAAATGAGCCATAAACAAATGAAATGATACTCTTATAAGAATCAAATTAACATCTGAAATTAGCTTAATGTCCTTAGCTCTTATGTTTGACTATACCACTTGATAGGAAACCACAGAACAATAGGTTCAAACTTCATAAAATTTGGGAAATTTTATTTTGAATTTGTCATGGGTAGGTATAGCCATATTGGCCTCTTAAATGAATATGGTAGAATTGGAGGTTTCAAAAGTAATTTGGGAATGAAAAATGCCAATTACACTTCATAACCATGTCATTAGCATATATCTTGATACTCCATTATTTGTGTGTATGGCATTATGAGTGTAATACCCAAGGTCTCCATAGCTCATCAGAGTTATAATGATACCATAAAATATAAATTTTATGGGTATAATATCAATGACATAGTGATAGAACGACAGAAACTCTTGTTGGTGCTAAGTGCTTGAGTGTGTACTTTTATGAGATAAGAATATTTATTGTATCTTTTATTGAATTAATTTTAGGAAATATGGCTTAGTTTAAGCTTATTATGATATGGGAAGGTAAGATTTAAAATTCCAAGTGAAAGGGAAAGGAAAAAATTACGAAAAATTTTTAAGTTCAGGAAACGTTTTCGGGTGGGCTTGTTAATGGGCTTTTGGACTCAAAGCCCAAGCCCATAGAGTGGCCGGCCCTAAGGCCTCAAATTTTGGTGGAGCTTGACTAAAGAATGGTTAAAACAAGTTAATTAGGGGTTAGGATGAGAAAGGAATTAGGTTAGCCATATTTTTTTACTTATGTCAACTTTACACCTAAGCCTCCTACTTTTCCATCACCATGATTATGTTCACTTTGGTGATGATGGTGTTCATTATTTTGATGCTTAGTCACCATACACCGAAGAGCCATCTCAAAAATCCATCTTGATCAATCTTAGCCCTCCATTTCAAGTAAAAATGTGACCATTGATTTTGTGTGATTAAATCACCACCATTGATTTTATTTGTATATAAAATGAAATTGTGTTAAACCATTTCATTTGTAACCTACACCAAAAATTTCACCCTCACCAAAGACTAAAAACCTCCCAACTTGTTCTTCAACTTAGAGCTAAATTTGGAGCATTTCAAGGTGAGATTTATTGCTTAAGTGATTCCTTTCTCTCCTTAGCCTAAGTATGATAAATTGTTAGTAATTATTCCTTTTCTTTTGATTTCTATAATCGGATTTTGGTGGAATGATTTGAAGAAGAGTTAGTTTGGCATGTTAAGTGATGAAATATGAGAATTGGGGTTAAGGATTTGGGGTTTAATAGGTAAATAATAACAAAGGAAGCATGAAAAATCAATGAAGAGGAAGTTACATGAGGTTCGGCCAAACTAGGGATTTTAGGGGAAGTGTCCAAAATTTTTTTTAACAATATCTAAGGTTATTTAGGATGTTGAAAAGTGGTTTAAAAATGTAAAATTTGAATTTAGAGATTTTATTCAAAAATTGAAATTCTTGAAGGCATAATGCATGATATAAGGAAAGTGTGTAATGTGAAGTGTAGTTTGATGTTTGATTGTTATGGTAGACTTTGCATAACATTAATTTTATCTTGACAAAGGTGGTATCAGAGCAAAGATTTGAGTCTTTTGCCTATTTTTAGGTATAAGCTAAAACATGGAGCATAGGATTCATTGTTGTCAGTAAAGTATCCCATTAAGTTAGATCCTCGTCAACATTATATATTAAGTTATCCTCTTTTTGTGATATTTGTGGAATTTTATATGTTGTTTTTATATGATATTCATAAGTTGTGAAATGTTGCTTGTGCTTGGTAATGTGTAGATGTCGGGGGTTCGTAACCCTGTTGAGGAGAGAGATATATCTGATGCAGCCTCAGTTACTTATCCTGATTTGGAGGAGACTGATCCAGAGGAGGATCCTGATCCTGTTTGGGTAGTTAGGATGAAGACTAAGAATGAAGAGATTATAAGAGAGCTTCATATGTTGCGGAATGAAGTATTTAACCTGAGTAGGATAGTCGCGGCTCAAAGATGGGTTGTGACAATGAGCTTGTTTATCACAAGAATATCTCGGCCTAACATCCGAAGTATATCTTATATTACCAAATTGACCCACATCCCACAGCACATTTGTGGTCAATTGGCCACTTGAATTCCATCGAGCTTAACACATGGTAACTTATGTTCTAGTCAAATGAATACTAGATTAGAATGGTACCTTAATCTCCTTAGCTCCTGAATTATCTCTTCTGCAGTTGTGGCTATGGATTTACCATCTTCCTCAGCTTCAAGTGGACCTGTTACCCCTGGTGACCATGTTTTGGCCCAGGTATTTTCTTGCTCTTTAAACATTTCCTTTATTTCTGTAAGAACATTTTCATTTAGTCTGACTTGTTTCTATTTTTTCCAGGGATTAATGCATTTGCGTGGATCACAACAAACTCCTACTTCCAGCTCTTTTCAAGCATCAGAGGTAATGTAACTCTTGTGTTCTTTACTTTCCAATTTACTCTTTGAAACTTCATATTAACACATAGACCCTTTTTTTTTTTTTTTTTTTTTATAGAACGATCCATCAATATCCTTGTTGTGCAATCCTGTTCGATCTCACGTGCTTTTCAGGTATCTTTCCCTTGTTTAATTACTTATCACATCCCATACATTCTTATGTATTCTCATTTCTGTGCAGTTGTAATCCTGAAGATTTCATCCCAAAAGCATCTCAAAGTGCTCATTCTTTGGGATTGGGGCCTAAAAATCTTATGGTGCCAGCCTTCCCTTTCCCATTCAACAATCCTGCTGAATTGTTATTGGGAACTTCATTAAAAAAACCTGAAGCTTTTGGAAAAATAAAATCTTGGCCAAGGCTCACTAGTGAATGGAGTAGATGGGTTCTTAGGTTAACTCCCCAATATGAAGGTGACTGGAAAAAAATTGGTGTTTATGATTTGATCCAAATGAGCTTACAGCCTTTAAATATGGAAACTGACCTCTTATGCGCTGCTTTAAGGTTTTGGTCACCTTCACTTTGCTCTTTTGTTTTTCCATTCGGTTTAGCCTCCATAACCTTAAAGGACATCTTATTCCTTACGGGTCTTCCAATTCTAGGTAAAAACATCCCTTGCTTAATTGATCCTGAAGATGCTTCCTTACATCCACATCCTTCTGCTTCCACTAACCAAAGTTCTTATTCTGGGGTCGTCAAAAGATGGTGTAACTCTACAGCAAAAACTACCTTAGAAGAACACATTGAGTTTCTTTGGGTTTTAGTTTGTAGGATGATCTTTTGTCTAGCTTTTGGTAAACCAGCCATGGACTATTTGCCCTTAGCCAGAGCTCTTGCTGCAGGTAAATCTTTTGCTTTAGGTACTATGCTTCTAGCTGCCACTTTCCATGCTTTGCATAAATACACCACTGACGACCCTTTTTCCAAATTGGGTGGCAGCCTGTGGGTAGTTCAAATATGGTTGCTAGCCTATTTTCCAGAATTACGATATAATGACTTGTCCATTTGTCACCTTCAACAACTAGGTCAACAACTCATGTCTTGCAAAGGGTTTTTAGGATCTGTGGATTGTTTTAGTTTTTTCTATTCTTTGTATACACGGACTCCTGAACAATTAGATCTGTGGTCTATTATTTATGAGAACCAACATTATATACCTTGGTGGCTTCATTATTTCTCATCTGACTCTAATGACCTGCAAGCCTACCAAACTCAACTTTTTTATGCTTTTTCTTCCAATAAACTTCTCATAGTTGGTGGTTCTCTATCTTTTTCTAATGTCCCTTCTGCTGGTCCTCCTAAGGTGTATAAATACTTACCTTGTTTGTGGAGTTGGCAATTTGGTTTAGCTCAGCTTATTCCTTCTCTAGACATCCCATATCTTTCCTTGCCCCAGGATGTTTTGACAAAGAATTCTATTGAGACCTTAGCTGACAAAGACTATTCTTCTTATTGCTCTCTCATGGAATTCCCTAATCAAGAGAGGATCACTTTTATCACTTGGTGGCCCAAGATCTTCAAGGAGCTTGTTCCTTATTCATTGGAAGAACTAATAATTCGTAAGCTCATTTTCATTTTTTTTTATTTTTTTTATTTTTTTTAAAAAGGAACATTAGTGGCTTATTAGCCTACTTCATATTTCTGATTTTTATATACATGTATATTTTGTTTTGCAGAAATGACTTCCCCTCCACTTTCTTCCACCTCCAAGAAAAGACAAAAGGAAACATGTGCCACTGTCAAAGACAAAACCTCATCTAAAGTGCAGAAAGTGAAGCCTACTCCAAAAAAAGGCCAAAAAAACAAACCATCCAAACCACCCGTGTCTACTGGCCTAAGAAGATCTAACAGAACACAGCTCAAAACTAAGTTCTCCAATACATCACAAGCCCCTGTGGAAGTTTCCAACTCCCCTTCCTCTAAAAATGATGATGATGATGAGGAAGAGACAGAAGAGTCCATTGATGCGGTGATGCATCGTATCCCGCATTACTATTCTTCTACATCCGAGGGTGTTCATACATCTCCACCACCACCTGCCCATTCATCTCCTGTTTCTCATCTTGACTTTTCTAAGGATACTGGTGGTATCATGATAGAAGAACCATCTCCTAGCAAGGAACTCGTTATCCCTTCTCCTCTATAGGTGACTTTCTTCTTTATTTGTAAATTTTTGACAAGACCATACATTAATTCATTTAAAAATGCAGGCCTTCAGCATTCCTCCCCCATGTCATCATGATCCTCTAGGTGACTTGGACTTTTCTTTTTTGACACGGGCATCTTCTGGTATTAGTTCTGTGGCTTCGTTACCATCTGAGGCTTCCATAAGATCTACCAAGACCAACATTCAACACTTGATGGGTTTAGACTTATTAAGCCTCAATGAAGACCAGCATGTAGTGGTTCAATCCTCTCTTTCTATTCTTCAAGTTGCTTCAAGCACATCAAAAGAAGCTACACTGTTTAGCAAACTTTTATCACAGGTGAAAGCCATGTTTAGTGCTACCAAAACCCACAGCTCTTCTATTGTGAGTCTATCTGAGAAACTTCGTTCATTCTCTGCTCGAAAACAAGACTATGACTCATTGGTGGCTCAAGCAACCCAACTACAATATGATCTTCAATCACTTTCGGTTTCATACCAAACTGAATATGATGCTCTCCAGCAACTTAAAGCAGAAGTACTGGCTAGAGAAAACTATCTCAAAGAGCTGCTGAGTGAAGGCAAGAAGGTGCAATCAGAATGTGATACCATTGCCGACCGAGTCTCTATAGAAGGGTTGGCCCTAAAGAATGAGTACCCTTTGGTCCAAATCCACAACCAAGACTTAGAAGTTGTTCAACATGCTAGGGATGTTCACTGCCAGTGATGGATTGAGATGCGAACCACACTGTTTGACAAGTTCAATATTTAGGTAACTACTTTAGAAAACATAATCTGTTAGCTACCTTTGTATTTCAGAACTAAGACAGTGCTTTTGTGATATGACTACTACTGTTTTGAACTTTGACAATCATGTCTTTATGGACTGTATGAATTATGCTTAAAAATACTGGTTATGGCTTTTGTTGGATCTTTGAATGAATTTTGATGTTTGACTGCCTGAGGCTGAGCCTCCATGATTGATTTTTGGATTTGGTTTGATGCTGAGGCTAAGCCTCCTTTACCATCAGCCATGCATCACTCGACACTAGCACAAACTCACTTACAGCCATATCATTGCATCATGCAGCCATGCATCACAGAACATCCGCACAGATTCACTTACAGCCATATCACTGCATCATGCTTTTGTTGATACTTTATATGTCACTAACTAAAATGTGAATTAATAAGATAAGTAAAAGCAAAATTTATAAGAATAGAACCAGATTTTTAGGAAGTGGCCATTAGACCTACTCCTTTTATTATCAGAAATTCAAGTGGCTATATAGCCTACTTACATAAGAAAGTAAAAAGCAAACATAAATGGCCATGCGATTGGCCTTTACATTAGGTCACATCATACAGATCTTTTCATAATATTGACCTAATCTACTGACCTTTAAGTTGGTCAATCTTCTCGTACTTTCTCTAACATTTCCCACATAGTGGGAAAATATCTCTTTAAGTACTTTCCATTAATATATCTTTTATGGGGTTCTCCTTCTAAGTTAGACAACCAATAAGAATTGCCTTCCAAAACTTTATGAATTCTGAAGGGACCCTCCCAATTTGGTGACCATTTCCCAAATTCCCTATCTTTAGACCCTATGGGGAGTATCATCTTCCAAACTAAATCCCCTTCTTCAAAATTCTTTCTTCTCACCCTTTTATTATACGATCTAGAGACTTTCTTTTTCTGAACAATCAGGTTATTCAAAGCTTGTAACCTTTCTTCATCAAGTTGCTCCAACTCCATCTGTATTGCCTCATTATATTCTTCCGGAGTCAACCCATTCTGCCTTGCAACTCTCAAAGATGGCACTACAACTTCTAATGGAATTATTGCATCATGGCCATATGTCAAAGTAAAAGGACTTACCCCTGTAGAACTTCTTTTTGACACTCGATATGCCCACAATGTCTCAGACAAAATTCGATGCCAATCCCTGGGATTGTCTTCCAGCATTTTCTCTAAGATCCCAATCAACACCTTGTTCGAAGCCTCAGCCTGCCCATTGGCTTGTGCATAGAAAGGGGTTGATATGATGAACTTTATCCCATAATCCTCTGTAAAATCTTTAACATCCTCTCCAGTGAACATGGTACCTTGGTCAGTAGTAATTGACTCAGGAATGCTAAACCTGTGTATAATATACTCCTTAATGAACTGAATCACATCCCTTTGTTCTACCTTTTTCATGGGAATAGCTTCCACCCATTTTGTGAAATAGTCAGTAGCAACAATAATGAAACTATGTCCTTTAGATGATGCCGGATGGATTTTCCCAATCAAGTCAATTGCCCAACCTCTAAATGGCCATGGTTTGATAATCGAATGGAGTTCAGCAGCAGGCACCCTTTGAATACTTCTATATTTCTGACATTGTTGGCACCCTTTCGCATAGTTGATGCAATCTTTTATGATCGATGACCAATAATAGCCATATCTCCTTATCAACCACCTCATCTTGACGAGCACCACAAATTCCTTCATGCACTTGCTTCATAACTTTCATTGCTTCTGCAATTCCAAGGCATCTCAGAAGCAATCCATCAAAACCTTTCATGTACAGTTCACCTTCCCATAATATGAAATTCTGAGCCCTTATTTTTATCTTGAATGGAGTTCTCCTACCTGGGCAATCCAAATACTTCACCAACTCATTTCGCCAATCATCTTTCATACTAATCCCTGTATTTAAAAAGTCAACAGTAATACCTCTTTCTGTGATCGACGGGTGCATTCTTTTTTCAATCACAATCATCTTGTGCACTAATTCCTGGCTCATCTTTATTCCAGAAGCAATTTGTGCTAGCTCATCCTCCTCCCAATTCTCTTCTCTACGGACGTGCATAAAAGATACTTCCTCTAATGACTTCAGTATCTGAACATCTGCAGTAAAATAAGGAGCTAAAAGTAAACTGTTACATTTATATTCTCCTGACAACTGCTTCAAAACTAACTGTGAATCTCCAACAATCAAGACCTTCTTAGCCCCTAATTCTTACAACATCTCCAGGCCAATTACCAATGCTTCATATTTAGCTTGATTGTTGGTACATTTAAAGCTCAACTTGAAAGACAAAGCTGTTCTTGTCCCATTAGGTGAAGTGATTACCACTCCTGCTCCAGTTGAATCTTTTGTGCTAGACCCATCAAACCTCAGTACCCAACGTTTAACCTCAATTCCATATATCTGCAAGTCTGGTTCTTTAGTTTCTTGAATACTTAAGGATGGATGATCTGCCAAAAAATTGCCAACACCTGACCCTTCACAGATTTTTGAGGAAAATAGATTAATGTAAATTCTGTTAATGCCAGAGACCATTTACCAATTCTTTCTGTTATCAGAGGTCTATTCAGCATGTACTTTATCAAATCTGTCTCAACTTGGTGCATGCGAAATGCAGTGCTAAACACAATTTCTCAATGGATGAATACTTGATTTCTGTAGGCACCAAAGTTCTACTTAAATAATACACAGCCTGCTCATGTCCTCCATGATTATTCTAAGCTAAAAGACATCCTATAGATTCTTGTGCAGCTGAAATATACAACTTGAGGGGTACTCCTTCTCTTAGAGGCATTAATACCAGCGGCTTAGACAAGTAATCCTTAATCTTGTCAAAAGCTTGCTGGTGCTTTTCCTCCCATATAAACTCCCCCACCTGCTTAAGTTTCAACAAATCTGAAAATATTCTAGTTTTTCCAGCCAGATTAGAAATAAACCTTCTCAAGTAATTCACCTGGCCTAAAAACCGTTAGAGCTCTTTCTTATTCTGTGGGGCTTTGGCTTTAATGATCGCTTTAGCCTTATTTTTGTCCACTTCTACTCCCCTCTGATGTACCAAAAAACCCAAAAAATTCCCTGCTTGAACCCCAAATGCACATTTCAAAGGATTAAGCTTTAGATTATACTCCCTCATCCTTTGGAAACTCCTTCTCAAATGCTCCACATGGTCTTTGGCCAACTTAGATTTCACCACTATATCATCAATATAAACTTCTAGGTGATGGCCTATCATGTCATGAAAAATGGCATTCATTGCCCTTTGGTATGTAGCACCTGCATTTTTCAAACCAAAGGGCATAACGAGCCATTCGAAAGTTCCTATTGACCATGGAAACCTGAAAGCAGTTTTATTGACATCATCAACATCAATTAGTATTTGATTATAACCTGAGAAACCATCCATGAATGAAAGAAGTTCATTCTTAGCTGCTGCATCTACTAACATATCTGCAATAGGCATCACATACATATCTTTTGGAGTAGCAGCATTCAAATCTCGAAAATCTACACATACTCGTAATTTACCATTCTTTTTCATCACAGGCACATTATTAGACAACCATTGAACATACCTTGCAGCCCTAATAAAACCATCTTTCAAAAGTTTTTCGATTTCTTCTTTGACTTTCAATTCAATCTCCTTGGACATTCTTCTAGCTGGTTGTTGGAATGGGCAAAAATCAGCTTTAATGGGCAAGCGATGCTCAACTAAGCTCCTGCTCAGCCCTAGCATCTCTTTATAACTCCATACAAAGTAATCTTTAAACTCCTGAAGAACTTTTACTATTTTAGCCTTTAGTTCTTTAAACAACAAAGTACTGACATAGGTTACCTTTGGTTCTTCTGGAGAGCCTAAATTAATTTCCTCTATAGGATCATGTACTTGATGCTGTACATCTTCTAGTTTAGCGCAAGCTTCTTTCAAATCCTCAAGTTGAACCTCTTCAACATCATCTGCTGGTTCCCCTTTAAATATAACTTTTGCTCCATTAATTCTTAAAAAATTTTCTGGTTCCAATTTATCAAATGTCTGCTGCACGTACACCTTGAACATTGTGGTTGCAGCTGCCGCCCATTCATCATTGGTGTAATTGATCATGGAATTTCTTCTATGATGGGTTGAGACATTGGTCGGTATGTCACAATGGTTGTTGATTTGAGGAGATTTTTGGCTTGTTGTGCAACTTCTTCTTTTGTCACATAGATGGCTTTTGGATCTCCTTTTTTACTTATTCCTGTAAACTTAATTGGGCCAAAATCCATGTCATAATACCTGGCCTCAACTAAATCACTGCAAGTTGAAAAAAGCTGTCCATCTGCCCACACGACTTCTACGTCATCACCTTTCCAAAACAACAGAAACTGGTGAAGGAAAGATGGTACACACCAGTTGGCATGTATCCAATCTCTCCCTAATAAAACATTATAACTTGCAGATGAATTAACAACAAAGAAAGCAGACAGGGAAGTTTTACTACCAATTGTAATCTCACTAGGTAAAACACCAAGTGTCTTAGTTACCTCCCCTGTGAATGCAGATACTGACACTTCTGTTGATATCAAGTCGTCTTTTGTTCTTCCCAAAACACTCAGCATCCTAAGTGGCAATACATTTACTGCCGAACCATTGTCAATCAATACTCTAGACACTAGCCTCCCATTAATGTGAGCTTTCACATACAGTGGCCTAATGTGCTTGGTCATTTCCACAGATGGCTTATCAAAAATTACTCTTTTTGGTTTGTTTGGATCAGTAGCTTAGATGGTAATGCTACTTTTTCCTTCCTGTTCCACAGATGATGTGCCTTGATTTTCTTTCTTCTTTTTGATAATTTCAATCACGTCCTCTTCTTTAGCTTTCTTTGACTTAAAGCTAAAAGGCAAAGTGATAGAAGCTGTAGCACATCCAAACGAGATAGGAATCCTTCCGACCACAAAAGTCCCTTCTACCATGGATTCACCATCCTCATCTTGAGGAGTTTCCTTTGAGCTTCCTGCAAAAGACAACAAATCATCTTCATCATCTGTGAAGTCCACGTCCTCAGTAGCTTTTCTACCAAACTTAGACTTTGGCGGATTCTGCACTTTTTGACTTTCTGCCTCTTTCTTCCATCTTTTTACAGCTCTTTGCCTTAACAACCTCCTCTTTTGTGTTCTTGTCAAAGGTTGAGGGAACTTTTTGTGTTGAACCCTGTGCCATTGATTGTTGGGCAATACCACTAAAGGTGTGACAAATCTTGGTTGATATCTCTAAAACTTAAATGCAGGAGCAACATGTTTCTGAGGTACATGATGAACTCTTGGAAATCTTACAGGCAGCCTCTTCTCTACCTTCATCTCCTGCTTTTCCATCAAGGCTCTCTTAGGGACCCAGACTTTCTGATAAACTTCACCGGGCTTAATCTTTGCTTCCTTTCTCCTTTTCTCTTTAGCTTTTAAATTGAGAAAAGTTCTCAGGTCAAAAGTTGCTGCATTAATGGGTGCCACAGGAGGGAAAGAGTCCTCATCTATCAACATCGCCTCCTTCTCAGGGAACTTCAGAATCCCTTTGTTGATTCTATCTTGAACCAAATTCCTGAAAGACCAACAATTGTTAGTAGCATGATTGAATGAATTATGAAACTTACAGTAGTCTTTCCCCTTCAGCTCCTCCTTAGAAGGCAATTTGTGATCTGGAGGCAATTTGATAAAATTTTTCTTGAGTAAAAAATCAAAAATTTCCTCTGTTTTTGATACTTCAAATGTGTATTGAGGAACTGCATTTATAGCATGAGCTTTTTTCCATGCATCTGGCATTTTCTTCACTAACGAAGGGCATACACATGATCCATTAATAGCTAAATCAGCTACTGCCACCTCTTCATTCACCTCCTGGTAATAAGTCCCCATACTGGACCTTTTTTTGTGATTTTCTTCCCTCAAGAGCTCTTCATATTCTGCAACCTTTGCTGCTAACTCATAAAAATCTTGAAATTCCATTCCCTGAAATTTCTTGCGGAGTTCAATGTCCAGTCCCCTCTGAGCCATCTTCACAAACTCTGTTTCAGGGAGATAAATCTTGCAGCGATTTCTCATTTTCTTGAATCTGGCTATATATTGATCTGTTGATTCTCCAACTCTTTGGGTTATCCTTGATAATTCTGCACTGCATACTTGTGGTTCTACCCTGAAAAACTGTGTATGGAATTATCTTTCCATCTCCTGCCAATTCATAATGGAATTTCTGGGTAAGGTGGCATACCAGGTAAATGCCATGCCTGTCAAAGAATTAGGAAAAAGTCTAAGCTTAAAATTAGCAAAGTTTTCAAAATTAGCCAATTCACCGCACTGTATAGTGAATCTGGTCACATGCTCTAGGGTTGATTGGCCATTCTCTCCCGAAAACAAGGCAAAATCTGGAATTCTATATCCTCTTGGGTAAGGGTTCTCCCTGTCAATAGCTTCTGGGTATGGTTTATAGAATTCTGGTCTGCCCACTTGTCTCAATCCAGGGCCATACAACTCTTGCACAGCTTCTCTCAATACATCTCTGTCAACTTGAGTTGCTGAAAAAATTTGCCTGAGAGGGACATTTTGATTTCCCCTGTTAACTCCTCCTCCTTGAACTATGCCCCCAAAACCCCCCGGGCCTCCTTGAAAAGGAAGTCCATCATTAGGTTCATACAGCAGAGGCTGATTAACAGGGTTTGTATTAGCAAACACTTGTTGAAAAACTCCTGGCCTGCCATTGTAGCGGCCATTAAGCGGAATACCTCTGGGAATAACATTCTCCTCCCTCCTGTGTGGTGGAAGGTACCGTTCATCATGCACCATCTGGGAGGCCACAGTGCCTTGATTGCCAACCCCTTCTAAAGAACCAGTGGAAGATCCCCCTTGTTCTTCTCCAGTAGTATTCTATTTTGCAAGTTTTGGTGCAGCATTCTGGCCTATACTTTGCTCTACATTTGAATTCACTTTCTCTGCCAAATTGACTAGCATAGAAGTTATACTTTGCAGAGCTTTAGCCTGTTCCTCAGCAACTTTCATCTGAGTCTCCATCATATTCTTTTGATTTTCACAGTATAGCCTGACTTGCTCGGCCAACAACTACATGTTAGTGTTAGTGCTGTTTGTAGTTAGAAGTCTATCACCTTGTCCGGCAGTAGGTCCTACTTGTTTAACGAGTGCCTCATTGTGATGCTGAGTCTCCTGAGGCACTAAATTCCTTTCAATTTGTTCCACTATGTGGGGAACATACCCTTCCTGTCCTGCTTCATCAGCAGCGACACTGGCATCCTGAGACACCTGAGTTTCTTTTCCAGTCTTCCTTGGCATTTTGAACTCGTCCCACTGGGCGTGCCAAAATTATGTTGGTGAATTTTTAAGAATTCGAGCGTGCCACGCGTGTGAGGTACGCGAACCGAAATCTTTGCGCCTATTGACTTCTAAAATCAGATGAATTGTGGATCCCCAAGTTTCCTTAACCACAGTCCACTTAGATTCAACAAATGCCAATAA
This sequence comes from Reutealis trisperma, assembly GCA_947687605.1. Lineage (NCBI taxonomy): Eukaryota > Viridiplantae > Streptophyta > Magnoliopsida > Malpighiales > Euphorbiaceae > Reutealis > Reutealis trisperma. Next base: position 819,373 of record CANTUT010000356.1, on the reverse strand, counting down.
ATAAAATTGAAAATTTATGAGAATTGGAAATTAAAGGACTTAATTAAAATGAGAATTTTGCATTAAATGGAAATGTCGATAAAAACAAAGGAATTGAAATTCTAACAGTAAATTAAAAGCAGATGCTAGAAATAAAACTATGAATTAAAGAAAATGGCTTCAAAAATTGTTTCTTTTGCTGTAGCTTTTTTTTTTTTTTTGGTTGGCTGTTACTTTTTCCGTCCCCTGTCCCCTCTCTCTTTTTCCCTTTTATTTACTTAGATAACCACCCATCCTAGTAACTGCCATCATCTCATACCACTTAATTTTCAACTCCCCACTTCCATTTCCACTAATTAAATTTATATCAAGTGGTTTATAATTAATGGGCTGGGCCTGACTATTAAATTTGGGCACAAACAATTTTTTTTTAAAAGCTTTTCCAAAATATTTTTTTTTCATCTCGAATGACATATGAATCATATATGTTCTCAAAAAAAGACATATACTTATGGGGTAATACACATATATGTTCGAAATGTATTTATCTTATTGTGTCAATGAAATTAAATATATATACATATATATTTTTATGCTCTTTGATGTGGGCATAAAAAAATTGCATATACATTTTTTTCCCAACAATGAAATCTTTTTTTTTATTATTATTTAATATGAAATTTTTTTTTTATGTTAACATGCAAAACTTTTTTTTATTATTACTATAAATCGAATTTTGTTTTATTACCATATAAAATAAATGTTATAATATTATATTATTATGAAAACATTTTTGTTTTGTTTTATATATATTTTTTCGTTTCTTGTTATATATTGTTATTATTTTAATAATAATTTGATTATCATTTTTATGAAAAAAAATTATTATTTGATATTATTTAATTTTCATTAAACAAATTATAGTTCCTAAATAACTAGTACTATATTCTAAATTCTAATTCCTGAAAAAATTAGTATTATTTATAGTTCCGAAAAAATAAGTATCATATTCTAAATTCTAATTCCTGAAGAAATTAGTATTATTTATAGTTCCCGAAAAATAAGTACTATATTCTAAATTCTAATTCTTGAAGAAACTAATGTTATTTATAGTTCCTAAAAAATTAATTAAATAAATAACTATCTATATTTCAAATTTTAGTACCTAAAAAAACTAGTATTATTTATAGTTCCTGAAAAACTAATTAAATAAACAACTAAAGTATAAATTTCTAAAGAATTTTTACCTAAGTTCATAAAGAACTAATTATCCTAAAGAATTATTTTATGTTCCTGAAGAACTAAATGCATTGTCTACAAGTTTTTTAAAGACTGATTTAATTATGATACGAATTGACATATTATTTATTTTTGTATAGACAATGTCGAATTTGACGAAACTCGAATTTATGGCCCTCAACATCATGAGCAAGAATTATCTAGCATGGATACTAAATGCTGAAATACATCTGGATGTATGGGTCTTGGAGACACAATCAAAGATGAAAATCAAGAATCTTAATAAAATCGTGCCAAGGTGATGATTTTCCTTCGTCATCATCTTCATAAAGGATTAAAACTTGAATATTCGACAGTTAAAAATTCTTTAGTCTTTTAGAATAATTTGAAAGAGATATGACCATCATAAATTAGTCATCCTTCCAAAGGCTCATTATGAATAAATGCATTTATGATTGCAAGATTTTAAAACTGTAAGTGAATATAATTTTGCAGTTTTCAGAATTAGTTCTAAATTGAAATTATGTGGAGAAAATATTACTAACCATGATATGTTAAAGAAGACATTTACTATTTTTCATGCCTCGAATATGCTCCCACAGCAGCAATATCGAGAAAAAGGTTTTAAGAAATATTTTGAATTAATTTCATGTCTTCTTGTTGCTGAGCAAAATAATGAGCTCTTATTGAAAAATCATGAAACTCGTCCAACTGGTTTTACTCTAGTCCCTGAAGTGAATGAGACAACATATAATAAGAGAACGAAAACATAATCATGGTCGAGGATGTGGTCGAGGTTATGGTCGAAATCATAATAATAGCAATCGTGGTGATCATAGAAATAATAATGCATCTTTCCACCAGAAGTGGAAGAATCATAAAGAGAAAGAGAATAATGGATCAAAGCAAAATATAGAAAATCAATGCTATCGATGTGGCATGAAAGGGCATTAGTCTCGTCAATGTCGTATGCCAAAGCATCTTGCTAATCTCTATCAAGAGTCCTTAAAAAAAAAAAAGACAAACTTATAGAAGCAAATTTGGCAAAAAAAAAATGATGATGATTTTGGTGATGACTCTATTAATATTACACATTTAGATGTGTCAGATTTTTTTGAGAATCCTGAAGGAAAAATTGATCATTTGATTGGTGATGGCAATGTAAATGCCTAAAATTATGTGTTTTTTTTAGTTACCTTAGTTTGATTTATATTTTCAATTTAAACACTAGTTTAAAGTGTTGGTCAATTATTTATTAAGTATTTTTGCATTGATTTTAAATTAATGATTTATATTGAGATGTTTCTTACAAATATGTTTTTATCTCTATGAAAGATATTATGATACGCTACATACTCCTGTAATAGCAGTATAAAAAGTGAAAATTTACAAATATTATTTGTCTCCTAGTGGTTGCAAAGAATAATTGCTATTGAGAAATTATCAAGCAATGCCCACTAGTACAATTGCACTCCTTAAAGTGAATGCTCTAAATTATTTAATAGATCATGAAAACTCTGAAAGAGTAATAACTCATATAGAGGACACAACTCAAATTGGTGATTTTATGTAAACTCCTTAAAAGAGTAATTTGTAAGGATTTTACAAGTTGTGCATTATAATAATTTATTTCATTATTGTTTTATCCCCACTATACATGCACAATATACTACATTGAACTTACAGTTCAAGTATTAAACTTATAGTTCGATAATTAAACTTTGAAGGTTTGACATGAATGTCATTATGTATATGATACATACTCTCCTTTGAAACTTGTACAAGGACATGAGCTATAAATTTTTAGTTGTGCCATGAATATATTAATATCACTATCTCAATGCGCGACAATGGGTCCATAACAAAGACTAAGAATTTATTTTGATGAGGTATATTTCTCGACATTAGGGGGAGAAAAGTACCTACAGTGCTAAAGAATGTCAAGAAATTTATTAAAAGGAAAACTCTTTAAATAATTTTGATCCACATATAAGTTAAAGTGAACCAGAAGTTCATAAAATAATATAGTTACAACAAATTGCAACTTAATTGTCAAATGCATTTATAGATGCTAAAAGAGTGGCAAAGTCACATATTACAGTTGTTAATACCCTAGTAAGGGTTGTGGTTCTAATTGCAAATAAAAAATCAATCAATCTCACTACACGCCAGAAGCATGAATAGTAAATTGGAACTAAAGATAAAAATTCACGAAAAAGAAAAGCAACGTCACTCATAAAATCTCCTAAAGAAAAACCTCTTGAAGAGGAAAATCTCAATCAAAAAGCTATAGCCAATTATGAGATACAAACTGAGATAACGGAACAATTAGATCCTCCAGATATGGCTTCTAGAGTTGATGATCATATAAATGAAAATTATGAGGTCTCAATTATTTTTGTGATATAAGAGAAATAGTTGATAGAAATTTAATTATCGTCAACAATGAATTTGCCTCAACAGCAGCTCTTGCTGTTTTAAGAGAAAATCTGAATCCAAAATCTATAAGTGTGACTGAATAGTAGCATAAACATGATTGATCATCATGGAAAGAGGCAATTAAAGTAGAGTTACACTCGTTCTATTATTAACTATGAGAAAAATAATTCTCTTATTATAGGAATGATCATGTTCGATTATTCGATTAATATGGCACTTAAAGAAAGGCTTGATATATGCCTTATGAAAATGATATTTATATGAGAATCTCATAAGGACTAGAGATATCATAAATGAATATACATTAAACAAGTGACATGTATTTCATCAAATTGCAAAAGTCCTTGTATGGATTAAAGTAATATGGACATATAGTGTAATTATTTGAGTAAATTCTTATTAAAAGAAAGATATGTGAATAGTACACTATGTCATTTTTATTCATAAAAGACAATAGAATGATAGATGTTATTGTTGCAGTATATGTTAATAATTTAAATATCAGTGTGACTCCTAAAGAACTCAAAGAAGTATGTATCTATTTAAAAAGTGAGTTCGAAATAAAAAATTTAATGAAATTTTATATCGGCCTGCAGATCAATTATTAAGGAGTTATAATACACTACTCTACTTATGCGAAAAAGGTATTTAAGTAACTTTGTATGGATAAACCTTTTCCTTAAACATACCAACGATGGTCATCTCACTTGAAGTGAAGAGATATCCTTTTAGACCTAAATAAGAAAACAAAGAGCTATTTGGTCTTGAAGTACCATATATAAGTGCTATAGAGGCACTCATGTATATTACAAGTTGCATCAGGCCTGAAATTATATTTGTAAGAAAAAATTCCTACCTAGGTATAGCTCTGCACTTACTAAGAGATATTAGAATGGTGTAAAAAGTTATCTTCAATATACTATTAATATTATGATTTATATTTGAAATTGATCTATATGCAAATATTGGTTATTTGCTTAGTCTTCATGATAATAGATCTTAAACTGGCTATGCATTCATTTATGATAATACTGCAATTTTGTAAAAATTTTTATGGTCTTGAAATACCTCACTAAAAGATACTCCCATTGTATTTTGAGAATAATGCAATTTGCACTGCATAAATTAAAGGTGATTATATCAAGAGTAACGAAGTAGACATAAACTTCACTCAAATTCTTGTATATACATAAGCTCCAGAAGAGATATCCACTAAATTCGCTTGAGTGACAACCTAACATACTTATGTACTAAGTCTTTACCTAATGTGATATTTAAACGACATTGTTTCATTAATTAGTATACGCTATGTTGAAATCTGTCCTCATTAGGGGGGAGGGAATTAGTATATGATTGTACTCTTTTTCCTTAGTTAAGTTTTTGTCCCACAGGATTTTCTTAGACAAAGATTTTAATGAAGCAATCTATGCAATGACAAAATAGTACATGAATGTATTCTTTTCCTTAGCTATGTCTTTTTTCTACTGGGTTTTCTAGTAAGGTTTTTAACAAGGCATATTCATAACGCAAGTAATATCTTAAGAGAGTACTATAAATAAATTATTATATGTGGATATTACTTAAACATCATTAAGTATACAGTTTGATAACTTGACAGATTTGTTTACAAAGGCACTCCCTGCAACCATATTTGAAAAGTTAGTTAACAAAATTGATATGCGCAGATTAAGAGATATTTGATAGAAATCATGTTTTCATGAGAGGGAGATTTTGGTACACTGTACTCTTTTTCTCTTAGCCTAAGTTTTGTCCCATTGGATTTTTCTGGCAAGATTTTTAATGAGGCAGTGTTATGGTGTAAATTTCTATAAGAATAATGTACTCTTTTTTCTTCACTAAGATTTTTTCTCACAGGGTTTTTCCTTAGTAAGATTTTGACAATGCATATTCTTTGTGAAAGACATCAAAGGGGAGTGTTATAATATATTATAAGATTTAATTGATGTCTTTCCATATACATAAATATTCTAGTTTTCATATTAGTATTGATTGTATTTTCCTTATTAGAAAATTTCTTTTTTTTTTCTCTTCTGTACTCTATATAAAGGGATTAATACTATTGAATGGAAGAGTTAGAAAAACTATTCTCTTCTCTGTATTCTTTGTTCTTTTTCTTCTCCATTATATTTATAACAAGATTGATATTTTAAAAATTTTGAAATTTTCTAAAATAAGACCCGATTTATTAACATGAATAAATTATCGATAAACAAATTTGATGGGCTTAGCAACCCAAGTGTTATCTTAGCTCTTTGTGAGCTTACCAAGTCAAGAAGACCTACTCTTTTTTTTTTCTTATTGAGACTCGAGTTCACTTTGTTAAGATAGAATAGATTAAGGTAAAGCTAGATTTCGAAGGATGTTATGTTTGTAAAGAAAGTAAAAGTCGTGGGTTAGCATTTCTTTGGCGTAAAGAAGAGATGTTTTCTTTAGTTGGTTTTACAAATAATCATATTGATATAGAGTATGTTGGTGATGATGGTACAGTTTGGAGATGCACTGTATATTATGGCTTTCCTAAAAAGAATAGTGGGCAAGCTTCCTGGATATTATAAGGTAACTATGTTCATCTTCTTCTCTTATGTGGTGCATAGTTGGGGATTTTAATGAGTTATTGGATACTTCTTATAAGCAAGGTGGTTCCAATTATCCTTGTTATATAGTGGGTTTCGAAATGTTGTTTCAGAGTGCTTGCTTTATGATTTGGAATCAGAGGGTCATCAAATTACATGGGAAAGGGGATGTGGTGCAAATAGGTGGGTTCAAGAAAGGTTAGATAGAGCTTTAGTGAATGATTTATGGCTATTTCTATTTCCTAATGAGAAGTTGCTTAATCTGATTACCTTGGTTTCAAACCATTGTTCTTTAAAGATGAGTGTTTGTAATGTTCACAAGGTGTTTGTAATGTTCGCAGGGTGCACTAATCATTGAACTTTTATTTTGAAAATGTTTGGTCCTAGAGGCAGGATTTGTTTCGGGTTGTGGAAGAGTGCTGGGTTGCTTCGTCTCACTTAAATTTAGTGGAGCGTATTAATGCTCATACAACGTCTTTTGTGACTTGGAATATAGGTTTTAAGAGGTAGTTTCATAACAGTATTAGGGAAGGCAAATTAAAGATAGCTTTGCTGAGAGGTTATGTTGATCAAAGAGCTATTGTGTTGTTGCAAGAGAAACGTAATTTATTAGCTTCTCTTTTAGCATAAGAGGAAGCTTATTGGAGGCAAAGGGCAAAACTATTTTGATATCAAGGAGAAGATTTAAATTCCAAATATTTTCATTCAATGATGTCTTGTAGGAAGAAAAAAAATAACATTGCTCTTTTGAAGGATGAGTCAAGAGTGGGTGGATGACCAAGATAGGCTTTTGTGATATTGCCTAATCTTATTTTCACAATTTGTTTGCTATGGAATTGGGTGTTACTGAATTTGATTTGGGAGCAGTTGAGCCTATAATGATGGCAACTGACAATGGTATGTTACTTGCCCTTTTCCATATTGATGAATTTAGAAAAGCTCTATTCCAAATGCACCAAGATAAATCACCTGGTCCTTATGGGCTTAAGCTAGCATTTCTTCAAAAGTTTTGGTTTTACTTGGTCCAGCTATCCTTATTGCCTATTGTGCTTGATTAGAGAATAATTTAGAGAATTCGAATAGCATTGTCATTATGCTTATACCTAAGTATGAATCCTCATCTTCAATGAAAGATTTAAAGACTTATCTCTCTTTGTAATGTCCTTTATAAAATTCTATCTAAAGTTCCAATTAATTGTATGAAGACAACCTTACCTAAAATGATTTCTAAATCCTAATTTGTTTTTGTTCCCGATTAGTCTACCTAAGACAATTGATATAAACCCCAAGTATATTAAACTTGAGACTCAATTATCTTTATGCTTGGAAGCAACTCCTTAGAAAGCTAAATCAAATTTTCCCTAAGACTGCGACCCAAATCCAACCTGTGATAGAGCACCTTGGAATATGATCACCTTAAGATTATGATCTCCGTGACACAATACCGAACTCGTGAAAGAGAACCTTGAAATAAATACGCACAAAGTAATTAGCTTTGATTGTATGAACTTGATTCAAGCAAAAATCAAAACCAAGAGATCACACTCTTAAGAAAACTGAATTTTTATTGATCATAACATAATTTAATTTTATATGAATGGTTTAGTTTATATAGAGATTCAACCCTAAATTAGAATTAGCTAAGGATTAGGAAGTCTTCCAATATAATGATTGAAGATTCCTAATTAGAAACTAATTCATGAATTTCTAAAACAAGTTAGGAATCTTTCCTATACAAGAGAAGCTATTTCCTAACTAGAAACTGAAATCTAATTAATTAAACTATAAAATTTGGATGGGCCTTTGACCTAACATAAAACAGGCCTAAAACTAATTAAAACATGAAAATAAAGTAGTTTAAATAACTCTTAGGCTGTATACATAACCTAGGCAGCCCAAACACTAAATAAAACATGATAAATTGAATTTGAAAAGCCCAAATATAAATGGTCCAATTTGAATGAAGAATGGCAGCCTTGTAAACACTTGAATAGATTAGGCCTAAGCAAATTGGAATGTAATTTGGCCTCTTCATCTTGAAATTGGGCTTGAATAGATTGATTAAACCTTTGAAGTTTCCTTGAATACAATTGGATCCACATGCAAAGCTCATGATCCAAATATCCTTGATTGATTTGTAAGAAACTTCATACAATCTCATATTCTTCTTCGATGATTCAACAATCATGTACAATGGTTGGATTGCATGTCTTTGTAGGCTATCTTGATAGAAATGACAACCTTGAAGAACTTTCTTGAAATCTTTATCATGCATGTATTTGTGAGCTTCTTGAAAGGGATATGGATTCTCATCAACAATGCTATTATTGCCATTGAAATTATTCATTATATGAAGCAGAAAACTAGAGGTAATAAGGGTGACATTGACAATGGTAGAGCTTATGATAGAATTAGTTGGCACTATCTTAATGAGATATTGTTAAAAATTAGGTTGCGATAAGAGATGGGTTGACTGGATTATCTTGTGCAATACTTTAGTACAGTATACAATACCAATGAATGGTCAATTTATTGGTCCAATTTTTCCTAGGATGGGGCTTCATCAAGGGGATCATCTTCTCCCTATCTGTTTATTTGTGTTAAGGGGCTATCAGCTTTGAATAGGAAAGCAGAGGCTCGAGATGATATTCATGAGTGCAAAATTTGTCGGTCAACTCCTAGTGTATCTCATTTGCTTTTTGCAGATGAAAGCTTCTTTTTTTTTTTTTTGTTCAAGTTTAAAGGAAGTTATTGTTATGCAAAGCATTTTCTTGGCCTATGAGAGGGATTCAAGGTAGGCTATTAATTTTAATGAATCTGATATTTTATTTAATTCTAATACTCAACTAAACTGAAAAGTAATATCTTAGGTCTATTGAATGTATCTAATCCGTTATATACAAGCCATTATTTGGGGCTCTCATCTCTTATTGGTAAACAAAATAAGTCAATTTTTGATTTCTTTTGAGATAGATTATGGAGGACGCTTTAGGGCTGGCAAAAGAAATTTGCTTTCTCATACAAGTAGGGGGATTTTAATTAAGGTAGTAGGGCAAGCCATTCAATCTTTTTGTATGAGTTCTTTCCTTTTGCCTTATCTATTTGTGATGAGTTGCAAAAAATTATGAATTCATTTTGGTGGGATATGAAGCTTGATAGTGGTAAGAGGATTCATTAGTTCTATTGAGATAAAATTATGTCTTCAGAAGGAACAAGGGGGGCTTGGTTTTCAAGATTTGCATTACTTTAACTTGGCTCTATTAGGAATAAGGATGGAACCTTAACACCAAACCACATGCTTTGATAAGTTAGCTTCTCAAATCTAAATATTTCCCTAAATGGGACTTTTTGTCATCACAATTAAGAGCTAGTCACTTTTTGTCATCACAATTAGGAGCTAATCATAGTTTTGTTTGGAAGAGCATATGGAGTGCAAAGGATGTTCTTGTTATTGGGTGCCAATAGAGGTTGGGTTGTGATGGTGAAAGTAATGTTTGGATTGACCGTGGATTCCCAAGAATAGTGGTTTTTATGTATCTCTTCTCTTTCTAATGGTTTGGAAGACTTGAGGGTAAGTGATTTATTTATTCTGGGTTATAGGGAATGAGATATTGAGTTGATAATGGATATTTTTAGTGAGGAAGACACTATTTCAATCCTTTCTATCCCTTTATCATCAATGATAGGGAGGATAAAGTTATTTGGCATTTTGAAAGGAATGGTGTGTATTCTATCAAATCGAGCATTAATGATTAATGATAAACTTGCTATGAGTAGTGTGAGTAGTGATTGTTTGGAGTTGGTTATGGAATCTTGATATTCCCCCTAGAATAAAAATATTTTTATGGAGGTCACTCTCTGATTGTTTGCCAACTAGGAAACACTTGTATTTGAAAGGTATCCATGTAGATAACTCTTGTGCTATTTGTAGGGGTGGGCATCAGTTCAATTTGAAAACCAAAAAATCAAAATTTCTAAAAATTTCAAAACTGAACTGAATCAAATAAACCCCCTAAGATAAATTTTAAATTTTGATGTGGTTTGATTTGGTTTGGTCGAAAATCAGTTTTCTAATTGGGTTTTATTTTTTATGTATAATATAATATATAAATATATATTAATAATGTATAAAATATATAACATATAAACATATAAAATAAAAATAATATTAAAAATATATTTAAATATATAATTTAGGTTTTTCGGTTGGTTCGGTTTTTCAACCTCTAAAACCAAACCGAAAACTGAAATTGTTTAAAGTCTCAAATCGAACAGCTAATCGATTATCTAATGACGAAACCAAAAATATATTTTTAGTTCAGTTCAGTTTAATTTTTGCTCACAAGCATTTATTGCATATATTTTTAGATTATAACTTTGTAATGGCATGTTGGGTTGCAATGGGTATTTTAGTGGAAGGAATTACAATTAATAGTTTGGTTCCTTAGTTATCCACGATATTTCTTTGTAAGGAAAGCAGTCTTGTGGCTCGTGTTGGTGTTGTTCTATGGTGTATTTGGAGGGAGCGAAATGCTGCTTTATGGGAGGAAGGCTTTACAATCGACACAAGTAGTAGCTTCTTGCATGGCTTTTAGGGTGGAATGGTCTTCTGCTATGGACAATGCTTCTGTTCCTATGGCGCATGTTCCACCTATTGCTATTAAGTGGTGTAAGCTTCCAACTGGTTCTTTTAAATGCAATATCGATGTTGCGGTTAATGGTGCTGCAAAGAATGTTAGAATTGGTATGATTCTTAGAGATGGCGCAAGTTAGTTTGTGGCATGCTTAACCAAAGCAATTCCTGGTTGTTTTTCTTCGCTTGTTAATGAAGCTATTGGTTTTAGAGAAGTTTTGTGATGATTTTTACGTTGCAAGTTCATAATGCACACCTGGAGTTGGATGCCAAGTTAATTACAGATGGTTTTCATTTTTCTAATTATGATGATTCAGAGTTTAGTAGTATTATTTTTGGTTGTCACTACAAGGTCATATTATTTCTGTGTCCTTTATGAAGAGACAAACAAACGGGAATTGCTCATGATTTAGTTAAAGCAGTCTATTTTCATGCTAATCTCTCATTGTCGCAAGCGGCTTCATCTTTTATTGATGGTTTTCTAGTTTCTAATGCTTATGATCATTAATAAAATTTTCAATTTTAAAAACAAATTATTAGTAGTTTATATTTTTAGCAACAAGTAGTATCATCACTCTTGTTTTATCCAAATTCATTCTTTAATCATATTTTATTTAATTTTATTATATTTTAAAGTTTTATCAACAAGTAAAGACTCAATGAATAAAAGAACCACTTAGCATTCTATTAGGCTAGTATGATAAAAAGAAACTCAAGTAAAAGAGTGAATTATAGTATTAAGGATGGCAATGAGGCGAGGGCGGGATACTATCCCCCCTCCCCATCCCTATCTCAGCGAGAAATCTTCATCCTCATCCCCGTCTTATATGCGGGGACTATTTAGGGATGGGGATCCTCATTCTCCATTTGAAAATTTTATTTTATTTTATCTCTTTTTAATTTTATATACTTTTAGATAGTATAATATAATGTATAGAAATTTAAAATTTAGATTTTAAGTATGTTTAAATTGATTCCAATATATTTAAATTAATATATATATATATATATATATATATATATATATATATATATATATATATATATATATATATATATATATATATATAAAATAGCTGAAAAATAAAAATAAATTAATGTAAAAAATATTAATAAATTCAAACATTCAAAATATAAAAAGATGAATCAATTCAATATAAAATTTTTCAAAATTATCATAATGTGAAAGAATTATAAATAATAAGTGACAAAATTAAAAATTCTAATATATATATATAAAGTTAATCAAGTCATATATATTTTAATATTAAGAATAATTGTGTAAATATACTATCGAGTCTCCACGAGGTGAGGACGGAGATCATCGTGGGATGAAGAATACACTCCCCATCCTTGCCTTATCCTCACTAACGGGAAAGAAATATCCTCCATCACCATCTTCATGGTGATAAAAGTCAAAAAATTCCCATCCCATTTGAGACAAACTCCCGTGAAAAACAGAAATTTCCCTTCTCATTACCATATCTATACAATACTGACTTACCGAGAAACAAAACAGACAAAATAATTCTATCCTAAATTAAGATAAACATTACGATCACGTACTAATAAGCCAAATTCAGAATCATTAGAGTTGGCTGAGTGAAGCGCAAAATTATTTATAAATTATTTCATTTAATTTGTTATACTATAAAATATAACATTAAATAATTATTAATATTATATAATTATTTTCTTTCCATTCATCCATATAAAAAATGCAAAAGCCAACAATAATTTAAAAAAAGGCTAAATTTTCCATTAATCAGAAAATTTTTTTATTGACTAATTTTTAAAGTGTTCCAAACATAATATATATATATATATATATATATATATATATATATATATATATATATATATATATATATATATATTCTTCAAAACAAGCAGAGCTTAAAATAAAATGGAGCCTAAAGTTGCAATTGATTGAGGAACGGCAACGCATACCCGCGCGAACTTTGCCTATTCATACAGGGATGAAAGGCAATTGGCAAGACATTCATCACCCAGAAATAGAGAGTACAAAGAACTTGGTTAGACACAAATCATTAGATAAAGCATGCAGGCTGCAGCCATCAATTGATTTCACAACCAGCATTAATCTCAGTTAGATGAAACATGAGCTTGATTAATGATCCTAACCAAGCACTAATCACATAAAAGATTCTTAGGGCATAAAGTGTCATAAACTGCTTAGAGAAGTTCATTTTTCAAGACTAGAAAGTCCATTCCACATTCATCAGCTAATAGTCTAATACATATAAATCTACCCGAGCCTCAACGTTCCATCCAACTCTATATATTGCTAAAATAACAAAAACATAATGCGCTGTCATAACAGAGATACCAGGCAAAAGAGCAAAGGATGCAAAGTGTATATAAAACAGAGAGGAGATGTTGGAAACATCTTTACATGGGTGTGTGTATGTATTTATATATATATATATATATGTAAATCGATACTAAATGCAGTGTGGAACCACCAGGATGCCTCAATGCATGGGAAGTCGAGGAGCACGTGGCCGAACTGGTGTCTTTGATGGGCTTACCCTGAACATATAAGATAGTAAAGGTGACAGACAAACCATTATATAAGTTAATCTTAGATAAAAAGTTCTTTAAAAAAAAAAAAATTCAACACTGTGGTCAGATGGGAATCTAACCTAATGGGCAATGATCCAAGAACCACACCACTGCAGTTTAAAGCAGCTATTGCACTTTCAGCCTGGATAGTGAATAAATGCAAACAGATTAGTTCATATAGAAAACTACAATAAATATAGAAGACAAGCACAAACTAAATCTACAAATCACCAAGAAATTCTAAAACCATTTAGGCTATTGGGATAATTTCCCAAAAACTTCTTTTACTAGCAACCATACACACACCCAAAAAAAAAATGCATGACATTGTCACTTCCAATCAAAGTACTACTACTCAAATAATATGTTTTTCATTGATTTTATCACTGGATTGATTGAAGCTTTTTTTCTTTAACAGAGATGCACAGGTACATGCCCTTGCGCTGTAGATGATGTGGAAGGGGGGAGCAAACTAGAAGTGAACTCCAAATTTAAAGTTGCTTGTCTAAAAGTACCCTAAATAAAAGCCAACCTCCTCAAGGCTCTAATTGCCAACCAGTAGATGGCAAGGATAACACTTATACCAAGTCACATGAGCAGCCACTTAATGCTAAAATTTTGAAAGGTTAAAAATGTCTCCAAAACTCTAATGACCTTTTGCTATTCTTAGCAATAGCAAATCATTTTGGAGTTAGACAAAAAAACAAAGCTAACGGTTTCTTCCATTACTTTTTTTTGGATAACAAATTATGAAAGTGTAGTCTTCTAAAAAAGGCTGTGGATTGCAGAGTACCATCCACTACCATTCCCATGAACACATTAATAAGGGTTTATCCAAACAACTCGGTTCCAGGGAAATATTTCAATTGATAAACTAGTTTATTCACCCTTGCCATAAAGCAGTTAAGCCGAAGCATATTATACCACTAAACCACAAGCAAGTTGCAAGGATGGCTCAACAAAACATTTATAAATGAAAAAATTTGCAGTATATAAAAGAATAAAAGGTAACAGCAACAACTGATTAGGCATTGGACTAGGGGTGTAATCGAATCAAGCTACTCGGGCTCGACTCACAAAATGCTCGAAATCTACTCAATGTTAGTCAAGTCAAGCTTGAGCTCGAGCAGCTCAAGTAGTCAAGTGAGCCAAGTTCAAGTATGATAATACTCAAATCAAGCTGCTCGCAATCCTAAACATGTTTTCCTATTTTTTATTATATATAATATTTTAATTGTAATATATGTATATGCATACATACACATATACATATACATATATCAATTTACCCTAACTATATAAAAGTAAAACCCTAATCTCTTCTCTATTCAAGCTTCTAACCTTCTATGTTTTAAGATCGGCCGTCCACATTAATACATTATCCTTCACTGATCCTCCACCTCCACAGCCAATGTTATCCTGTTCGTTTTTTTTCCTGATCCTCCACAGCCAGTGTTATCATGTTTCTTTTGTTCACTGATTGAAGCACTAACACATTAGGAGAAGCACTAATTAAGAAGATTGCTTTGTTCACTTATTGAAGCACCAACCGATTAGCAATTAGGAAGACTTGAAGTGTTCCTTTGGAAAAATCTCTTTCTCCCTTCAATTTCAAGGAAGACTTGAAGTCCTTTTTCAACGCAGATATGTTAATAATTTTATTTCAATTGTTGGTATTTGATTTTGTTTTGATTTTCACGTGAAAAATTCATTCAATTTTTTGGACTCAAAAGCTATTGATTCAATTGATGTTAGTTTTTGAGTTTTGAACGAGTATATTAATCACTTTATGTCCTTAATTTTTGTTGCTGTTTTCATCCTAAATTTTCTTAGAATTCTGAAAATTATTCATAGTGATAGTTTGGGTGTTGGGTTTGGTAAGTCTCTATGGGTATTCTTATCTATTAGCTTATATGGCAGTACCTTTTGGATGGTGATATTTTTAAGGAGGAAAAAAAAATCAATTTTGTGGTCGAGCTTGAGCTCAGTTGAGCTAATTTGAGCTTTATTTTCATATTTTATATGAGATTTTAATATTCATTGAGTCGAGTTCGAGCTCAAAAAATAAAGCTCCACCGAGTTCGAGTCATGTTTCACGCTTCAAGTTTTTGAATAGAGTTGAGCTCCAAGTTTTTGAACCGAGTAGAACTCAAGCTTGGCACTATATCGACTTGACTTGGCTCGATTACACCCCCACATTATACCTGCCCTAACAGCAAAATTCTTAACGAAGTCAACCAACTATACAATGTAAGGTCTCCAACAAAATTAAGCAACTTATGATTAACAAGTCTCAACTACAAAGGTGAATAGAAATTGCCGTATAATTTTGTAGTTAGTGGTGATAGACGTAGCTGCATAATGCTTATCGCATGGGTTTCAATGCAATGGTAAGATTCCCAAAAAAAAAAAAAAAAAAGAATAATGAGATCACGCCATTATGTAGCCCTATATGTGAGGTAGATTTTAAGGGAGACCACCAACATAATGAAATTCCTATTGTCTTCAACAAACAACATTGGGCTTCAACAATTCACAAAAAATATTAAAATCAGAGGAAGTTTACAAACAACATTAAAATAAAAAAATTCAGAGCAACAAAAGAGTAATACAGTTGACAAAATTCACTACAACATGTATATTACCCAAGAGTAAAATTGCATAATATATCGCAGGCAATACCAAAATGAAAATCACCGGACAGTGATGTTTCAATATAAACCAAGACAAAAAATTTTCTAGCAGTTGCTTCCTTAGTAATCCTTGACAAATTGAATCCCGGGCATTTCCAGAGACCATTCCAAGTCCCTTGCTATCAAATTATTTCTCGTACAAAGATGGACAGTATAGGTCCGATATCTAGGCATGGATAATCCTAAGTTGCTGCAAATGACTTCCCCCACCATGAGTCAGTTCCACTCAAGAACAAAACAAGTTGATGGATATTTGCTTAATTCCAAGCTAATTTGGTCGATGAGTTTTTATGTATCCTTAGATGCATAGGTGAAGAAACTCAAAATACCTCTAAAAGTTATTTTCTTTCTTCACTCCTGCATTTGAAGGGCTCCTAGTTATTGCAAAGGTTGTCATCTATCTAGCCTAAATTTCTCATTCATTTTACCCATCTAAACATAGTTGAGTTGTTATGCCAAAGATCCCTCCATCTTACAGATTAATATCATTATCACGCAATAAGAAATGCATAAACATATGAATAATGCCAAAACACCAATTATCAAAGGCCACTCTTATATTTTGATCACACCATAGCCTAAGAGTAAAGCATGCATTATAGATGCTTAACAGTTATACACTATCAACTGTCAGAAATTATGAAGGGAAGCACAAAAAAGTAGAAGAAACAATATCAATCCTTGTGAAGACCTATTTACACATCACAAGGCACTTCTGAATCAGAGACATCAAGATAGATATTAATCTCTTAATGACTTCTTAGTTCTTTTCCTACTCAGAGCTGTTAATCTTTCAAGGCGGGACTACTAACATTAACAAAATATAGGGCTCCAAACACACTGGTAGATTAGTGCGTCAAAGGTAAAAGAAAAGCCTCAAGATTAAACATGCTCACAAACCTTTCATAGATGTCCTCTTTCAAAGGCAATTGCTATGAAAAGCATTCTAACCCTACTATCCCCCAGGAGCTGATAGCACTTTATAGAACTTACAGAGCTGGCCTAATCTTTCAATATCTATATGTGCCTGAGCCTCCTTGAAAGCCATTGATTACCTCTCCAAATCCTTTTACAGAATTTCCTAGGTTTGATATTCAAAACCATAGAATATTCAGTATAAATGAATAAAGAGGAGGAAGCAATTACCATTACAAATTCCACAAAAGCAATACGAGTAGAATGATGATAGTCCCCTAATAGCCTCAGACGGTAAACCTGCAAAAACAGGATGTCTTTATAAATAAAATCCCCTCTTCACATTGTTGAACCATCCAAAATTAAGCAACTTTCAAGTTTACAATAGGTATAATACCAACCTCTCCACAGACTGATTCAAAAAAGAGTTTAACATCTGCTTGAGTAACCTACAGAAAACAAACAAATGATGCATGTTAAAGAATATTATGATGTACAGTCGGGAATCCTTTTGGATAATGAATGATCAAGATAGAAACCTTCTTATCTATGTTTGTACAATAGATAGTTCTTGTGCACATTTCGCGTTCATCATCAGTCTGAAATCCAGGGTACCAATAGGTCAGCAGGTTAAATAGAATTAAACTATAATGACAAAGCCCACTTTTACCAAATTTTAATATCATTTCAATGGTCAAAAGGCAAGATGAAATTACCCTAGGCAAAAAGGTTGGATTAACTGGTGCGATAGCTGTTTTTGAGGGCAGCACCCTCACAGGGTAGTATCCAAGCATTGTTCCAGCCAGATTCAGAGCAGCCCGTGCACCTTCTGCATAGCCATACCACAAAGGATCATATAAGCTAATTATATCACCACATTGATAAGTGCATGCACACAAAGTCATAAAATAGGCATCAAATAATGAAAATAAGAAATTAAAATTACCCTCATCAGTGAACTCAATAAAGGCAAAACGGAGTACAGAATTGGGATCACCACAGATACGGCAGTCCACCACCTTTGCAATAAAAAAGGAACTTGTTCAAAATATAGCTATAATGAGAGCCACTCAGGTAAGCAGGAAGAACAGTGTTACCTGCCCACAACTGATAAATAGAGCGGCAAGCTGCTCTTCAGTGACCTGATTGCCCACAGAAGGGGGGAAAAAGTCAAATAGAAGAAATAAATTGTATAGACAATGACCACCAGAGAAAGCAGAAGAATAAATAGCAGTAGCAAAAAACAAGGCATAAGTTTATACCTGTTGATCAATGTCAGAGACATACACAGTCCTGCGGATTATGTCCTCCCTCTGAGCCATACTTGTCCTGCTGTTCATCCTCCGTTTCCCTTGATTATAGCTTTTCTTCTGTCAGCAAGAAACACATTCACCAATCAATACTGTGAATCATGTGGCAACTTTGTTCAACACTCAAGCCAATGAATGCAAAAGGCCCATTAAAATTTCGAAGTCTAAATTTTCACCAATTGAGACAAAAATGAACAAAAAACCTGGTTCTGTTGGCTTTTCAAGCTTTGAAAAATCCAAATAATACAAAATACAAGATTCAAATTCCATATTCTCTTCTTCTTCATTCCTTGATCTTCCCAGCAACCAAAAAGTCATCTAAACAAAGATAAAGCATGCAATATAAAGTTTTTTGGATCTAAAGCAGCCTAACACACAACTTCGCCCTAGTCAAGTCCTAGAAACCCAAACAACACTAACCCAAATTTCAAAAGTTCCTTATTTTTTCTTTTCTTCAAAGTATATCATAGAAAGTGCTCATCGACAAGTACGAGAATCAAAGATAAATTCATATACCTTTCGACCAGCATTTCCATTAACTTGTCCATTTCTAATGCCATTAATATGTACAAAGGAGTCACTGTTGTCGTTAGCATAAAATCCCACATTAAATCCATTCAATCCATGCTGATTGCCATTGCTATTAGCAAGCGAAGGAGGCACAAATTCCTCAGCCATGGGATTCAGCTTAGAGAATAACTCCTGCAGCTCTCTTATATCCCTTTTGAAGCTCTCTTCCACATCCCCACTCCTCTGCAAATCAGCTCCAGTACTGTTAGATCGCTGATGATGAGAAGAATAATGATGACCCACCAGCTGTGGCGGCGGCGGCGTTGGCGGCAGTTGCTGGGGGTTTTCATTGTGCGGAGATTGAATCTGTTGGACCTTCATGTAGAGAGGTTGAACAGGAGCAGTATTGTCGATTCGCGACAGTAAGGGATGATTGTGATCGTGGTTGGATTGTTCCTGATCGTTGGTTGATGATGATACAGTGGAATCAGGACTGGATGATGAGTTTGAGCCTGCACTCATCCCTAAATCCACACTATCATTCTCTACAACAGCCATGATTTTGCTCAGCTCAGCCTGGTAATAAACTCACAAAAATTCAAAATTCAAAATTTAAAAAATTAAAAATTAAAAATAACAGCTAGAAATGTGTTTCTATCTACAGAGCAAAAGCCAAGATAAAATCGTCTCCGTTGATGAAACCCAAAACTACCTCGAGATCACTCCGGAGAAAACGAAACCCATGGAAAATCAAATTTTAAATTAAATAAAACAATGCACAAAGCGAGTAAAAAGGGCAAAAATAAAAATTTCCATTTCTTACAGTGGGTGGGTTTTTATAAATAAAAATATTTCCTTTTCTTTGATAATTCGTGAGAGAAGGACCAAACAGAAATTACGCTTCTCTTCTGAGTTCGGATCTCTATGCTTCACATCCTCTACCTAAAATGGTGGCGTAAAGGAATTTTGTTTCAAGCAAACAACACTATCACTATCACCAATTTTCTAACAATTTTTTTTTTCTCTGGTAAATGCTTGACCAGAGAAATTCTTCATCATCAATCAATCATCAAATTGACAACAGCAAAACAAAAGCTGATTCTGTTCAAAAATATTGTGGGTTTTATAATTAAAGATCTGAAAAAATGGAAAAAAAAAATTGAATTTGGGAAATTAGAGAGGGTTTAGAAAGGACTGACCTTGGACTTTGAAGAGCTTGATAGACTACAACCTCTGATCAATCAGGTCAGGAAATTATGCTTATTTTCACCTTAGCCCAATAATTTTTATTGTTTTATATATCGACTCCTACATTTTGCAGTTTTTTGTTTGAGGACCTCATTGAAATTATCTTGTGGGCTGGGTTCTCGAGAGAAGAAACGGTAGCGTTTCATTCACTACGGACACAGTCACGCCAAACTTGCAAGTTTTTAATTAGGCTTAGAAATGGATTGTTAACGTACAAAATGTAAGGCTGCCGCTTTTGTTCTTTTATAATCTAATTAGATCCGAGCCTACATTAAATATTCATCTCCATCTTATAATCTACATCTACATCTATATATAATGCTAGCTAGATCAAGCTACAGATTTAATATTATGATATAAATAAATTAATTTAATATTACACATTTGAAATTTTATCAACGTGTAAGTTTGGTTTAATTTAAATTAATGTAATCGTTATTTCTATACATATTGGATATACTAAAGAATTTAATTTGATTTTTTTTTTTGCGTAATATATTAAAGCATAAAAAATATGACAGGAAATAAAAAATAAGTGTATCATTAATGTATCATGAAATGAATATGGTTAAAGTACACTTTTCGCAAAAAATTAAAGCATAGAAATTAGATCACATTATCAAATATTCAAACTTATTCATAAACATCAATTATTCTTATCCTATCTAAAATTCTTGGCAAAGACAGTATTAAATACATCCAGCGAAGAGGCAAACCACAGGCTCCATTCACCTGTCAAGTTTGTAACTGGAAAAGGGAAAAAATGTTATTAATTAAAAAATTAAATCAATAAATGAAAAATCAAATAATTATTTTGTTTACCTCCAAACCCAAAACGAAAACCAAATAAATCTTATATGAAAGTAAAATCCAAATGGAGAGGAGGGTTGGGTTATAAGGATTTCACTGCATTTAATATTGCACTTATTGCCAAGCAACCGTGAAGACTCATAATCAAGCCAAGTTGTCTTTGGGCAAGATTCGTTAAATCTATATATTTTCAAAAAGAGAGTTTTTAGAAGCAAAATATAGTCCAACAGCTTCTTGGAGCTGGAAAAGTATATTGGCTACAAGGGACTTGATCAAATCACGTGCAAGAGTTAATATCCAGAATGGGAAGAATATTCGAATTTGAGAAGATCCATGGATCCCAGGTAGCCTCTCTTTCAAAATTTTATATGAGAGACCACAATCCTTTTTTCCATATTGGGTTGCAAATTTCATGAATGAGCAACACGAGTGGAACGTTAGTTTAATGGCGAGATATTTGACTTATTTTGAAATTAGAATGATTTGTAAAGTCGCTATTGGAGCTGCTTCCTTGTTCGATCACTGGATTTGGCAATGGTCTCATAATAGAGAATATTCTATAAAATCAGCTTATAGGTGGCTGAACAAACAGAAGAATTTCAAATAGCATCTTCAAGTACTTCAACATCTAATGCTTACCCTCCAGAACTCTAGACAGCTATTTGGAATATAGCCCTGCCACCAAAGCTAGCTACATTTGTATGGAGAGCTTGTAGACAAGCACTAGCAATGAGAGATCAACTATTTAAAAGAAAAATGATAGAAAATCTTATTTGTGCAATTTGTAATCTTGAAACTCAAACAACTGAACATGTTTTTTTTCTTTTGTCATCATGCAAGAGCTAGTTGGCTAGGTTCAAATTGGGGTTTCTATCCTCAAACTAATTTTAATGTCTTTTGTAGAATGGTGGTTGCAAATGTATAAAAAGTTTTAAGACTTTGGAGATAGTTCATCAATTCAGAAGATGGCTTGGCTTTGTTGGATTATTTGGAAAAGGATATGCCAATTTATATTTTAGAATCAATCTATAGACCCAGTTCAATCTATTTGTCTAGCTCTTAAAAGTTTTTAAGAGTTCCATTTGTCTCAAAGAACTCTTAGGAATGAAGCTGCCCATAATTCCTATTGGAATGTTCATTAGAGGCCTCTTGACCCAGGTATAATTAAGATAAATTGTGATGCTTGTTTTTATAAATGAACAAGAATAGCTTCTCTTGCTGTTATTTGTAGAGATGACACCTGCAACTTAATTGATGGAGTTGCAACCAAGAGCACAAGAACAACTCTCTCTACTGAAGTTGAAGCTATGATTTTAGCTATTAAATTTGCTAAAACTACTGGATACAAAAGAATTATTTTGGAGACTGATTGCAAGTATTTGGCTGATGCTTTTGTTATTCCAGTGAAAACAAAATCTTTAGATATTGTATCCCATTTGTAACTAGCTTAAGAATTTACTCAACATTTTGATTTCTTTTGTTCTTGTTGGGTTAAAAGGGAGGCTAATAAGCCTGCAGATTGGGTAGCTAGACAATTACTGTATTGTGTTCTTACCTCTGTCTAGTTCGTTATACCACTAACAGGATTAGAATATTTGTTGACTCATGATATGGCTTCTTGTTGAATGAAAAAAATCTTTTGGCGAAAAAAAAAAACATTCTACTTACCTTCTTGCAAAAGAGCACAAACAAAATATCTAGATAGAAAAAGATTATCAAAAATAAATGCTAAATCATGAAAAATACACCAAAAGAGATTTTTATTTGCCATAGCAAACATAAAATCTATCAAACATAAAATAAAAAACAAAACAAATTGAACCTTTATGACAATGCAATTCACCAATAATTTGCTTTCTGATGGGTGCGCCTCCCTTAGCAATTTCAGCATGTTCTCTACGCTTTTTCTTTACTTTAAATAGCTGAATCATAGATTTCAAATTCATAAATAAAATTTTCTCATCCTACAATGATTTCAAATTCATAAATAAAATTTCTATAACAAATCTTGAACTTCATATTATTTAAAATAAAATGCAATATATCATTTCAAGATTGAATTAATTAACTAATTTAATTGAGTTAATTAACTAATTTAACTTCTTTTTATTTGAAATAAATTAACTAACTAATTTAACTTAAATAATAGCTAGCACGACAAAATCCCACTTGCTCAAAAAGAGATTTTTTTTTTTTAGAAATGCAAAAAAAAAAAAATTGCATGAAGTAAATAAGCAACAATCTAATTCTAACATGCATATCAAAAAAATTCCAAAAAATCAATTTATAAAAAATTAATTCTTAAATCTTTAAATAAAGATCCAAAAAACCCAAAAAGTTTTCAATATAGTCACATCTCCTTGCAAGACTAACTTCTTTTTCTCTTCAAGATTCAAAAGTTGCCATTGCTTGTTCCTAATTGCATGCAACTGATCATCATCGGGCCGGGGTTCTTGGGTTAACTTTTTCATGGGTTCTAAAAATCCAAGAAGAAAGAGATTAAAGGGTAGAAGTGCTTTAAATAGGAGTAGGTTAAGTCATGAATGAGTTAGGTTTAATGAATTTGGGTTAACCATTGCTAAAAGGTTAGACTTAATCAATTAGGTAGTTAAGATCAAATCATTATATACCCATATATTTTTATTTGATGTGAGATTTTGATTCTTAACACTCCCCCTCAAGTGGCAACTGAGATTTGACTTTGACGCCCAGTTGACCACTTGAAATTGAATTCCTCTCCCTGAAATTGAAATTTTGAATGCAGCGGCAACATCGAGCTTCGGGCCGCTAGGACTGGACATTCAGACTGACACCGGGTAAATGAAATTGAACCGGGCCGGACCTGCTCTGATACCATATTAGAAATTAAATTGAATTGAAAGGGTAGAGGTGATTTAAATGGGAGTAGATTAAGTCATGAATGAATTGGATTTAATGAATTTGGGTTAACCATTGCTAAAAAGTTAGACCTAACCAATTAGGTAGTTAAGACCAAATCATTATATACCCATATATTTTTATTCGATGTGGGATTTTGATTCTTAACATAGGGTGTATTGAATTAGGATTTTTAAAGATTTTGATGGATTTGAAAAATTAGGTGGTATTCAATAAAAACTTTTGAAGACTTTATAAAAGTAAGGTAGTATTCAATAATGACTTTTAAATACTTTAAAAAAGTCTTCAAAATTCAATAGGTATTCAATTATAACTTTGACAGAGTCTATAAAAGTAAGGTGATATTCAAAAAGTCATAGACTTTTATAGACAATGGAATTTTAAATACTTTTAATGACTTTTTGTGTGATAGTATAAATACAAAGTCTTAAATATTTTCTTTCACTTTCTCTAAAGATTTCAATAGACTTTTTTTTTTAGGTATTGAAGCGTCAATCGCAGAGAAAAAAAAAAAAGAAGAAAGTGACCTTGAACCTTGAAGAGTAACGACTGGTATTTCTCCAACCTAATATTATTTTCTTGATTAATTTTTCTTATAACAATAAATATCTAGGTTTTCTATTGTTAAATTATAATTTTATCATTGGCCATAGATGATTTTTATCATTGAATATTGATTCATGATTTCTATGTATAAAAATAGATTAATCAACATTGATTTTAACATTAGTCATTTATTTATTTACTTTTACATAAAATTGAAAGCATGTAAAAAAATAAAATATATTAAAAATTATTTATCATATAAATAATATAAAGGGTCAACAGTGGAAGAAAATGCTCCAGCACCGATGGAGATAGTATTGGTCATAAACAATTTCTATCATTAAATATTGATTCATGACTTGTTGTTAAGACTATATATAAAAATAGATCAATTAACATTGATTTTAACTATGATTTCAAGTAATTCCTGTCATTATTGAACATTGATTGAAATTAAAATTTTTTAAGTATTTTTGTTTTATCATATGAGAAATATAAATTTATTATATCAATATATGTATTTATTAATTAAATCAAAATTAATAAAAGTTAATTAATGTCTATAAAAGTTTATAAATGTCTATAAATGTCTTTTAAAATAAAATCAATGAAAGTCATTGACAAATTCATAAACTCTATAAAAGTCATTAAAAATCTATAAACTCTATAAAAGTCATTCATTTAAAAAAAGTCTATAAATATCTTTAAAAATCCTAATTGAATACACCCCTGTAAATTAAAAAAAAATAGTGAGAATCAAATAAACCTTATGTCCTAGCAAAATCTATTTCATAAAGCATTCTACTTACTGTAATACCCAAGGTCTCCATAGCTCATCAGAGTTATAATAATACCATAAAATATAAATTTTATGAGTATAATATCAATGACATAGTGATAGGATGACAAAAACTCTTGTTAGTGTTAAGTGCTTGAGTGTGTATTTTTATGAGATATGAATATTTATTGTATATTTTATTGAATTAATTTTAGGCAACATGGCTTAGTTTAAGCTTATTATGATATGGGAAGGTAAGATTTAAAATGCCAAGTGAAAGGGAAAGGAAAAAGTTACGAAAAATTTTTAAGTTTGAGAAACATTTTCGGGTGGGCTTATTGATGGGCTTTTGGACTCAAAGCCCAAGCCCATGAAGTGGCCGGCCCTAAGGCCTCTAATTGTGGTGGAGCTTGACTAAAGTATGGTTAGAACAAGTTAATTAGGGGTTAGGATGAGAAGGAATTAAGTTAGCCATATTTGTTGACTTATGTCAAACTTTTCCATCACCATGATTATGTTCATTTTGGTGATGATGGTATTCATTATTTTGATGCTTAGTCACCATACACCTAAGGGCCATCTCAACCATCCATCTTGATTAATCTTAGCCCTCCATTTCAAGTAAAAATGTGACCATTGATCTTGTATGATTAAATCACAACCATTGATTTTATTTGTATATAAAATGAAAATGTGTTAAACTATTTCATTTGTAACCTACACCAAAAATTTCACTCTCACCAAAGACTAAAAACCTCCCAACTTATTCTTCAACTTAGAGCTAAATTTGGAGCATTTCAAGGTGAGATTTATTGCTTAAGTAATTCCTTTCTTTCCTTAGCCTAAGTGTGATAAATTGTTAGCAATTATCCCTTTTCTTTTGATTTCTATAATTGGATTTTGGTGGAATGATTTGAAGAAGAGTTAGTTTGGCATGTTAAGTGATGAAATATGAGAATTGGGGTTAAGGATTTGGGGTTTAATAGGTGAATAATAATAAGGGAAGCATGAAAAATCAATGAAGAGGAAGTTGGATAGGGATTCGGCCAAACTAGGGTTTTTAGGGGAAGTGTCCAAAATTTTTTTTAACAATATCTAAAGTTATTTGGGATGTTAAAAAGTGGTTTAAAAATGTAAAATTTGAATTTAGAGATTTTATTCAAAAATTGAAATTCTTGAAGGCATAATGCATGATATAAGGAAAGTGTGTAATGTGAAGTGTAGTTTGATGTTTGATTGTTGTGGTAGGTTTTGCATGACATTAATTTCATCTGTGAAAGATCAATTTGAGATTTGATTGAGAAATTTTGGGTTTTCCCCAAATCATCCCAATTTGGTAAAGTTAGGGTTTATGGGAATTGAAAGAGATTAATTTCAATTGGTGAATGAATGTTGATTGTTTGAGTATTAGTTTGATAAACATATAATTTAATTAAGGAATTAGGAAGGAAAAAGGAACCTAATTGTTTTAATGAAAGGATTTGGACAACATGGGATTTTGGAATAAAGTGATTAAATAATTAATGTGTTTATGTATTAGAATGTGTTTTGGTGATTAGTAGTAGGAAGTTGATGTTAAGTTGAGTTAGAATGAGATTAGCAAGTTAGAGGAGTAGGAATTAATATACAATTGTTTGGGGTGTATTTGTAGAATCAAAAGGCAAAGGCATTGCTCGGGATACCGAGGAGCCTCGTTATAATCTGCACTAGAACTATCGGTATAGGAGCTAAGGAGCAAAAGGTGAGTACTTAATAATATAATATACCTTGTTTCATATACTTGAACCTTTATTGTTCCAATCTTAATGGTTGAATTGTTTCTATGCCTTGAAAAGTTGAATGGCTCATTAATATTCCACAATCTTGATTTCTTGATAAGCTTAATCTGCTTATTGAATATTAAACTGTTGATATGATACTTCCTTGATTATTGAGCCAAAGTGAATCAAACATTTCTTTATGGCACTTGGCCAAATGAGTATATATTGTTTGATCTTACAATATGATCAATGATGGGAACCCAATTGATATTGATATATTATCCATTGAATCATTTCATGGATAACAAAATAAAATGTTATAATGATATCATGATAAGCAGAATACCCCTTTGATGTGGGGCAATATATCAGTCTTATGCACAATGGTAATGAACCCACGGATAGGGTAAAGAGTATCCGAACCTTAGCTGGGAAGGGTTTAAGGTCCCCAGTACGTGCAACCCGATCAGTTGTACGTGTGACTGAAATGTGGGAGTGAGCAAGGCATATGTCGCCACTCAATTGATTATGTGGGAAACATACCGTTTCCAATAAAGGAAATATTCTGCTAAAAATACAATATTTACTGTATATGAAAAAATATTCCATAAGAATAACTCTTGATCCGTTTTACTTCTTTGCTATAAGAAATTATCATTAAACCACCTACCATTTGTTTATTTTATACAGTATTATTTTGTACTCACTGAGTTTTGTCTCACCCCCTAGTTGTTATTTATTTTCAGGATTACTTGACGGTTCGGCAAGGTAAATTCCAAGTTCTACATCTTCGCTTGGAAATTGCGTTGCTAGTTTTGGTATCATCATGTACATATTATGTTGTAATTTTGGAGGTTTCACTCTAGAGCTCCATGTTTTGTTAAAGTCTGTAATAATGGTATAACTTAGAGTATCATTAGTATGTGTGATTGGGTATTATTTTAGTATAATTCAGATACCTGATTAATACTCACTTGAGTTGCAAGTAGAATACTGGAAAATGGAGTTCAAAAGCAATAAGTATGAAAATGAATTTAGACATTGAATGACTATTACATGGGAATTATGGCTACGATCTTGAGTTAAGGGTAATGTAATAGTAACAGCTTATGAGTTTTAGGTTGTTCTACTTGTTTAAGTGACCTTACATCTCCCTATGCCCTAGGACAATCGCGGCTCAAAGATGGGTCATGACACTTACCTTCCTGTAAAACACCAAACGAAATATTTGGAAAGAAAAAGATTTTCAATCATTTTTTTGTTAAATGGATCTGTAATGGAACAAACCTTAAAAGCAAAATACATGTTAGAACCAAAAAATAAAAACATGGAACAAAATAGCAAGCAAATAAATATAAAAGCAACCCATGCTTAGATTTGTGAAATCAAATGTTGTAGTGAACATATCTTGAACTGATTATCAAGATAAGAATCGATAGAGAAGAAAAGGAAAATGGCACAAGGATCATTTCAAATGGGATTGAAAATCGAAAAGGGAGTACTAATAGGTAGAATAGCGTGAAGTGTCTACAAACCCTCCAAAAATGATGTCGTTTCTGCCCTGTACCTGCAAATGAAAAAGGCAACTTCTAATTCCCCAACAACTAAATGGTACCATTTTAAAGTATGTCCAATTATGCTTATATCTCTTTAAATGGCATTGTTTTGTTTAGCTATGAGTAGTAAGGATCAGGAAATCCTAGTAAATCACTTGGCCAAAATCAATTGCACTTTACAATGCAAAATCACTATTCATGTGAACAAGGATATCCGCCAAGCACTTTAATGTGTGAGTGTGTATGTGTATGTGTGTGTGTGTGTGTGTGTGTGTGTATAATAAGGGTTAAAGACTAATTTAGCCCCTGAACTATCACATAAGTATTAAATAAGCCATTACGATATTTTTTTTTGTCGAAAGCTATCGTGATACTTTTTAACTATTATTGACATATGAACTCTTCTTAAAAGGCACCCAACCTCTTTTTAGCCAAAAACAAGCGCGTCTCCCACACTCCTCTTCAAACTCGATTGAACAAAAATAAAATTAGTTTTTTTTTATTAAAACATTATATCATATTTGACTAAATGGGTATGAGATAGAAAAAGATAATTGTATCTTCCCTCTCTTAAGATTTGTGCCCTAAAATTACTTCATTTTTCACTTTCTTTGCAAACCAATTCCAAGTGAGAACAAATTAAGGGAGAGAAGTATCAATATGAAGCCATTACTTCTGAGTAAATGAAATAACAAAGAGAATTTAGAGAATTGTTTAAGATTGAAGAAGTGAAAACACCTAAGAGGTAAGTAATTTATGAAAAATGGTTGCGTGTAGTTTTTTGTCAAAATATATTGGTTTAATGATGTGATCCCACTCAATCCAAGACATAATCAAACATCAAGTTAGGCATACAAGAAGATCAAAACTTAGTGACATTGATCCAAGCCTAAGACGAGGGCTGCCATGTTGATGACATATGAAGATGAGTTTATATGGTGTGGATATGGGCTATTTTAACATTTTATTCAAATGGTTCATGATTACATCAATTGAATTTAATTTCTATGCTTATATTAGGTTGATTTTAACTTTACCTAGGCCATAGTTAGAAGTTATCAGTTTATTAAATAATTATATTTAGTTTTGGGCCAAACTTATATTTATTAAAGCTCAAATTCGTGCAAGACTATATAAGGAGTTAATTAGGCCTTATTTTCATAAGTTTTAACTAAATTAGGGTTGTTTGAGTTAAGTCCATTATAATTATTTAGTTAGGTAGCATATTCCATATAAATAGGCTTGTTTTCTATTGTAAAGAAAAATTATTTAGTTTATTCAATACAATTAAGTGAGATTTTTTCTCCCTAAAATTATGGTTCTCCTTGAACCATCTTTTGAACTTATCAAAGTTGTTACTTTGTGGTGTTCATACCTCTATACCTATGGTTCTTGACACAGGTTTGTCAATGGGTCGGGGTTTTTACCTTGTTAAATATGGTTTGGCTTTCTAAGAGAGTCGCTTCCAAATATATTGGCATTGGATCTCAAAGAAAGTCTTTGTGGTTCGCATCAGTTTGGTATCAAAGTTGGCTCTAAATCAGGTTTGCTTATATTTTCATTTACCTTACTATCGAGTTTTCTTAATTTCGTTTGTTCCGTTCTATTTGTTGATCATTTCCATAGTTTACGTTTTCTATTCCACCTTAGTTTGCTTTGTTCTTATTTTCTTTGTTTTCGTTCTTCTTTTTTTTGAATTCATTGTCTTTGTTTTATCTTGTTCGTGATACATAATATTTGAGAGTTAGTTAAGAAATTAAAAAAATAATCAGAATTGGAAATCAAAGAGAAAGAAAAGAAGAAAAAAATACCAAAAAAAAAAGATACAGAATTAATCATTTTCCTAGCAAGTAATTGATTATCTTTTCATTTTCCAAAAGGTAATTAATTTTCTTTTCGAGGTTAATTAATTGTCCTTTCATTTTCCAAGAGTTAATTAACTGTTCTTCCATTTTTCAAGAGATAATTAATTACCCTACCTTTTCCCTAAAAAAATAATTAATTAATGTTTCTTTTCCTAAGAAAAAATTCATTATCCTTATCAAACTTTGAAATTTATTTAATGAATCATATTGCGTTTTGATTTAATCAAGGAGTTTCTTTTACTAAATACAAGGAATCCTTATCAGAATTGCTATTGTGATGTGTCTTCAAGTCATCTTAAGTTTAGGAAATTCATAATTCTTGTCTCCAATTTGTTAATTTTTCTTTTATTTAGATTTGTTTTAATGCCTTATTTTCATATATTAATTCTGTCTCAATTAGTTTAATTCAATTTATTCCTGTCTTTATTTCGTTTAACTTGTCATTCTTTTCATTTCCATAGTATTCTTGTTTTATCGTTTTCGTTTCCTTTTAGTCTACTTGTGTAAAAAAAAAAAAAAAAAAAAACTATAGATTTTCATTGTTGGTTAGAGGTTGATAGTTCTCAAATTAATAATTTTGATTTGGGAAAGTGGTTCTTTAAGAGCTAGAAAAAAGAGATATAGTGGTAAAAGCAAAAGTGTGAGCTCATAAAGAGAAAAGCCAAAAAAAAATTGAGTGAAATACGACTGATTGAGTGCTAGTACTTGAGTGAAACACTTGAGAGAGTGAAGTAAGGTATTATTTTACTTTACTAACATTCTTTTCAAGTTATCATAATGAATAAAGATCAAGACTTTCAAAAAAAGGAATTAATGGTTAGTAGACAAATAATAGCTATGCGGACATTGAAGGATGAAAAATGTAATGATGTTTTTCATATAAGATGTTTGTGAGGCCTCACCCGAGCACTGATCCTATTCGTTAAAGGGAATCGAAATGCTTATTTGAGAAAAAACTCATAGAGAAGCCCTCGAGCTTATCTTTAACTAATTTGAAAATTGTTTTAAGAGTCGCCACCTTAATTTATTTTTATTTAGGAAAATATAAGGAAAAAACCCATTTGACACCAATTATTACCCAAAGGGAAAAAGATCACTAGTCTCGAAACAAAAAATGATTCGGGGACTAGGTTTTCAGTTTATCTTAGTAAAATAAGTTTGGCCAATTAATATAAGAGTGACTTAGCCAATTAATATAAGAGTGACTTAAAATATATTTCATGAACAAATTAAAATGCATGAATAATTTATAATATGCATGATTATTCAACTCATCTATTTCAACAATAAAGTAAAAACATAGTTAAGGTTCAAAATAAGAGAAAGTTAATATTACAATAAAATTTCAAACTTAGGGGATACCTTTTTTAGCCCTTATAGGTTCTAAGGAAGTCACACATTCTCCAAATTAAGC
This sequence comes from Reutealis trisperma, assembly GCA_947687605.1. NCBI lineage: Eukaryota > Viridiplantae > Streptophyta > Magnoliopsida > Malpighiales > Euphorbiaceae > Reutealis > Reutealis trisperma. The sequence continues at coordinate 787,600 of CANTUT010000356.1, read as the reverse complement.
CTAATAAGAAAGTAAAAGAAAACAAAATAAAAGCAAGTGAAGAAAGTGATAGAGGGGGAAAGTTAGTTAGTTTTAATTGGATTCGATGCATGAACCAAGCATACTCGCATATCCCTTTGAATGAGAATTAGAACCCACATGGTTCTTAAAAAGGGGTTAGTTTAGCCTAGCTACTTTATCATGTTTTGATTGATTGATTAAAAGATAGTTGAGTTAATTAATTAACTCAATTGACTACCGAGTTGATTTGCTAGCAATCTAGATAAATCAATTTAATTAAATAACTAAAAGAGGTAGGGAAATTTGGACAAAAAAAATTAAATGAAAAAGAAGCTTACCTTGAATGACGAACGACGACTGACCTCGGACGGTGGCTGATTTTAAATGGCGGGGGGTAGATAACCTTGGATGGGGTGGTAGCTCGCCTTGAATGATGGACAACGGCTAGCCTCGGACAGTGGACATGAGTCTTAGGCAATAGACTTGCCTCAAATAGGCGAGCGGAAAGCCTTTAATAAGTCAGGTAAGAATCAAGGAGAAATCTCCTAATACAAGTCTTGGGCAAGAGACTTGCCTTGAACAAGCAGGCAGAGAGCCTTTAACTAGTTGAGTAGGAATTAAGGAGAAACCCCCCAACTTGTTTTGTGAAACAAGGAGCAAATGCAAAGCGGTTTGCTTGAAATTAATGCTCTTCAAGCTCTGAAAGTTGGCTATTTGAAGTGTGGAGAGGTCCTCTATATATAGAGGGAAGGCCAGAACACATAATGCATAAACTTTCAATGTGAGATAGTGCAAAAATAGAGAAAATCACGTGCATTACTGCACAGCTCTCTGCAACACTGCAGAGGTTTGTGCGACACTACCGCACTACTTCTGTTACACTATGCAGCTACCGCACAGTTTGTGCGATGTCACAGAAGGCTCTACAGTAGCCGCACAGCCTTGTGTGGTAGCCTACCTTGTTTTGCCCATCCCACCCGTTTTCGCCTATTCTTGCTCGTTTCTCATATGTTTTTTGCGATTCCAGTTGTGTTGTATTCATTATTCAGTCCCGGATGATTTGAAGGGGTTCAAATGTCAAAAAGACTTGTTTTGGTTTTCCTGATTTTCTCATAGTATATGTGCATTGTATCATGGTGATAAAGAAGTTTTGGACTATATTTCCTCATGGTATTCAAAGGAAACTTATTTAAAGAGTTATAGTTTCTCATTAAAGGCATGAATATATGGCCTAGGACTAATAAAACATTTATTCTGCCTCTATATGGGAAAAAGAAGAGAGGAAGATCTATGTTAGGGAGAAACATAGATCCTCAAGAGGCTAGAAGAGAAGGAACAAAGCTGTCAAAGAATGGGTATATCAATGACATGCTTAATATGTAAAACGAAAGGTCACAATAAGTCTAAACGAAAGAATTTTTACAAAGTTGCAAGTTCTGTACTTTATTTGTTTATGTTAACTTGTTTAAGCTTTAACACTAAATAACATTAAAGTACTTAATGTTTGTAGATTGGAAGTGCAAGCATCAATGAACCCTTACAGGTATCAAGTTCACAATCACAAAGAATTTCAGATGAAATGTAGGTTTGAATATAAAATCTTTTACTATGATTTAAATTTTGTAATTATGCTTTATGTTATATGTTATTTGTAGACATTGTATTTTGTCCAACCCATTTTTGTTATATTTTAAAATATATTAAATTTCAAACAAATAAAAATTTAATTTAAATTTGAATTTCTCAAATATTTTTAGTTATATATATATATATATTCTCAAAGAAAATAAAAAAACATATGTAAATTAATTTTACTTTTATTTAATCTATTTTTACTTATATTGCTTTTTGAAAATTTAATTTTATTTCATCATTACATCTATTTTAATATAAAAAAATTTAATTTTTATAAAATTTATGTTCATTCTAAAAAAAAAATTAATATTAATTTTAATTTTAGTTTAATTTTTAATTGTTGTTTCTAAAAGAAAAATAAAGAAAATTATATGTAAATAAAATGTTTCATTTTGAGCTGTTAGATCAAGACAAGTTTAATCTCAGCCCTTGATTTATTTTGAAATACCATCCTTCAAATCTAGAGTAACCTCCAAAATGAATCATAGCCGTCCATCTTATTTTTTTATCTTTTTGCCCTTTGCATAGAGTAATATAAACTCTATCCTAATAAGGGTCTTTTGGTCTTTTTATCATCCTCACCACCTGATAGCTCACAAAAAGGGGGAAAAAATAGACTCTCCTCTCAATTACTCTCTCGCACTATAAACCTCTCCTCTCAGTTTCTCTCTCTCACTCTGTTAATCTCAACTGACTCTCACCATAACCCTCTCTAATCATAGAACCATCATCGACTCACACGTCTCTCTCTATTATGTCCCATCTCCGATTCCATCAAAACCCCTAACAGATCCATTGAGCCTTTTCTATAGAATATATTAATGTAAATAGAATATAATAGAAAATTAATATAAATAGAATATTAATATATTAATATAGAAAAAATTCATAATCATCTGATTAGGATCAATCTAAACCAATCCATTATGCATATGATTCAACATGCCAACTATTAAACAACTTAT
>CANTUT010000356.1:470000-780000 GCA_947687605.1 Reutealis trisperma | reverse complement strand
TTATTTTATTTTTTTTATATTTTCGTTTTTTATTTGGATAAGATGGAAAAACGAGGGAAAATAAATTTATTTTTTTTTCATTTTTTTTTAATTTTCTCCCTAATTTAGAGAGAAAATATAAAATAAAATAAAATTTATTTATCTATCTCTTTATTTTTTCTGCTTTTCTAAATAAAGATAAGTTAAATTTTCTTCATATTTTTTTTCTTTCTTATTTTCTCTCGATCTAAAACAGACGATTAATAGACCAACTCATTGTTGTGCACACTATCTTATCTATAGGTCGGCTAGTAAATTCAGAATATGTGTAAGAAATCATTATTCGACTGTTTGTTATGGTTTTATGTAACTGAGCTTGGAAAAGTAAGATTGATATTATCATTAAAATAAATATTTTTAACATGGAAATTATTTATAATTAAAAATGATGAATAAAAGTAGGATAGCATGGGACGCCATCCTAGATTTTGTCGTCTGGTAGGAATTAAATAGGCATCTTGGTGTATGTATATTATCAGACTTTTAAATATTAGTTTATACTAAAATAAAGAATCCAAAAAATAAATAAAACTAAATATAACATGTGGCTATTATATCTTACTGTTAGTTATTCATATATAAGTTTATTTCTAATAATTCAATACAGTAAAATATGTTTTAAATATATGCTGATGTTTTTTTTATTAATGTTTAATAATATTTTTATTTTTTCTATTGATTGTCATGTCATATATTACACATTAATTGAATGACGGAAATCAACATCATTGAATTTTAGAAAAAGAACAATTCAGTGGAGCCATTGAACTATATATATATAATTTGAACAGGCTTCTATTATCGTCTGATATAATTGGAACATGCTTCCTATCTTTTTAATTGTTTCTTTTTTAATATAAAATAACTCGAATGAAATATTATTAAAACTAAACACAACATGTGATTATATCTTAAATTTATTTTTAATATAATACCTAAAAATTCATTATGATATAAGTACATAATATACTATCATACTAAAAGAACAATTGACAATTGTATGGAGTCATCGACTTATTTACTAATATTTATACTATATATAAATGTATGAAGGAAGAAGAAAAGTACATTTATATAAGAGTTTCTCATTAAATTCTTTTTAATTGTACATTTATGATTAATAATATGATTAGTAATATGATCATGTTATTAATTAAATAATATAATTATTTAATAATATTTAATTTATAAAATAAATGATGACTTGAATTAGTATAAGAAAATGAGAAAATAATTATTATTTATTATATAATTAATTATATTTAATGTATAATTATATTTAATTTAAATGAGAAAAATAATAAATTCAATTAAAATAAAGAAAAGAACAAAATAATTATTATTTAATATATAATTAATTATATTACAAAATTATAATTATATAGTTATTATAATTTAATAATTTAATTTAATTTAAATAAAAAAATGAATTTAATTAGAATAAGGAGAGAATAAAATAATTATTATTTAATATATAGTTAACTATATTTAATTCAAATAAAAAAAATTAAATTAGAATAATTTATATTTTTTATTTTTTTAAATATTTAGAAGTTAGAGAAATTTTTTTAACTTTGATTATTCGAATATTAATAAGTTAGAAAATTTCTAATTTAACTTTCATTTTATAAATTATTACTTTGTCCCATTATAGATTTTAAAATTAGTTGTTTTAATTATTAGTAATAATCTATAGATTAGAAAAATTACTTTTGATTATATAAGAAAATATCTGATTTGACTTTCATTTTGTAAATTATTACTTTATCTCATTATAAATTTTAAAAATTAGTTATTTTAACTATTAATAATAATTTGTAAATTAAAAAAATTAATTTTAATTATATAAGAAAACGCAACAGAAAAGAAGATGCACTACTTAACAGTTCATTTAATAACAATGAACAAAATCATCTTTTCAAATATTTAGAACTTAAAGAAATTCTTTTGACTTTGATTATTCGAACATTAACAAGCTAAAAAAATTATAATTTGACTTTTATTTTTCAAATTATTACTTTGTCCCATTATAAATTTTAAAATTAGTTGTTTTAACCATTAGTAATAATTTGTAAATTATAAAAATTACTTTTAATTCAGAAAGAGGACACAATGGAAAAAGAAAATTCATTAATTGAGAGTTCATTGAATAATAATAAGCAAAATCCTATTATTTTATTATTAAATGTGAAAATTTCTATTTATAATGGTATATTCTTCTAAAAAAAATCAATTTGTTTGTGATTCTATAAATATTTAAATTCATTTAAAATTTTCATTACGGAATAGATTAATTAATCATTCTTAAAAATTAATTAAATAAAAATTCAAAATTACAAAATTTTTTATTTAGTAATTATATGTTACTGTTATTATTTTTAACATCAACTTTAAAATATTCACAATTATTCATGTGATATAATAATTAAATAGATTTTTTTGGACTTATGATATAATATGATATCACATGATAAATCAATTGCATACAATTAATATTGAATTATTATTTATATTAAATTTATAAAAGCACATTGGAAAGATTGCTTTTGATTTTCTGGAAGAATAGAAATTAAGGTATAATATGTCAAAAAAATCAAAGTTTGTAAAAATTAATAAAAACACACAATCTATATTAAAATTATAAAAAAATAATAAATGTACTAAATATTAACATGAAAATCAACTTATAATTAATAATTAGTCAACATAACAATAACAAAATAAATTAGAAAATTATAATAAAATGTATTTATCAATTTATTTACTTTCTTTTCTGTAACATATTGTTTGATATAAAAATATCATTTAAAATTGTAAGAAATGATTTATTTAGATATGTTTGAGTCTTCTTTCAATATTATGTATGTATTTCCTTTTAAAATACATTCATATATTTATATAAAATCTATAATTATTTTGCATTATCATTTTAATTGTATTAAACATGCACGATTATATAACTTACATGATATTTATTGTGTATAATTATACTTTCATTGATTTTTTATGTTTTCATATGAAAATTTAACTTAACTTAGATTCAACAAATAAAGTGAATTTAATAATCAAGTTATATAAATATTCCTTCATGATAATTTTAAAAGTCAACCAATAAGATTTCAGCCTTATAGTATTTATTTGAGAAATTTTATATCAATTTATGCTTAAGTAATAAAATACTGATCATTAAAACTTTAATAAGGAAAAAGTAAAAGTTTAGAATAAATATTTATATTTCTAACGAGTTTTAACAAGTCGTAATAGAGATTAACGTGCGAAACACATTTTAAAAAAATCTAGTATATATAGATGTGTCAAATGACTATATATAATTAATAAAAGGGGAATAATAAATTTATGTAATAATTACTAAATTTTGTTAAAAATTAAAAATGCTAATTAAGTACATCAAATGCATTTGCAAATTAGCCTTATGCTTTAGTCCATAAAGACAACTATTGACTTAAGCGCCTATGAGGTCTTGCTCGAGCACTGGTCCGATCTCCTAAGTGGGATTGAAATACTCATTTGGGTTTGAACTCATGATGAAAATGTTAGGTTAATGATCCTAATGCTGTCCTAAGATGATTTGATTGTAAAGAAGATACCTAATTCATATTTAAGGTATAAATTCTAAGACTATCTTAGAATAGGTTTGATTAAAAGAGATACCTAATTCAGATTTAAGGTATGGATCCTAAAACTATCATGTGATGGGTTTGATTGTAAAGAAGATACCTAACTAAGCTATGGTTTAATGTTGGAGATATTAATCATCCCAGTCTTAGTTTGGGAACTCTGATTGATGATGGTTTTAGCAGATTGATGATCTGTCTTGCTTTAGATTGATGATTCACCTTGCTTTGAGCTTGTTTAATGCAAAGTATGCATGATTATGCAATGATTGGATACCTTGAACTTGTAAATGTCAACTTGGTATAAAAGTGTTTATCTTTTAGGAGAAAGATGCTCTCATTTCTGAAAGGTGAATATTTGAAAGGAAGGTGTCTTCACTTTAGAATGATAAAGGAAAGTGATTAGGTCATTTTGTGCAGATATACTAGCTTAGGGATGGTAGGGTCATACTCGACTTGGACCTAATATGAGGGTAGTTGGTCAAAGGCTATCAATTCGGCCTTGAAAGAAAGCTAGGTCAAATGTGAAAGAGATCAAGCTAATCAACTTGGAAAGGCTTAAGTATGACTGGTCTTGTAGAATTTTAGTTTTGGGATTAGATTGGATGGCTAAGTTAGGTTCAGCTTTAGAACAGATCATAAGTGAGGTCATCCTGAAAAGCTAGATCTAGTTTGGCCTTTGCTGAGGTCAATTTTGAGGGCTTAATCATGTCTCAGTCGTAAAATCAATTTGGAAGCTCAGTCTAGTTTGGCTACATAAGAGGTCAAATTAGGGGCTTAATCAGTTTTAGATTGGAAGGCTCAATCAGGTTTGATTAGATGAAGTTTGCTTAGTTTAGTTTCGGCCATTGGAAAGTTCATTTGAAAGGCTCGTTCCATTTTTACCTTAGGGCTAGGTTAGATTTAGCTTTGAAGAGGTTAAGCTAAAAGGTTAGATTTGCTGGGATGCTAGACCTGAGAGGCTAATCTTGGCTTAGAGGAAAGGTATTGCTAGGAAATCAATTTGAAACGCTTAGTCAAATTTGGCTTTGGAGGAGATTAAGGGCTTTATAAATGAAGGCTTTTTGAGAGTGGGCTTAACAGTGAAGACTTTTTTGGTTTAGGCTTAATTGTAAAGGCTTTTTAGTTTGGGTTTCATGATGAGGGTTTTTGGCTTGGGCTTCATTATGAAGGCTTCTTAGTTTGGGCTTTATGATAAAGGCTTTTCGGCTTAGGCTTTTTGATGAATGCTTTTAGGTTTAGGCTTTATATTGAGGGCTTTTAGGCTTAGGCTTCATGGTGAAGGCTTTGGGCTTCAGCTTTCTGATGAAGGTTTTTGGGTTTAGACTTCATAGTGAAGGCTTCTCGACTCTAAGGATGGCTTATTAGCTTTGGCTTTTCTATAAGGTGTTTTAGGCCTCTTTTGAAGATGGTCGGCTTTAATTCAAGTATAGTGCTAAAGGTTTTGGTCATGAGGAGATCATAGGCTTATGGATAAAGGTTTGCCCTTTGACATGGTTGCATCAATTAAAGAGGATTAAGCTAAGAATGGTTTACATGCCTTAAAAGACTTTAATCTTAGGGATCATGTGTTTTTCCAGGAAGACTTAATCCTTTTAAAGATAATGAGATGTTGCTAAAGAGGCATGGGATGGGCTTTGACTATTTTGGGCCCTTCTTAATCAACTTGAGGATAACGGTTCAACTTTAGTTTTGTCATAGAAATTGACTTTGATGATGATGAATCCTGCAAGACTTAGTATTTTTTGTTCTACCTATGGCCTTAATCTTAGAGATGATGGTATAATTTGCTAAGGAAAGAGAGGTATAAGGTTTGAGCTTGAAAAGATGGTATGATTTGCTAATGAGGCTCGGGATGGAATAGTATGATTTCATGAAGTTTAGGAATAGTTTGAAGGTAGGTTGGAACTTCTAAAAAGGATCAGAGAGATTGTATGGTTTTGCCATTTGTAGCATGCTTCATGAAAGCAAATCAAGCTTTTTTCCTTTTTAAGATTAAAGGGACATTTGGGGTGATACTCTATTGGCTTGAATGTAGACGACATACTGGCTGAAGGGAAATGCCCTAAAGAGTGGCTAAAGGACTAGTGAGAAGAGATAACTTAGGGATCACGCTTCTAATAACAAATAGGCATGTGATAGACGAGAGATATACATTAGCTCTTTGTGCTAAGTGATGGGACAAATTGATAAGAGATGATGATATCTTAGGAAGACATGTCCCATTGTAGGATAAGGGCATAGAAGACAGCATACATAACTTTAAAGAACAAGCATTTAGTGAAGAAGTATGACTTTAAAGACATGAGACAAGAGGAGACGATTTGACAACTTTGAACACGAGAAAAGATGATTAGGATGAGCTTTCTCTCTCTCAGCTCTAACTTCTGCCTAAGCTACCTTTTTTGTTTTCAACTTAGCAAGCTTGAATTAATGAAATTTAGAAGAAAATATTTCACCATGATTTGGGTTGTTACTTTTCGTTATATTGACGGGCTCTGACCTTTAAATTATGGGTTTCATAAAGGTTTTCTCTGCACTTGTTGCTCCTTGTTAAGGTGCATCATTTGATTACCCAATGTGCAATAGATAATTACATTTACTTACTCTTTATGCTTTAACTGTTTAATGAAAGGTCCATTACTTGACCTTCTTTGATTAGAAGCTGATGAAGTGAATGCTGATTTGTGAGAATGAGAACATCTTACATTCTGATTTATGATAATTTTGGTGGATTTAATAATGAAACTGATTTTTTGTTCATCTCTCTTTCCTTTTTTTTTTTTCTCTCTCTCTTTTCTCTTTTTTCTTCTTTTTCGCTCTCTTTTTCTTTTTCTTTTTTTTTTGAAGGCTTATCTATTTTGGACTAAATGAGAAAGATAAGAAAATAAATGCACAAATGATGAAAAGAAAATATGAATATTTTATTATAAAAGAAAACTTTATAATAAGATAATGAAAAGAGACCGACAGGTAGACACAAAATACACGAAAAATAAAATAAGACGATAGACTTAGACTTGGATCTAGACTTAGATTTTGAGATTTGGACTCAAACTTAGACTCAAATTTGGAATTCAATCTCAGACAAGTCCGATTAGCTGAACTTGAACTACTTCATTACATGCCTCCTTGGGCTAAGATAAGGTGGGGTTGAGTCGAGTTCATATTCCTCATCACTGTTCAGGTTAGTGGTGGAGAATTTAGCTTGAAATGATTTCCTTTGGATGCAATGTTTAATTTTTGATTCAGTTGCAACCAAAGCTCTGAAGGTGAACCGGTATTGTGTTAATAAGTGGGCTCGATAGGTCGGAAGTATATTTTTGACAATGATATCCACTTGTTCTTGCTCGATTGACCTGTTTATCATTTGAGTAGCTTTAGCTCTCCACCTTGTAAGGAATATGGAGAAGGATTCGTTTGGAAGTTGCTTTATGGTTTCCAAATCACACCTACTGATATCCACTTTGATGTTGTAATGATATTGTCTAATAATGTCTAACAAAGGCATGACAAATATCATCCCATGTTCTTTTTTTGGCTTTTATCTAGTGAAAGGAACCATCTTCTAAATAGCTCTGGTTAGTTATTATTGGAATAGTTAAGCAAGGAGCTTATCACTAAGTCTCAAAGGTTTCATTGACCCTATATATATTTTGAAATGGGTCTCAGGGCAAGTAATTCCATCAAATCTTTCTAGTTTAGGCAATTCAAATTTAGAAGGAAGCTTGGCATCAAGGAACAAAGTCAAGCTATCCACATCAATTAAGTCATTATGGTACTTCAGGGATTTGATGATTTTCTTTATAGCTTCAAGTTTATCCATAAGCACTTTGGTGTCCAAATGAGAGAAAGCTTTCCCACCTTGAAAAGGATCTAAAAGAGAGGAAGAGCTAGAGTAGGTAGTAGTGCTTGGGGCTTGAGTATTGATAGGTTTCTCAAGATAGGTCTGGCTCAAATTATGGTTGAGATTACTCTTGTTGAGGTTTGCTTAGTTAATCAGGGTTTGAACTTCCTCAATGATGGCCTACCTTTGTTATTTTATATTTTCTTCAAATTAGATTTGTTGAGTAGCTAGGACAACTTGGAAATGCTCTTCTTTCTTCTTATTGAGGCTAATCATAAATGTGGTTAGGGCATCAATGTCAACCTAGTTGGCTATTGATACCTTGAAACAAAGCCAAAAAAACCAAATAAGTGAATAGGGGGGGGGAGGGACAGAAAAGGTGATGGAAGTATGGGCAAGTAGACTCTAATAGATTAGTGGACTGACTATTTTAAGGTTTAAGGTATGATGGGCTAAGGATTTTGGGCTTAGGGCTTTGAAGTTTGGGTATATAAGGCCAAAGGTATTATACTTTAGGGTGGCTACACAGGTTATTAGAGGTTAAGAGTATATTAGGCCAAAGGTATTGGGCTTTAAGGTAATGAGTTTTAGGCGATGTTTTTGACACTAGGGTCCTAAAGTGTCAAGGGACATGAGTCATACTTATGGCTAGGTAGTGAAGTTTGGGTAAAGATAAAGGTAGAGGTATATGATGTTAGTTAGGTCAGTGTTTAGCTAAGGGAGCTAAATCAAATTGTAGCTTTGAAAATTATGCCAAGATTTAGATTTAAGTGACTAAAATTTAATTTGGAAGGCTAGGTCATAGTTTAGTCTTGAGTAATTGGGATTGCAATTTATGGATAGTTTACCATGGGCTTAAAGATAGAGGGACATGGGTTTTGTAATTAGGTTATAGATATGTTATGGATTTGGATGTTAGGTAAACTATGGGTTTAGTGACAATTGGAAAAAGGGTTTGATTGGGCTAGACCACGGGCTTAGATGGGTCATCAGTTTGGATAATATTGTAAAAGATAAAGCCAAGTTAGCATTTAGCTTGGGTAAGGATTGTGGATACAGATGAAGCTAGGTTAGTGTTTAGCCTTGGTAAAGAATGTTTAGCTTAGGTAAGGATTGTTAAGGATGAAAGCTAAGTCAATATGTAGCTTGGGTAAGAATTATGAATGATGAAAGCTAGGTTAGTGTTTAGCTTAGGAAAGGGTTATGAGTAAGGATAAAACTAGGTTAGTGTTTAGTTTAGGAAGGGATTAAGGATCAGGATGAAGTTAAGTTAGTATTTAACTTGGATAAGGATTGTGGGGGGTAAAGCTAGGTCAAATTTTAGATGAAAATAGAGGTACCATGGATGGGTTTATTTTTACTATGAGTTTGACATGGGTTTGAGTTTTTTATGATAGGTTGAGGTGGACTATGGGTTTGAGTGTGATAGTGTTTAGATGGAGGTGAAAGGGTTTAAAGTGAAGGTGAGAGTGTTTAGGAAAGAAGTGAGAGGTTAGGGTGAGGTGCTTTCATGTTAAAGCTTAGGGTCAATGGCATTTAAGGTTAAAGGTTAAGGAAAGGTGCTTTAAGGTCTGTGGTTAAAGTATTTAGGTTAAAGTTGAGGTTTAGGTATTGGTATTTGGATGAAGGTTGCAGGGGATGGCCTTTTAGGATTGTGGGGGCAAAGGTGATTAGGATAGAGATGTGAAAGTGTTTATGGGGGATGTGTTTGGATGGAGATAAAAGTGTTTGACCCTTCTTCGATTTAAGATTTAATCTAGACTTGGGATAAATGAATGTTTTGTTATACACAATGGATACATGATGTCATAGCTTGACTTGAGGAGTTATGACGAATAAGGTCACCCACACCTGTAAAATCCTTAACTTAAATAAAATTACTTATCAAATACCCATATCTCATTCAATTAAATAATAACTTATAAAATTTGCAGAATAAGCCTATAAATTTTTTATATCTTAAAAATAGTTCTTATAGACTAGAGTTAAAGGAAAATATTTGAAAATAACCCAATGAAACAAAAACTTAAATAATTCCAAACTTATAGCCATAAAACATCAATTCTCTGCCCATTTTCAAGTACTTCGCTTATTACCCTCAGAGCACTAAACTGAAGTTCATTATGCATATGGATGAAGAGGATTCTACCATCTTTTAGGCAAACAACCACTCAAGTAGAGGAATAGGTTTGAGTTTAGTTACCTTAATCAATCTTGCCATCCTGAAATATAAAAATATAGAAAAGGTGAGTAGAAGACTCGGTGAGAGTAAATGCACACATAGGATATGTAAAATAATAAATATAGGCTCAATAATAAAGCTTGGTTGTAAAATGACAACTAAATGATAAGGTAGCAGAAATAACTTATAACTTATATTAACTTAGGAGTTGGGGCTATTGCCTTCTCTACTTAACTTATAGTATAAGAATGATAAGGTCCTATAGCTAGCAATATTGGACTCCTACTAGCTGAGGTCTGGATACTTTGCCCTATCCATGGGCATACCATGTGCACAAGTCCAATGTTCACCCCATATTGAGAAGGGGTGTTTCTGCAGGCTTGGAAAATAAGCAATAACATATACATAGCAAGAGTTTAACTTATGTTAGGACTCTTATGAAAGATTCCTACTCAGTTTGAAAGACTTGGTTTAAGATTTACAACGTCATTACAAGTTATGATACAGCTTAATAAGAGTTTTGAGTCCAAACAACCAACTTAAGAAAGAGTCCTATTTAAGGTGGGACTCTTGAGCAAACATAGCTTATGAAATCAAAATCAATCAATGGGCATGGAATTTCACGAAGGAAATCATTCAATCTCAAAGAAATCATTTCATATGTGTGAAGAAATGAGAGTGCGCATTACAACTCACCTCAAACTCCTTTGCTCTTAATTAGCCGAGCTAAGTGGACCGTAGGGCTTGAAGCTCTTTAACCTCTACAACATAAATCAAATAGTTCTTATTTAATTCATATATTCAATAACTTATCATATTTATGTATATTCTTGCTTAACCCAAGTGGTTGACTTAAACTAGGACTCCTAGTCTAACTATGATTCTTTGGTGGAACACGGTCAACTTTTAATATTTTTTCCTTATTTTGATCTTTAATCTTGATGATTAATATTTTAATGTTATTTTAATATGTTTATGATGTGTCTTAGTTCATCTTTGGTTATAGTCAAACTTTTGATTTTGACTTTTTGAAGTCAACCCGACACTAGTGGTATCCTCTAATGGAAGTATTAATATTTGACTGACTTATACTAGTCAACTTCATAAATTCTTAATTAATTTATTTAATCTTATAATTATATCATTAACTTGATGTTTATATTTAATTTAATTGGAAACTCAATTCTTGGGCCTAGAATTCATCCCTCTAAAAGTTTCAATTCACCCAACCTTCAGTTGCTTGTGTTCTTGTTATCAATTTCCAAATTTTATTGCTTAATTATTTAATTAAGTTTCATAATTATGTTATTTTAATTAAAACTAGGCTTAAGTAACTTTAATTGGAAAGTCCCCAAATTTTAAATCGTTTATGGATGTTTAAGAATATTTTGGAATTTCCACTTTGGATTCCTTGATAATTTGAACTATGATTTTATTTTTAACAATTTCTATTTTCTATTGGCTTTAAGTCCAACCAAATTTTACTTTAAAATTAAATTATAGAACTTGGGAATAAAATTCCCCTCTTGGCCGAATGGTACATGCAAAATTTTATATATTTTTTTTCAATTTTACATTTTCTTCACTAGCATTTAGAACTTTGTTTGCAACTAACTTCATTTACATATTTAGACATAAATATTTTCTTAATTCAACAAATACACAATTCATTCTACTAACTAAACCAAACCAATATCACATTAACACTGTATTTTAAAACACCGATTTTTAGGTTTCGGTATGATTTTCTTACGTTTCTATTGAGAATTCGGAAAAGTATTCAACTGGATTTTAGTTCCAAATATTCTTAACTTTCATTTGGTATGATTATTTTATAACTTATGTCAAATGACTAAAATACCCTTGATCAATGGCAGCTGTCAGGGTTATTTTCAGTATTTTAGTGATAACTTTTTCATTTCTTATTCTTTTCTGTTCAAACAAAAATTATTGTGTTTTATGTAATATTTGAGACCTATTTTTAAGTATTTTCTTGATTTTTAACTCAGATACTCTTGGTTCACTATCTTAGAGTAAAAATGACCAAAATACTCCTATAGTCAAAATATCTCCTATTACTATCCTAACTTAGTCCTTACATTAATAAACATCCTAAAACATATTTTGAACATAAAATAAGTCACATCTTATCTTACTTAATGCACATTTGGTCTTATAATTGTTATCTTTAGGCAGAGTGTTACACATGATATGCATGGAAAAAAATACTTCATGAGGATGCAATAACACAAGGCTTTGATTATGGTGTTGTGAACCCTTAATTTTGCATCCTCCCAATAAGTTACAATTTGATATCTGCTAAAATTAGTGTGCTATGTAGAGCTGGTATGGCAGTCCCACTAGCCAGTTAGCAAGTACATGCCCCTGAAAAAACCAACCAAGCCTGGGGTAGTCGCAAACTAGCCTGCAGCTACAGTAGACAAGCCTGCAATTAATGTAAGGCTGTCTATGGCAATTGTTTCAATTTTGCCTTTTTTCAATTTTTTTAGCACCTATCGCACATTGAAAGTGCATGAAACTTTCCCCCAACTTTTCCCCTATATACAAGGGTCCTCCTCACTCCAATTTCTTCACCTCTTGATCTCTTCACCTTTTGGTTTGGTTGATCATCTTTTGCATCAAGTGAACCAAGCAAACCATCTCCACAAGCTTGATCTGCCAAGGAATGAGCTTTTTAGTTTAAAGTTTTCTTTTTATTCTTACTTTGATATTGCTCCTTGCTTTGCAAATCAAGCTGGGTTGCAACTTTCAAAGCTGACCCATTAAGTCAAAAGTTTGCCGCCATTCGAGGCAAGCTGCTGCCTGCAATTTGAGGTAAGTTTCCTTTCTCTTTTCTTTTCTTTTTATTTATTTATTTATTTCATTTTGGTTTTCCTCTTAGGGATTCTTATTCTAAGGTTCCTTGCCTAATGTTTGGTTTGTTAAGATAGTTAATTAGAATTTGACTTAATTAACTCCACTTAGTAATCAATTAAAATCAATAAACTCAATCCACTTTTAATCAATCAATCGAAACATGATAAAAGGTAAAAACTAAATTAACCCCTTTTGCAAGAAAGGCAAACTATGTGGATTTTGATTTCCATTCGAAAGGATACGCAAGCATGCTTGTTCAAAGTATCAAATCTAATTAAAATAAACAACCTTCATTTTCTTTCACCTTCTTTATATAGATTAGGTTTTGTCCTCTTTTTTTTTTTGGTTGTTTTATTGTGATATTTTAGGATTAGTTTGGAGAATGTGTGACTTTCCTAGAACCTATAAGGGCTAGAGAAAGTATCTTTTATTTTGGGTTTTAATTGTAAATTTAATACTTTCCTTTTACTTTCTTATTCCCTTAATTATTATATTATTGAATGAATGAATGATTCATGATATTATAATTGTTCATGCATTATATAAACTATTCATGAAATTAATTTTAGTCATTTTTTAATTAAACTTGCCAAACTAATCTTTTTCTAAATAAACCAAAAACCAAATCCCCAAATCCTCTTTGGTAATCGAGGATTAGTGCACTTTTTTTATTGGAATAAATTGGAGTCATTTAATTGGGTTTTTACCTTAACTTTTTTCCAAATAAAAATAAAATTAAGGTGCCAACTTTAACATATTTTCAAAATCAACCTATCTAAACCCAAGGGTTTAATCATGAGTTTAAATCCAAATGAGCATTTCCATTACCTTTCAGCAAATCAGATTGGTGTTTGGACGAGGCCTCACAGCTGGCAATTCTATTGGGGACCACCTTTTTTTTTAATAAAAGAAATAAGAGGACTAACAATTGGTTTGAAATTAAAGTTTGGCACTTTTAATACATAAATAGGTTTCATATATCATTTGTATAGAATCTTTGCCTACAAAACTAATTTTAGGAAGATAATGGATAGTGAGTGATATTAAGTGGGTAACTCTCTTTGGGTCTATTCACTGATAGCGAAATCATCCACACCACGATGAATCCTTTGATCATTTTGAAGGTTTAACAAGTATGCACGTACTATTGGAACCAGATGAGGCTCCTTAACTTACATGTGGTTAGGTATATATCTGCTCTAGTGTGACAGGTACCCTGTACAAGCCACCCTTACACTCTCATATAATGAACTTAGATCTTGACTTTAGGTTGTATGTACCATAATCAAAGCCTTGTGTAATTGCATCTTCATGAAGTATTTTTTTTTCTTTCTATATATATCATTCATCCATTGTGTACAACAAAACATGCATTCATCTTAAGTCTAGGTCAAACCTTGAACTAAAAAAGAGTCAAACACTCTTACCTCCATCCAAACACTTTCCCTGTAAACACTTTTACATCTTTATCCTAATTACCTTCGCCCCCACAATCCTAAAAGGCCATCCCTTGTAACCTTCATCCAAATACCAATATCTGAACCTCAAATTTTAACCTAAATACTTTAACCACACACCTTAAACACTTCACCCTAACCTTTAACCCAAAATGCCATGACCCTAGCCTTTAATCTGAAAGCACCTCACCCTAGCCTTACCCTAAACACCAACTGCTCGAACCTCATAGCTCATCAAGCCTTCATCTTAAATATGAACCTCAACCACCTTCAACCTTTGAACCTTAAACCATAAACACACAACCTTAAAGCCCTTATCCAACATTAAAACTCAAGTTCCTTTACTCAAACCCTATCACCTGACCCTAAGCTTAACCCACATTCCTACCCTCATCTAAAAAATGTAAACACCCTAGGTCCCTAATACCAAAACCATTATCTGGATCCTACCCCTTATTCAAAATCAAATCCATTACCTATAAGCCTAACATCCTCAGCCCATTAGCATCAAAACTAACCCTTACCCCCAGATCGACAAATACTTATACCCAAATCATCAAAACCTAAGAGATTACCCTAAACCCAATATCTTTAGCCCAACACACTACCCTAAGCCCAATACCTTTGGCTCAACACGATATCTTAAGTTTAAGACCTTAACCTATTCAACCTTAGGAAATCATCAAAAGTCTAAACACAGTTAGCTCATAACATTAAAGGAAATCTTTTTCCTTTAAAGTTTGATGCCCATATTCTTGTTTCTTTCCTAAGCACTTACCTCATTCTTTGATATGGTTTTCAAGATATTAATAGCAAGCCTGAGTGACATGGAAGCCCTAACCAACCTACTCAAGAGGCAAGAAAAGAACGTTCAAGCTATTCTTATCTCTACTCTAGATGCTCAACAAGCTAATTTCAACGAGGCTTTAGCTAGTCAACAATCTAATTTCAATAATACCTTATCCATCTTACTACTTCTTTCACATATGCCTTAAGTCTCCAACACTAACTCATCATCGCTGAAGTAAGAGGAATATTGAACTAAGCTAAGCCCATTAATGTTACACCGACCATAGACATGACTGATAATTTCACATCGTCAATCTCAAATACCAATACCATTCTAGCCTCAGCTATGCCATTAGTTTTAGATACTAACCTTGCCTCTTCTTTTAATCCTTTTCAAGGTAAGGAAAACTCCACCTCTTCTATTATCAAAAGTGCTTTGAAGCACAACATCGATACATTATAGCAAACCTTCACAACAGAAAAAAGGTGCAAGAAGGGCAATACGTAGACTCCCTTTTCCTCTACCAAAAGGAAGGATAAGGACATCTACACTCCTTTTATTGACGTTGAATGGGAGATCATAAAGGCAATTGTTGTAACTAGCAGGCAAAATTTGAGATTACAACAAAAGGCTTTCACAGATTTTGGGGTGTAATTAGTAATGGTTTATGAGAAGGCTTTAGAAGTAAAAATGGTGAAACTCTGGAACCAAGAGTCCCTCATAATCCCTTACTAAAAAACTACCACTCTAACGAGTATTATGAATATCACCAAGGAGTGGGGCACAAAATCGACACATGCAAAGCTTTAAAATATAGAATTTAAGATATGATTGAAAGTGGTGACATCATCCCCCTAAAGCAAAACCCAAGACCTTAACTCAGCCTTGAATAGCATAACATAGAGGAGTTTCAGCCTAGCTAATCTAATATGTCTAAGGTTGAATTCCAAATCTAAGTTTAAGTTTAAGTCCAAATCTTAAAGTCTGAGTCTAAGTCTAAGTCCAAGTTTGAGTCTGTCCTTTTATTTTTATTTTTCGTAAATTTTTATTGATCATATTGATCCCTTTTTGTTATCTTGTATTAAAATTTTCTTTATAATAATACATCTATTTGTGCATTAATGTTCTTATCTTCTTTGATTTAGTCCGACATGGATGAGCTTAAAAAATAGAGAAAAAAAAAAGAAGGAAAAAGTAAAAAAAGAAAAAAAAGAGAAAAAGAAGGAAAAAAAAAGAGAGATGAATGAATAGTCGATTAAATCCACCACAATTAGTGTAGATTAGAATTTGAGGTGCCCCTATTCTTGCAAATCAACAATCGCTTCACTAGCTCCTAATCAAAGAAAGTCAAGTAATGGATCTTTTATCAAATAGTTGAAGCATAAAAAACAATTCAATGTAATTACCCATTGCACTTTATGTAATCAAATGATGCACCTCAATAAGGGGCAATAATTTCAAAGGAGGCCTTCATCAAACCTAGAATTCAAAGGTCATAACCCTTCAGCATAAGTTGCAACTCAAATCATAGTGGAATACTTTCTTCCAAATTTTATTAATTTAAGCTCGCTAAGTTGAAAACCTGAAAGGTTGACTTAGGCATAAGTTAGAGGTAAGAGAGAGAGAGAGATAGAGAGAAAAGGGAAGAGAGAGAGAGAGATAGAGAGAGAGAGAGAGAGCTCATCCTAGTTATCACTACTTTAGTGTCATCTTCCTTTTTATTCAAATTGTCCTTTAGCTCAAACGCTTATTCTTTATTAAGGGCGCATCCTCCAAAATTTTCAAATTATCTTTTGTTGATTTGTCTCATGTCTTTTAAGGTCATCCTTTTTCATTAAAGGCTTGTTCTCTAAAGCTATATTATCTTTTATGCCCTTATTCTATAATAAGGGCATATCTTCCTAGAACGTCATCATCTCTTATCAATCTCATCGATTAGCTCACAGAGCTAATATATAGTCTCCAATCTATTACATCCTTATCTCTTATTTGGGGAATGATCTCTAAGTTGTCTTCTCTCACTAGTCCTTTAGCCACTCCTTAGGGCATTTTCTTTCAGCAAGTGTCTCACTTACGCTGAGTCAAACCAATAACTTGTCATTCCAAGTGTCTCTTTAATCTTAAACAGTAATGTTAGCTTGGCTCACTCTTTTTCATAAAGCATGCTATAAATGGCAAAACCATATAACCTTCTTGATTCTTTTCAGAAGTTTCCACGTATGAGACCTTGCATGAGCACTGATCCGATCCACTAAAAGGGATTGAAATACTCATTTGAGCTAAGTCTCATGATGGAACCTTGGGTTCAGATGAGTTGATTTTAAAAAGATGTTAGAGTCACCACTTTAATTTTATTTTTATTTGGGAAAAAAGTTAAGGTGAAAACCTAATTAAATGACTTCAATTTTATCCCAATAGAAAAAGTGTACTGGTCCTCAATTATCAAAGAGAATTAGGGAATTAGATTTTTAGTTTATTGAGAAAAAGATTAGTTTGGCAAGTTTAATAATGCATGAACAGTTTAGGATGTAGGAAAAATTCATGAAGAAAGTAATAAGAACAAAATAATAAAAGCAATAAAAGAATTAAATGAAGAAAGCAAATAAAAGAATTAAATTTACAACACAAATCAAATTAGGAGATAGTCTCTCCAGTCCCATATGAGATTCTAGAGGAGTCATACATTTCTCAAACTAATCCTAACACATCACAATAAAACAAACAAAAGAGGAAAAAACCTATTATATATAAAGAAGGTGAAAGAGAAAGAAGATTATTTATTTTAGTTAGATTTGAATCTTGGAACAAGCATACTTATGTATCCCTTTGAATAAAAATTAAAATCCATGTAATTCGCCTTTCTTACGAAAGGGGTTTGTTTAGTTTTAGCCTTTTATCATATTTTGATTGATTGATTAAAAGAGGGTCGAGTTGATTGATTTTAATTAATTACCAAGTGGAGTTAATTAAGTTAGATTATAATTAATTATCTCAGCAAACCAAACATTAGGCAAGGAGCCTTAGAATAAGAATCCCAATGAGGGAAACTAAAATGAAATAAATAAATAAAAGGAAAAGAAAAAGGAAATGAAACTCACCTCAAACGGCAGGCGACGACTAGTCTCGAACGTTGGCTTGCCTTGGATGACGAATAGTGGCTTGCCCTTGATGGTGGGAAACTTTTGTCTTGACAGATTGGCTCAGGAAATCACAACCGAACTTGTTTTGCAAAGCAATAATAAAAAGAAAATTTTTAGAATTAAAACACTCATTCCTTTTGGACCAAGCTTTAAAAAAAATATTTGCTTTAAGATTAGAGGGTTTGTTCAAACAATGTTGAGTGTGGGAATGAGGTAAGGGGGTTAGTTTATATAGGCTAAAGGCCAGAGGTGAAAAAGTTTATTTTTTTTTATATAGGATCATGAAATAGAGCAGTGATCGACATAGACCCTGCGGTGTTACACGTGGCATGTGCGATCAGCAAACTATAACTACATATGCCTGTGCAGTCACTGCATGGGTCTATATGGTCACTGCACTAGGCTCTATGGTTATGGGCTCTGAGTCTACTAGCTTAGCCCATTTTCTATCGTTCTCAACCCGTTTCAACTTTTGAGACTTGGAAACCAACTTTAGGGGTCAGTATGGTACATAAGGGTACAAAATTAAGGGTTTGCATAACTTATCTTCAAACCATTCCCAAACTTCATAAAATCATATTGTTCTATCCCAAGCTTCATTGGAAAATCATACCATCTTTTCAAAGCTCAAGCCTATACCATCCTTTCTTTAGTAAATCATAGGAAGAACTAAAAATCCCAAGTCTCTCAGGATTCATCAAAACCAAAGTTGAGGCATATCCCTATGAACCCCCAAAAATGCACCTCCAGTGGATCTTCTTTTAGTTACGAATCCACAGAATCAAAAAGAGCTGGAATCGGAGCTGAAACAGGCCCGAAATGGACAGAAACAGATCAAACCGCGTGAGTGGCGCGCTGCCACCCGGAAGGCATGTTTTCCGCGCCCCCTGCATTTCGTGCCTCCAGCGTTGTAGCCGTGCTACCGTGCGCGGCATCAATAAGATGCCGGTGGTCTGGCGGCACGCCTTCCGTGACGCCCAGACGGCCGGCGTGTCAGCCATGCCGCTGGCGCCGCGCCGACGCCGCCGTCCGTACTGCCGGCTCCTCCTCTGGCAGCTCTATAAATAGGAGCTTCCTCCAGCCTCATTTGGCACAAATTCCAAAGCATTCTAAAACAATTCAAGAAGTTTTCAAAATAATTGAGGTATATTTCAAAGCATATTTTCGTTCTTATACTAACATACTTGTTGTTTCTAGGTCCGGATTCCAAATTTCCTTCAAATTCAAGGTGGAGTTAAGATTCGAGGCAAAACTAGTTCCATTCATTTGAAAGCCAAGAAAAGCAAAGGTGTAATCCCTTCCTATTTTAAAATTCTAAATTCAGATCTAGAATTCTCTTTAGGTCTAAAACTGAAAAGATTTAAAAACTTATTAATTTAAGAATCAGAATTAAGTTAATAAGCAAATCAATACCTTTTTTATAACCCCTCCTTCGCAAGAAGAGAGAACTGCGTGGGGTTTGATTCCTGTTTGATAGGATACACAGGCTACCATTCTGGAGGGCATCAGCTCCAAAAATCTTTTTATCAATATTTAGTCCTTTTTATTTTAATTTATTTGTATCAATCTTTTCTTTATGATTTTTATTTTAGTTTATTTGGGGGAATGTGTGCTTTTCCTAGTACCCATAAGGGCTAGAGGAAAGATCATCTTTATTTCATTAGTTTTAAAATTGTAATAATTAAGCAGGATTTATTTTGCTTATTTATTACTATCATTCCATCACACCATATATATATATATATATTTATATATATATATATATATATATATATATATATATATATATATATATATATATATATATATATATATATATATATATATATATATATATATATATATATATATATATATATATATATATATATATTTGTTCATTCATCATTATATTCTTGTTCATACATACACAAAAATTCAGTTTTTAAGAGTTATTTTGCATTTTTAGCCAAACTAAAGAAAATAACATTTTCTTAATTGTGTAATTACCAAATATATATATATATATATATATATATATATATATATATATATATATATATATATATATATATATATATATATTTGTTCATTCATCATTATATTCTTGTTCATGCATACACAAAAATTCAGTTTTTAAGAGTTATTTTGCATTTTTAGCCAAACTAAAGAAAATAACATTTTCTTAATTGTGTAATTATCAAAACCTGATCCCTGAGCCCTCCTTGGTCACTCGTGGATTGGTGCATTTTTCATTGGGATAAATCAAATTTTGGAGTCAATCGTGTTGGGTTTTGTTTAATTTTTCCAATTAAAATAAATAAATTAAAGTGGCGACTCACTTTTCAACTGTCAAATTACAAAAATCAATTTTCTAAACTCACAGCGAGTTTTAATCATGGAGTTTCTCCCGAAGAGCATTTTGATCCCTTGGCAAATCAAACCAGTGCTCGGGCGAGGCCTTACAATCCCTTAAGGCCTGTCATCCTCAAGTTGATTAAGATAGGCTCGAACCAGTCAAAGCCTATCCTATGCCTCTTTGGCAAACATCTCAATATCCTTGAAATGATCAAGCCTCCTAGGCAAAACACATGATCCCTATGATCAAAGTTTTTTAAGGCCTAAAAACAATTCTTAATTTAATCCTCTTAAATTGATGCAACCATGTCAAAGGGCAAACTCTTATTCATAAGCATGCGGTCTCCTTATGACCAAAATATTTAGCATCATACCTAAACTAAAGCCATTCATCTTCAAAAGAGGTCCAAAGCACCCTTGAAGAAAAGACCAAGCTAACAAACTATCCTCAAAGCCCAAAAGCCTTTACCGTGAAGCTCAAACCGAGAAGCCTTTATTATGAAGTCCAAACCTAGAAGCCTTCACCATAAAGCACAAACCTGAAAAGCCTTTATTTATAAAGCCCATGATCTCCTCCAAGCCCAAATTTGACTGAGCCTTTCAAATTGATTTCTAAGCCTGACCTTTTTTCTGAGCCAAGATTAGTCTCCTAGTTTGATCTCCTCTAAGGTCTAGCATCTTAGCCTGATCTCTCTGACCTAGCATTCAGGCAACACTTGACCAAGCCTTCCAATCTAAAACTGACTAAGCCTTCTAATCTAACTTCTTCTGTAGCCAAACTAGACCGAGCTTCCAAATTGATTTTTTCCAAAGGCAAAATCGGACTTAGCCCTAAACTTACCCTTCAATTAAACTCTCCAAAAGTCAAAACACTACCAAACCAATTTCATCTCCTTCGTAACTGAACCTGATTGAGCGTTCCAATCTAAAACTGACTGAGCCCCCTAATCTAACCTCTTACATAGCCAAACCAGACCAAACTTCCAAATTGGTTTTACGGCCAAGACATGATCGAGCCCTCCAAAATGACCTTAGCTAAGGCAAAACCTAATCTAGCCTTTTAGGATGACCTCACTAATGATCTTTTCTAAAGTTGTACCTGACTTAGCCATCCAATTGATTCTAAAATAAAAATTCTCTAAGATCAGTCATGCTTAAGCCTTTCCAAGCTGATTAGTTTGATCTCTTCCACACTTGACCTAACTTTATTAAATAATTTCTTCTAAGGCCAAACTGATAACCGTTTACCAACCTTTAATTAGCCTCATACTAGGTCCAAATCAAGCGTGACTCTACTATCTCCAAAGGTAGCCTATCTAAACAAAATGACCAAACCACCTTCCTTTACCATTCTAAAGTGGGGGCACTTTCCTTCCAATTATTCACTTTTCTAAAATGGGTGCATTTTTCTCCCAAAAGATAAAGACTTCTATACCAAAGCTGACCCTTTACAAGTTCAAGGTATCTAATCATTGTATAATCATATGCATTTTATATTAAATGGGCTATTGAATCAAGAGGATCATTAATCCATCCAAATGCTTGAAGCAAGGCAAATCATCAATATAAATCAAAAGAGGTCATCTAATTTTCCAAAGCAAAATGGATCATTAATTCGACAAATCATCAAATAGAGTTCCTGAATCAAGACTAGAACCATCAACATCAGATCCATCCTAGGATAACTTTACGATTCATACTTTAAATATGAATTAGGTATTCCTTTTTATCATACCATTTTAGGATAGCCTTAGGATCATTGTTGCACAATTTCTGCAAGTATACAAGTCGTCCCAAGTAACAGTGTGTGAATAGAGTGTCTAATCTATAGGGAAGGGATGACAAGTACTAAAATTAAGATTACTCTATTATTTAGAAAATCAATTATGATAATTTATATTTTAAGCTAAAGTGAAATTCAAGTAAATAAATGATGATAAATATGAAATAAGATTAAAGGTCTAGGATTTAGATTTATCAATTGATCACATATGATTTCTTTATAATCTTTAGATGGATTATTTTTGCTAGAATTAATGATTAGATTTCCCTAAATTATATGATGTTCTCTCTCAAGATACAACATGTGTGTTCATATTAACCTTACGTCTACTCTCGTGATCATAAGCAATTAATACAAACCCATTAAGTTTTATGGAAATCCTTTTAAAAATCACAAAAGAGTATTCTTATCTCTAAGCAATACATTCCTTAGGTCAATTATCCTAATGAACTAATATTGTGTTTCCACTCTCGCTCCTTCACATAATATCTTAAATCATGCAATTAATGGCCAGTTAATTACAAGCATTAAGTTATAAGATAAAAGATTAATTCCAATAATCAAATCCAATCAATTAAATATAAATAATCATATGCAAATCCAAAGATTACATCTAACTCTTAGAAAATAAAATTAGCTACTCATAAATAAAAATAAAGAAACAATTAAATTAACAATCAAAATAACAAACATAATAACAAATATAATGACAACTTATAATTAAATTCAAGAATAGAGTTTAGAAAACACTTGTTGTGGGATACAATCTTTGATGAATTCAAGCTCCAAAAAAACTCCTCCTCTTGATCAAAATAACAATAAAAGAAATCTACTTCTAAGAAAATATAATTCTCTCTACATCTATTTTTTGCTACTTTGAGTTATGATTTTGGAGAAAGGAGGTAATGCCTATTTGTAGGCAAATTCCATCTTCATTTTCAACCATGTTGCATCATTGATTACATCATTATTTTCATGACATCATCTCTTACATCATTAATTTCATGACATCATCTCTTGCATCATTAATTTCATGACATCATTGCCTGCATCATTTATAAAATGACATCATCACTTGAGTCATGATATTACTGCATCATTGTGACATCATTTTGATCTGCAAAAATAAAATAAAAATAATAAAAATATATTTTAATTTATTTATAAATTGTAAAACTATTTATTTCTAAAAGTAAGTAATAATATTATTGTATTCTTGAGAACTGAGCTAAAATTTAAGTTTAAACAAATAAATTAACTCTAAAAATATAGAGTTATCACACCTCCAAGCTTAAGTTTTTGCTTGTCCTCAAGTAAAAGAAAATTCAAAACCTAAACTAGTCTACTTTCGTAGAAAATTACGATTGCATTTAGCTTATGCAACAAGCTTTTAAACCTCTAGGTGTCCCATAGAGGACGAGTTATAGTATCGTGAGGGTTTCTAGTGGTGATACCCACAAATACTTATAAAACTCTAAACTTTCAAATATTTATTTCAAAAAAGAAATTTAATCCTCTCATTCTTAGTTTAAATAATTTTTCAAAGGTCTCAAGAAATTAATATTTACAAACAATATATCAATAGTATTGCAAGTCAAACTTCCATCTTAAGTTCAAAACAATCCTCATCTTAATCATGCTTGAATAACCGTGCATTAAATCAACTACAGAATATTGTTGCACTTCAGATAGATATATACACACTAATATCTTTAAATGCCTCTATCAAAAGATATAAAATAGATGTACAAATCTCATAATCATATTAAAGTAAACAATCTCCACTAGTGGAATTCACAAATTAAGAGAGATCAATAGGTCTTGACTAGGCTTGTAATGGGGCTAACACAAGGTATTTTGGCTAAAAAAAGGCTAAATGAACAAAAGTAAGATAATTATGCCAAGTTTACAAAAGAAAATCAATAGCTCAAATAAATGGATTAAATTAATGGAGGATCCCTTTCATCTTAAGTATCATTCTTTTTCAATGTTTTCTTCTTTTAAGCCCCCTTCTTCTTCTTCTTCTTTTTTTTTTTTTTTTGTGTCACCAATAACATCATTTTAAGGATAAGTAAGAATTACTAACTTTTATTTAATTCAATTTTCTTACTTTTCCCCCAAACTTATTTTAAGCATAAGGTGATCTTTTAAAATGAATAATACTCTTAGTTATTAGAGATCCCCCAAACTTTAATAATTTCCTTTTCTATTCATTGGAATGTGAACATGAAAAAATTATCTCACAATTAGGGTGAAGGTAACAATTAAGGTTCATTAACAAAGAAAGAAGGCTAAAATTAACAAGGCACAAAAGGGTAAACTAGGAAAAAAAATTAAAATAAGGATGGATATAAGTAATAGGCTAAACAAACAATGCCTAAATTATATCTCTCTTTTAAAATGAATTCAAAATTTTGCCTCAAAAGTTTGCAAAAATATGTTCTAAAATAGATGAGGCAAATGAAGATAAAAGTGTGTAGAAGCCCTCTCTAAGTAAGCATACACAATTTCAAAACAATTAATATAATGCAAAGCAAATCAAAATATAATCTTAATAAAAGTTAATTTCTTACCCCAAAATAGTTGCTTAACCTGAAATACTTTAATAAATTATCCATAAATACTAATTATAATCAATCATTGGTCTTTCATCAAATTATTTAACATAAGCATATTTTAAAAAAAAAAATTAAATTTATTCATTAAAACACAAAAGAAATGAATAAAAAACAAACTAAACCTCCCCCAAAGTTACAATTGACATTATCCTCAATGTCAAAGAAATAAACCTAAAGAAAGAAAATACTCCCTTTCATAGAACAGTGGATTCCAAATTGTAAGCAGGATGTGCATTCCACTTTCTTGTTTCCTATAAAATATCATGAAATAACTAAAAGCAAGTAAGAGAAACTAATCACAGAAAACAATTTTTTTTTTATATTTTTTATATTTTATATTTTTTTAATTTTTTTATTTTGGAAACTAGAAAAAATAAATAAATAAATAAATAAGTTAGAAATTTGGGTTGCCTCCCAAAAGTGCTTAATTTGTAGTCTTTAGGTAGACTTTCTCAGAATTTTGATCACGTGGTCTCTTTTAAGGAGTAAACTATCTCTTGTTCCACCAAATCTCCACTGAAATAAGGTTTAAGGCATTGTCCATTTACTTTAAATGCTTCTCCCGCATTGTTTTGCAGCTCCACAGCTCTATGATGATATACCTTCACTACTTAAAACATTCCTGACCATCTGGATTTCAACTTCCCTGGAAAAAGTTTCAAACGTGAGTTAAAAAGCAATAACTGTTGGCCTTCTTCGAAGTGCCTATTACGGATGTGTTTGTCATGCCAACATTTGGTGTATTCTTTATAAATCATGGCGTTTTCATAAGCTTCCAGCCGTATCTCTTCAAGCTCACTCAATTGAAGTAACCTCTTACGACCAGTAGATTTCACATCCATATTCAACTTTTTTATTACCCAGTAAGCTTTATGTTTGAGCTCTACAGGTAAGTGACATGCTTTTTACCAAAGATAAGTCAGTATGGAGACATACTAATTGGGGTCTTGAAAGCAGTCTTATACGCTCGCAAAGCATTATCCAATTTGAGTGCCTAATCCTTCCTAGAGTTATTCACTGTCTTTTCTAAAGTATTCCTCAATTCTCTATTTGAAATTTCCACCTGACCACTCATTTGAGAATGATACGGAGTGGCTACTCTATGGTTGACTCTACTTTTCTTTAACAAAGCATCAAGAGCCTGGTTACAAAAATGGGAGCCTCTATCACTGATAATGGCTCTCAGAACACCAAATTGAGCAAAAATATTCTTCTTAATAAACCTCAGCACAACTTTAGAATCATTGGTGGCACTTGCAATTGCTTCAACCCACTTTGACATATAGTCGACCGCTACCAAAGTATATCGATTGTTTAAGGATGAAGGGAATAGTCCCATGAAATCAATCCCCCAAACATCGAATATTTCAACCTCTAAAATCCCATTAAGTGTCATATCTTACTTTCTAGTTATGTTCCCTATTCTTTGGCAACGATCACAAGACATCACAAAGTTTTTGGCATCCTTATACATAGAAGGCCAATAAAAACCACATTGCCATACATTTGCAACTGTCCTATCTGTGCTTGCATGCCCTCCACTTTCCTTAGAGTGACAATGCTCCAAAATGCTTAGAATTTCCTCCTTTGGCACGCACCTTCTGATCATCCCATCTCCACAATACTTGAAAAGTAATGGTTCATCCTAGAAATAATATTTAACATCTGCAAAAAATTTCTTTTTCTGATGATAAGAAAAATCACTAGGAATGATTCCACTCACCAAGTAATTGACAAAATCAGCAAATCATGGAGTTGATCCCTTAACTACCCATAACTGCTCCTCTGAAAAATAATCATTGACTGGCTTGTCATCTTTAGCTGTTTGCTCTCTTTCCAATCTAGAAAAGTGGTCAGCAACCACCTTCTTCACTCCTTTCTTGTGTTTGATTTCTAAGTCAAATTCTTAAAGCAAAAGTACCCATCTGATCAATCTAGGTTTGGCATCTTTCTTGGATATTAGGTACCTAATTGCTGCATAGTCTGTGAAGACTATAACTTTTGACCTAACCAAGTAGGAGCAAAATTTGTCTATCGCCACTATCATCGCCAACATCTCCTTTTCAGTAGTTGCATAATTTTTCTGTGCATCATTTAAGATCTTGCTGGTGTAGTATATCACATGTACCTTTTTGTCCTTTCCTTAGCCTAAGACAGCTCCAATTGCAAAGTCACTTGTGCCGCACATGATTTCAAATGGCAAACTCCAATAAGGTGATGCAATAATGGGAGCTGAAATCAAAACTTTCTTTAGCCTGTTAAAAGCACTCAAGCACTTCTGGTCAAAATCAAAAGTAGCATTTTTATTAAGCAAATCACAGAGAGGCTTAGCAATTTTAGAAAAATCTTTGATAAACCGACAATAAAAACCGGCATGGCCAAGAAAACTTCTTATCCCTTTTACATTGGTAGGTGGAGGCAATTTTTTAATAGTCTCCACTTTTGCCCTATCTACCTCAATTCCTACTTAAGAAGTTTTATGTCCCAAAACAATTCCCTCTTATACCATAAAATGGCATTTCTCCCAATTTAGCACTAAATTGCACTCAACACAATGTTGCAAAACTTTTTTCAAGTTTTCTAAGCATGCATCAAATGAAGAACCATACACAGTAAAATCATCCATGAAGACCTCCATGGACTTCTCAACAAAATCAGAGAAAATAGACAACATGCAACGTTGAAAAGTAGCAGGGGCATTACACAAACCAAAAGGCATACCATAGGGACATGTAAAAGTGGTCTTTTCCTGATCTTCAAGAGCAATAGGAATTTGAAAATACCCTAGATAACCATCTAGAAAACAAAAATATGCATTACTTGCAAGCCTTTCTAACATTTGATCAATAAGAGGTAAAGGAAAGTGATCCTTTGAGGTAGCATTATTTAGTTTCCTATAGTCAATGCGCATTTTTCAACCTGTTACAATCCTAGTAGGAATCAATTCATTATTATCATTTTTTAAAACAGTCATCCCACCTTTCTTAGGCACTACATGCACAGGACTAACCCAAGAGCTATCAGAAATGGGTTAAATTATTCCTGCATCTAATAATTTAGTAATCTTAATCCTAACTACTTCTTTCATGTTTAGATTCAACCTATGTTGATATTCAATTACAGGCTTATGGTTATCCTCTATCAAAATTCTATGCATACAAATAGTTGGACTAATCCCTTTAATGTCAAAAATATTCCAACCCATTGCTGATTTAATTTCTCTCAAAATTCTCAATGTTTTCTCAAGTTGAACATCATTCAAGTTTGCATTCACAATCACAGGCAAAGTATCATTGGGACCAAGAAATGCATACCTGAGATGTGCAGGAAGTGGTTTCAACTCAAGAATGGGTGCTTGCTCAATTAATGGTGGAGGAAGTGACTTACCTTTTTTCAATTCTTCAAATTGTTGTCTCCTACAGAAAGGCATAGGTGAGCTCCCCTCAAAAAGACTAGCAATTGTGGCAACCTCATGATTTTTATTTTTGCTAGTTGCTCCATTAACCAAGCATATTTCTAGGGGGTCTGCAAAATGCTTTTCCTCCAAGACTTCTTGAACTTCCTCATCAATGATGTCAATTTGAAAGCAACAATCCATGATGGCAAGTTGCTTTTTCTGCTTTAGCAATGTCAAACTCAATCTCCTCATCACCTACCCTCAAAGTCAATTTGCCATGTTTTACATCAATTAAGGCTCCTGCTGTTGCTAAAAATGGTCTTCCAAGAATCAATGGGATCTCAACATCCTCATCCATTTTCAATACCACAAAGTCCACAGATATATAAAACTTACCAATTTTTAACAAGACATTTTCAATAATACCTACTGGATACTTAATAGGTCAACTAATTGCAAGGTCATTGTAGTTAGGGTTAGCTCACCCAACCCTAATGTCTTGCAAATAGATAAAGGCATAAGACTAACGCTAGCTCCTAAATCACATAAAGCCTTTTTAAATTCAGTGGTACCAATTAGACAAGGGATAGAAAAGTTACCTGGATCTTTGAGCTTTTGTGGAAGTTTGTTATGAATAATTGCACTGCACTCCTTAGTAAGTGCTACCACTGCATGCTCCTTAATCTTCCTCTTGTTAGACAGTAAATCTTTAAGGAACTTCACATAGGATGGCATTTGTGCCAAAGCCTCTGTGAATGGTATGTTTATGTGAAGTTGCTTCAAAATTTCTAGAAACTTCTCATATTGTTTGTCTAACTTATGTTGCTTCAATCTTTGAGGATAAGGAATGGGTGGTGTATAAGGCTTGACTTGTAAAGATTTAGATACCTCCTCTCCTTTTTCTTCTTTAGCTTGATCCACTAGGGTATCTTCTTTTGAAATTCACCACTATATTCACTTGTTTTCTTCGATACCACTTCCTTAAATTGCTTGCCACTCCTAAAAGTAATTGCCTTGCATTGTTCTGTAAGATTAATTTCAGTTTTGCTAAGCAATGTACCTTAAGGTCTTGCATTAAAAGAGTTAGCCATTTGCCCTATTTGAAACTCCAAGTTTCTGTTTTGGCTAGCAATTTGATCGACTTTGGCTTTTAACTTGTCATAGTGTTTCTCTAACTTGTCAAACCTTTCAGAAGTGGCTCCTATGAATTTCTTCAAAGCGGTTTCATAGGAAGGCTTGATTTCTTATAGTGTTTGGGATGGAATTTGATTTCTCCCTTGAAAGTTGGATTGGTATGGTGGCCTTAGATTGCTTCCTTAGTTTCTTTGATTTTCCCATGCTAAGTTGGGGTGATTCCTCCATCATGGATTGTAGGTGTTTGAGTAGGGATTATTTTGTTGCCTATTAGGGTTAGAGACAAATTGGACTTGCTCTGCTCCATGGCATTCAAAATTATAATGATTAGGCCCACACGAGTCACAAACAATTGGATGACTACTTGATGGAGCATTAATGTTTACCCTCTCCAATGACTTGGCAATTGCATCAACTTTTGTTGTAACAAGAGAATACCTATCATCCTGTTGAATACTTACAACCCTCCTTGTTGTAGTCCTTTCATTAGACCAATGGTAGTTGTTAGTCGCCATTTGCTTAAGAATATTATGAGCCTCGATGGTACTTTTGTTCATAAGAGCTCCTCCAGCTGCTACATCAATCGTGCTCCTTATTTGATTTGAAAGACCATTGTAAAAAGTTTGCACTATCATCTAGTTTGGGATACCATGATGAGGACACTTTCTTTGCAAATCTTTGAACCTTTCCCATGCTTCATATAGTGTCTCTCCATCAAATTGAATGAAACTAGTAATATCATGCCTTAGCTTAACAGTCTTTCCAGGGGAAAATATTTTGCAAGAAAAGCACTTGTGAGTTGTCCCATGTAGTGATTGATCCTGGGGCTTAAGATATTAGCCAAGTTTTTGCTTTATTTTTAAGAGAAAATAGGAAAAGCCTCAGTCTAATGGCATCATCAGTAACGCCATTCATCTTGATTATATCACACATTTCTAAGAAATTTGCCAAATGAACATTGGCATCTTCCATAACTCCTCCTCCAAACTGAGACTGCTGAACCATCTAAATGAGTGAAGGTTTGATCTCAAAATTATTGGCTGTAATAGTGGGTTTTTCTATGCTAGATCGCATAACCGAGTTTGGTATGGCAAATTTGCGCAGTGCCCTATTAGCTCCATTGTCTGCCATTTCTTCCTCTACTCCTTGAAGTCCTTCCTCAAAAGTTTCTTGCTCAAATTCTGCTCCTTCTTCCAAAGCCTCTTACTCGTTGGCCTTGTCTGCTTTCTCTTTTCTAAGTCTCTCCTTTTTGGCTTTGGTTAAAGTCTTACACCTTCGCTCGATTTCAGGATCCAATTCCTCTAAAATTGCTTCAGGATTGTTTCTCATAAACGCCTATATGAGCTGTACAAACAATAAGATAAAAATTCAGTTTTAAAAATAAATTAAGGTATCTAAAGTAATAGAGTATATCAATTATATTGATATTGTCAAAAATTGCCTTCCTCGGCAACGGTGCCAAAAACTTGTTGCACGATTTCTGCAAGTATACAGGTTGTCTCAAGTAATAATGTGTGAATAGAGTGTCGAATCCACAAGGAAGGGTGACAAATACCAAAATTAAGATTACTCTATTATTTAGAAAATCAAATATGATAATTTATATTTTAAGCAAAAGTGAAATTCAAGTAAATAAATGATGATAAATATGAAATAAGATTAAAAGTTTAGGATTTATAATTCATCAATTGATCACAAATGATTTATTTATAATTTTTAGATGGATTATTTTTGCTGGAATTAATGATTAGATTTCCCTAAATTATATGATGTTCTCTTTCAAGATATAACATGTGTGTTCATATTAACCTTACATCTACTCTCGTGATCATAAGCAATTAACACAAACTCATTAAGTTTTATGGAAATCCTTTTAAAAATCACAAAAGAGTATTCTTATCTCTAAGCAATACATTCCTTAGGTCAATTATCCTAATGAACTAATATTATGTTTCCACTCTCGCTGCTTCACACAATATCTTAAATCATATAATTAATGGCCAGTTAATTACAAGCATTAAGTTATAAGATAAAAGATTAATTCCAACAATCAAATCCAATCAATTAAATATAAATCATCATATGCAAATCAAAAGATTACATCTAAATCCTAGAAAATAAAATTAGCTACTCATAATTAAAAAGAAAGAAACAATTAAATTAACAATCAAAATAACAAACATAATCACAAATATAATGACAACTTATAATTAAATTCAAGAATAGATTTTAGAAAGCACTTGTTTTGGGATACAATCTTTGATGAACTCAAGCACCGAAAAAATTCCTCCTCTTGATCAAAATAACAATAAAAGAAATCTACTTCTAAGAAAAATATATGTAACTCTCTCTACATCTATTTTTTGCTACTTTGAGTTGTGATTTTGGAAAAGGGAGGTAATGCCTATTTATAGGCAAATTCTGTCACACCCCAAACCCGAGGGCACGTGACCGGCACTAGGACACGGGAAATGCACGTGGCTACCAGTGCCCGTAGTAAGCCTGACCCAAAATACACAACTGAAAGCCCAACACTGAAAAGGGCTATGGGCCCAAATAAGTTAAGCAGAACCAAATAAAACACAAAATAAATTAAAATCTTATTGAGCCAATAACTCATTTACTCCATACATCTCAGAAAGTAATAAATTACAGAAAGATTCTGCTTAACAACAGATTCCAACTCTTAAAATACATTACTGCATATTAATATACAAGTACAAAGTATAACATTGCGGAGTTCTAGAGTTATATTTACAATTATACATATATTATATACATTTTCAAATACTCAACAATACAAACTACTACCAAAGAGAGATTGACAGTTTACTCAGTTACAATTCCTTCACAAGCTCATTCCCTGACCTGAAAACAATGAAATGAACAGGAATGAGCGTTCGACTCAATGAATGATACCAGCTAATATATTAAATTGATATCCTACAGATAGAATTATAATGCACATGCTATGCACAATGCCACAGAAACAGACAAATCATCCAATCAAGCAATGATGGGGTATGGTCCACGGTACCACACTGATACTCAATACTCAATATGGGGAGTTGATCCCCCTACTCTGGCTCTCTGAATCCAATAATCTGTCTTTTATATCCAAGGGACCCGGCCATCACTAGTCTGTACCACGCAGCCCTGACCCGACTGACAGCGGCCCTAGCGATGAGCAAGCCCGGCCAGCATCCATCAGTCATAGCTCATCTTCTAAATCCATCATAATCCAAATTACAGCCATAACAAATCCATAATCCTAGGTGGTACTGTATCCTCCCGACCTCCGTCCATCAATGACTACCACAATATGGCACAAAATACAGAATATCAGTTCATCATTCACAGTCAAATGTTACATGCTTATATATGCAGTAGTAGTGCATAATATACATATATATACACACAGCAATGTATATGAAATGGAAACAAGATAATACACTAGTGAGTATCACTCACCTAACTGTCGACGCTTCCGACCGGCTTTCCTTGGAAAAATAACCTTGGAACCAAGAAGACGCCAGACACCAACACCTCGCAACAACGAATATTAGGATAAGAATCACACTGAATCTAAACAGACTTGACAGTCTAACAATTACTCTAAGAACTATCAAACATAAAATAACTTATTTAACGACTGAAATACAAGGGTTTCGGGTTAACCTTCACAAATTTCGCTCATACGGATGCCGAGAATCGCGCCAGAACGTCGAAACAAAACTGCTGGACTGCCCTACGTGCCGCCATTGGCCAGCCACGCGCCACCGCTGCTAGTGGCAGATCTGAGGAAGCTCCACACCAACAGGTTCACCTCGACTCCAGGATCACAAAAAGGGTCACCACTCGCCGTCACTCGCCCTCCAGTCGCCGAAAAATACCTCCAAAGCTACAGTTTTGCATTTTTTGATCTCCTCCTCCGGTGATCCTCAGGGGGCAAGATAGGTACTAACTTGAAGCTCTCATCCTCAGGAGTTGAACGACACCAAGATTGCCAGATTTCGCCGTCGAAATCAGCCGAAAAGTCAAGTTGAAGTTTCGGCAGTCGGACACCTTCTTCGCGCGATTTCTCTGCCGTCCGCCGGCCGATCGACGATCCAGCACCTCCCCTAGGGTCGCCAGACGACCCTCTACCCAGCGGTGGTGGCAGTGTTCGCCACGGCCAGCCAGAACTCCGTCAGCTACTCTCTCTCTCTCTCGGCCTCTCCCTTCTCTCTCCTCCTTCCTCTGCTGTCTCGTTTCTTCTTCCTTCCCCAAAACGTCCCCGTTTCACCCTTCACTGGCCAATCACCTCATTTCCTTTCTTCTTCTTTTTAATTAACTTAAAACACAGTTATGCTATATATATATATATATATATATATATATATATATATATATATATATATATATACTAAACCTTATAATATAAATATAATACTACACATATATATATACAAATTAACAATAATAATAATAATAATAACAATAATAATAGTACCAATAATAATAATGATGATAATAATAATAATAATAATAATAATAATAATAATAATAACAATAATAATAGTAATAATAGTGATAATAATAATAATAACAATAATATTATCACTAATAACACAATAATAATGATAATAATTTATAAATTATTATACTTTACAACATAAGCTTATATATATATAATAATATTATTATGAACGGTAATAATGGTTCAATTAATAAATTTTATTCATAATTATAGTAATTATAACGAAAATCCAAACATCCGATAAAAATACTATAATCAAACTTATAATATTAATTAATACCTTTAATAGTATTCAAATATCAAAATACAATCCAAAATACAATTCTCCAAAAATTCACATTAACATTATCATAATAATATACATATATAATATTATACTAAAATTACCATTAATAATACATATTCAAATTATCTAAATATTTATAATTTCATAAAATATAATTTCAATTCTTACTTTAATAAGAAAAATAATAAAATAATATGTTTCCGTACAAAAAATATAATTTTATAAAATAAATGAAAATTCAGGATGTTTCAAATTCTATCTTCATTTTCAACCATGTTGCATCATTAATTCATGACATTATCTCTTGCATCATTAATTTCATGACATCATTGCATGCATCATTTATAAAATGACATCATCACTTGAGTCATGATATTACTGCATCATTGTGACATCATTTTGATATGCAAAAATAAAATAAAAATACTAAAAATATATTATAATTTATTTATAAATTATAGAACTATTTATTTCTAAAAATAAGTAATAATATTATTGCATTCTTGAGAACTGAGCTAAAATTTAAATTTAAATAAATAAAATAACTCTAAAAATATAGAGTTATCAATCATCAACTTGGCATAGGGTTATGTTTCTTTTTTAAACTTATCAGACCATCCTAGAATAGTCTTAGGATCATCAACCTAATATAGGGTTAGGTTTCTCGTTCAAACTTTTCAGACTATCCTAGGATAAGATCATTTCACCCATAAATGTCTAGTAACTATCATCTAGGCATCCCTGTGGTTCCTACTCCCACCCCTTTATCAAAATTCTTTCGAAAATTCACTTATAAATGTTTAGTAACGATCACCTAGGCATCCATGTGGTTCCTTTTTTTGCCTCTTTTATTCAAAATCCACTATTTTCACCATAAATATCTAGCCTTTGATCTAAATATCCCTGTGGTTCATTTTCCCACCTTCATTAAGATCCATCTATTTTCACCCATAAATATGTAACCCTTAGTCCAGATATTCCTTTGGTTCCTCTTTTTCATCACATCGTTTCATCAGCTCCACCCATAAATATTTGGAAACAAGCACCCAAATATCTGTGTGATTCATTTTTCCACCTATCCTTCACCCTAAAATTCAACCATGTCTTTCATCCAAACATGTCTAAATCCTTATTTAGACATCACTTTGGTTTCTTTTTTCCATCCTTCATCCTTAGTTTCACTATCATCAGATTGTCTTTCATATCAGCTAGTTCCAATGAGGGGGTAGCTGTAAACTCTTAATTTTTCGCCCTCCTAATAAGTCACAGTTTGATGTCTACTAAAATTAATAAGCTACACAGAGCTGATTAGCGAGCAGGCAAAGGTTCAGAGGCAGCGCCCTCACAAAAAACTAGCTAGGCCTACGATTGCTGCAAACTAGCCTGCGGTTGCCATAGGAAGGCCTTGATTGCTGCAAGGCTATTTCCAACAGCTATTCATATTTTGTCTTTTTTTAGTTTTTTTTTTTTTTGCACCTATCCCACATCAGAAGTGCATGAAACTTTCCTCCAACCTTTCCTCTATATATAATGGTCCTCTTACTCTATTTTCTTCGTCTCTTAACCTCTTCACCTTTTAGTTTGCTTAATTATCCTTTGTATCGAGCGAACCATCTCCACAAGCTTGATATGCCAAGTGTTAAGCTTTTGAGTTTAAAGTTTTCTTTTTATTCTTGCTTTGCTATTGCT
The DNA here is from genome assembly GCA_947687605.1 of Reutealis trisperma. Classification (NCBI taxonomy): domain Eukaryota; kingdom Viridiplantae; phylum Streptophyta; class Magnoliopsida; order Malpighiales; family Euphorbiaceae; genus Reutealis; species Reutealis trisperma. Next base: position 744,270 of record CANTUT010000356.1, on the reverse strand, counting down.
TCTTACTTTGAAAAGCAAGCTGGGTTGTGACTTTCTGAACTGACCCATCAAGACAAAAGATTACCGCCATCCAAGGTAAGTTTCCTTTCCCTTTTCTTTTCCTTTTATTTATTTCATTTTAGTTTTCCTCTTTAGGATTCTTGTTCTCATGCTCCTGGCTAATGTTTGCTAAGATAGTTAATTAGAATTTGACTTAATTAACTCTACTTGGTAATTAATTAAAATCAATCAACTCAATCCTCTTTTAATCAATCAATCAAAACATGATAAAAATTTAGACTAAACAAGCCCCTTTAGCAAGAAAGGCGAACTATATAAATTTTAATTTCCACTCATAGGGATATGTAGGCATGTTTGTTCCAAGCATCAAATCTAATTAAAATAAACAACCTTCCTTGTCTTTCACCTTCTTCATATAGATTAGGTTTTATCCTCTTCTCTTTGTTTTATTGTGATATTTTAAGGTTAATTTGGGGAATGTGTAACTTTCCTAGAACCTGTGAGGACTAAAGGAAGTATCCCCTATTTTGGGTTTTCATTGTACATTTAATATTTTCCTTTTATTTTCTTGTCCCCTTAATTATTATATTATTGAATGAATGAATGATTCATGATATTATAATTATTCATGCATTATATAAACTGTTCATGAAGTCAATTTTAGTCATTTTGTATTAAATTTTCCAAATTAATCTTTTTATAAATAAACCAAAAATCTAGTCCTTGAATCTTCTTTGATAATTGAGAACTAGTGCACTTTTTCTATTTGGATAAAATTGGAATCATTTAATAAGGTATTTACCTTAACTTTTTCCCAATTAGAAATAAAATTAAGTTGGTGACTCTACCATCTTTTTAAAATCGGCCTATTTGAACCTAAGGGTTTTATTGTGAGTTCAAACCCAAATGAACATTTTAATTCCATTTCAGTGGATCAGACTGATGCTTAGATGAGGGCAAAAATACCAATTATGAAGAAAAAAGGGAATGTGCGGTAGGAAAAGGATTCCTTCCATATGGTTGGTCATCAGGTTTGAGTGTGTGAGGTTATTGTGTTTTGGGTGATGGACCACCGATTTGGATCTTTAAGGTGTTTGAGAGTTTACCTTATCGAACTTCTCATGTTATGTATGCATGGCAATGTTATGATGCATGCCAAAAAAGGTTTTATGGGCATATGGACAAATGTCTCCATTATTACGGTACATAGAACCTACGGTCAATGCTAGGGCGAGTACATACACATGGGTGAAGGGTGGTTTGATTAAAAGCCCCCATCCTACTAGAGCATTGATATACCTACTATATATGAGGCATGGAACCTTGCGTGGGTCTAATGGTACTGATTACTCGTTACACCACTGAAATTATTGGGGATTTGTCGCGAGATGAAATGTTTTCGCTATCTCCCAATATAATCAAAAAGAGTTATTGAGCCAATGCTACTCACTATCTAAAAGTTTTCTTAAATTAAAGGTTAGATAAGGAGCTTTTATTATACAAAGTGATGCATGAAAGTCAAATTATACTTAATGAGCCAAATGGAGATTATTTTGAAAAATTTTTTTCTTAACCAAATAGTAGTCCTCTTATTTTCCTTTTTATTTTAAAAAAGTGACAACTAGTCCCCAGTGGAGTCGCTAGCTGCTAGAGAGAATTGGGATGCTTATTTGAGTTTAGGCTCGCGATAAAACCCTCAGATTTAGATTGGTTAATTTTGAAAATGATTTTGGGAGTCGCTATTCTAATTTATTTTTAAATGAGAAAATTAAGAAAAAAAACTCAATTGACTTAAATTCATTAATTTCCAATTAATTTACCGAATGATAAATTCACTAGTCTCGAATTAAGTTGAGTTCGGGGACTAAGTTTTTAATTTTAAATAATCTAAATTTGGTTCTTAAGTTTAATTTGACTTTAAAAAATTAATTTCATAAATAATATTTATAAGATGGCAAATAAGTAGATGTATGAATATAGCATAGTATGAATGCATGGTGCATGAGAAATTAATAAAATGATTAAAGTAAACATCTACAAATTAAAGAGAGTGTTCTCTCTAATCCTTATGGATTTAGGGAAACCACATAATCAGTCCTTAATTCTAAAAATAAATAAATAATTAATTATAATTGAAAGCAAAGGGAAAATGGAATTAATTTTGGGATTGAATTTGAGATTTGGATTTAAATTTTAAACGTACCTACGTACTTAATTGAATGAGGGATCAAAACTCATATAGTTCGCTCCACAATTAAGCAGAGGGATTTAAGGATTAATTAGATTGATTGATTTAATTTGGGTTTGTGGGTGAGAGAAAAAGGCTGATACATTTGCTTTTGCTGGACGGATGGTTTTATTAGATTGAAGTTCTATTTTATCATGACCGAATGATTGGATTGATTCAAGGATTAATTAATTAATTAAAATGATTAATTAACTAATTAATGTAATGAAATGGATGGGTGTGTTAATTAGTTAAAATGATTAATTAATTAATTTGGATGAAGAGTAGATTAAAAAAAAAAGATTAATTTGACTTTGAAAAAAGGTGATTAATTAATTAATTAAAAAGATTAATTATTTAATTAATTGAGTGATTAATTTTAATTTTAAAAAAAGTTTTAGTTAATTAAAAAGATTAATTAACTTAGTTAAAGTGAGGTAATTAATTAATTAAAAAGATTAATTAATTAATAAGAGAGTGATTGGAGGGAAAAAAAGAGAGAAATTAGAGAATAGCTATCAACTTTAACTTCAGAAGTGAGGAGAAATGAGAAATGGAGAGTCTATTTATAGGCAAAGGGGGTTAAGAGTAGTTTAGGAAGTGAAAATGTAAAAAGACGTAAAGAACAGGGCTGGAAAAATCATATTAAAAGCATTTTGAAAACTGCAAAAAGGATGGTGAGGACCACACCACTGGAGGGGCCAGTGGTGCCACTGGGCTTTTGGGCGATGGTGTTGCCTAAAGGGACGGTGGCAATCTGGTGCTCTAGTGGCACACCAACTAGAAATTTTGCTTTGGCATCTAGATCAATTTTTTAGACTTTCGATCAGTTTTTGAAAGTTTCAGAGTTCAAAAATTTTATCGATCAGTATAGATAGACTTGAAATTAATTTTAAAACAGTTGAATAGTCAATCTGAGAAAAAATCAGGTTAGTTTCTAAAAAAATATTGTTTGGTATAGAAAGTCTGATTAAAGTAGGAAAAAAATCAGTGGACAATGGGACTGTTGTACTGGCTCTATGTAGCGCATTTGTCTTAACAAGTGCTAGGTTATGGCCAGATGATGATGGTGCAAAATTGAGAGTTTATAATCACACGATATTGCAACATAACAATCTTATTTATTCCACAAGGAGACGACTGTTAAACGTCTGTTATCATTGTTGCTGATGCCATTTTAGATATTGGACGTCCGGTGAATCCATAACATGTGTCATTAATGTAGGCATCTCTTCATCGCATTTCTATATAAAACATTTTGGAAAAGTAAATTATAATTAATTAAGTTTACCATTAGAATAAGGATTTTTTACTCTTTTAAAGTCCTTATACTCATTATTAAATAACGCTTGACATGTCTCTTGCATTATTGAAGCCCTCAATATTTTAATTCTCCTTATCAATTACATTCTATAATTTTGAATATAAAAACCCCAAATTCTTTCACGCAATCGATCTTCAAAAGCCACATTCCCTTCCCTTTCTCTAGCATCCCTCTATCCTGCGTTCCAATCACTTCTCAAAAGCTACATTAAGACACTCATCACCGATTTTGCATTTAGAATAAATGAATTTTTGGCTAAGTTTGATGTGAGAGATGGGATAAAAGGCAAATTCTTCCTGAATACTTTAATTTCATGAGAGTTAGCTTGAGAGAAGTTATTATTTTTAAGTCAATACCTCACACCATTAAAATATTTATAAAGACTGGCTACAAAAGTGAAAGGCTAGGTTCTCGAAAAAGAAATCTTTGTGATCTCAGGTAAATCGAGCTTTAAATAGTGGGAGTATTCCATGGATCATTTGAACTCTCCACATTAGAATAGTTGAAACGATCCATAGACCACTCCTGCTATTCAGAATTTGATTCACCTGAGATCACAAAGATTTCTTTTTCAATAATCCAGCATTTCACTTTTGCTGCCATTCTTTATAAATATTTTAATCATGTGAGATACTGACTTAAAAACAATAACTTCTCTCCATCTAACTTGCATAAAATTAACATATTTTAGAAAGAATTTGCCTTTTATCCCATCTCTTACATCCAACTTATCCAAATCACCATGTTCTGCATCATTACTGGGGTCTTCATGTACGTGGCCAGTTCTCTAAAATCACTAGACATATAGGAAAGACTATTGATGTCTCCAATAAGCGTTGGTTTGTTTCTAGTTATACATTTTTATGTGTTCTCACAATTTATGGATATGTTGAATTATCCCAATTTTTTGTTTTCTTAAGAGAACTTTGTATGTTTTAGAATTTTAATTTCAATGTTTTTTTTTTTGCCGATGAATTTTAGTGCAGTTTCCATTTTGTAACACGGATTTGGCCATTTTGTTAATGGTTTTTTCTATAATAATTATATACGTTCCAATTGGTTATGGCTTTAATGCCTATAGTTCTAATGTCCAATCTAAACCTAATCTATTATCGCATGTCCTATAAATCTAAACTGCTCCTTCAGATAAAATGTTGCCTCTATGTAAGGCTCTTTAGCAAGCAAATAAAAGCTTGCTTTGATTTGGCTTTCATGGTTTCTTACTTTATGATCCAATAATATCATTGATATTGTAAATATTTCTTCGACAACATTTTGCAGGGAAAATTGAAATTCACGACATATGAAATGAAAGACGCATAACATAATTAAATAGATTCAATTGTCTTTTATATAAAATGAGTTATGTGATAAGCTATAATTATGAGACTTTATTAAGCTACAGATGACAATAAAATTTGTCCATAGTCGCCTTATTATAATAAAAAAGACAACTTTAATCATATTGTTACATCACCACTCATTTGTAATCCAATTTTTGGAAGAAATTCAATCTTTAGACCAACAAAAATATTTGTCTTACTCGTCTTATCATCATAAAAAGATGACTGAATATTATTTTTGCATAGTAGCTCATATTAATACATTATGGTTAATCATTCAAAGAATAACTAGTCAGTTTAATGTCGTCTGATTAGGTATGAATTGATGACTTTTATTTACACCTTTTACAGAGATAACTATATGAGTGGTAATCCAATTTTTGGAAGAAATTCAATCTCAGACCAACAAGAAGTCCTACTCATCTTATTATAATAAAAAGATGACTGAATATTATTATTACATAACCAATCATATCAAAACAGTATGAGTAAGAGTAAGCTGATTTGGGATGAATAGACTTCATTTAAATGGACAACGAAATGGTCACTAGTCATCTGATTTGAACAAACGACCTTTTACGTTTTTTTTTTCATTCAAAGACATAATTGTTTGAATGGTAATTGGATATTTTGAAGAAATTAAAACTAGTACCAACAAAAAGCCATAACTTCTTCGAAGCCATAGCTATTTTTTCAAGTTGTAACTCAAATAATCCATGTTCAATTTCACCAATGCGAAAATGCTTCCGCTATATCTAAAGATTCATCAATAAGTCCAATACCATCAACCTTCCAAACATTCACCGTAGAAGAATCTCAAACCCCAATCGGATGAATTCCAGCGAAAAGAACTGAATACCATTAAGCTTTCAAATCTATAATATTTTGACTCTAAGGACAAATATAATTGATGAAAAAAAAGGAAAAATATGGAGCTTTCAAAATAGTAAATTAATTAACAATTATAAGTGGGACTCATAAGAACTTATGATACCTATATGGGCATTCACATTTTAACATGCTATAACCTGCTATCAGATATAAAAGAGTGCTTGATTTTTCTATATATCAGGTGTATTATAGAATTAGCCTTGTTTTAAATTAAATTTACTTTATATGGTCATTCCCTTTTTCATAATATGAAACATGATTTATCTATTTTATTTATTATTATATTTTAAAAATTTTATTATCTGTAAATTTTTAAAAGAAATAATTTTTATTCTATTTTCATTTTATTTAAATTTGTTCCAAAAAATATAGCAGCTTGTGTTACTAAATTTGATTATGAATGAAACAATAATATAATTATTACCATCCTCAAAAAAAAAAAATAATAATAATAATTATTACCATTATTTTGGTGGGAAATTATTGATAATTTAGGTGAGAAAATTATTATTGAAATATTTTCACAGAAAAGCGGCCCACCACCAGCTCAGCAGCTTTCTCTGCTTTCAAATTTCGTACCTACTTCAAAGCCTTGAACCGTTATATCGCTTTCTTGCTCTTCCCTCGCTTCATTATCACTAGGTTTCCGCTTCTCATCATGCTTCTTCTCTCCTCCCTCCTGCGCCAGTGGCGTTCTCTCCGCCGGCTCCATTGCCGCCTTCATAATCAACCTTACAAACTCTTTTCCACTGATGTTTCACCACCACTATGCTTACCACTCTCCCACCCAACCTATATAATTTGGGGCTCCAACACTTCCCTTGGTAAAACTCTCGTCTCCACTGGTCTCGCCTCTTCCTTCCTCCTCTCTCCACCGTCGCTGCAATCCTCCTCCTCCTCCACTACTGCGACCACCAACCAAAGGCGTAAATTCCTTTACCTCAAACCTGTTCAAACTGGTTTTCCTTCCGACTCTGATTCCAAATTTGTCTTCACAAAACTTTCCTCTCTCGCTTCTCGCAGTAATCATCCTTTCTCTCTCATCTCCTCCAATTCTGTCCTCAAATCCTCTCTTTCTGCCGCTGAATCGCTTGGCGGACATTTCGAAACCAATGAATTTAAATTTGGAATGTACAATTTGAACTTTAGTGAGAAGAACACAGTTTTTAAGGATGGGGCTGAGGTTTCGGAGTTAATTTGCGAGACGTTGTATGCATGGAAGGAGGCTGTTTCACCGCATTTGGCGGCGAAGAGAGAGAATGGAGTTGTTGAGGACTCTGCGGTGGTGGAGATGTTGGAACAATGTTTGAAAAAGGAGTTAGAAGTTGAGGGCATAAATGGGAGAATGGATGGTTTCTGTGTGGTTGAGACTGCGGGAGGGGTTGCTAGTCCTGGTCCTTCAGGAACCTTGCAGTGTGATTTGTATCGGTAAGTGTGGTGGTTCCTGTTCTTTGTCTACGGACCTGGATAATCTGATTGCTTGCCATTTTGAACTTCGAAGAAGTCTTTAATATTTTCTTGTAAACTTGTAACTTTTTTTTTAGCTCCGACAATCTGCATCAAGTTCAAATGTGGCTATCTATTGAGAGAAAGAACCATATTGCTACTCTTTTCTTTTATTCATTGCTTTGTAAAACATGTCTGCAGGCCTTTCCGCTTCCCTGGTGTTCTTGTGGGAGATGGGCGGCTAGGTGGTATTTCCGGAACCATTTCAGCTTATGAAAGTTTAAAGCTCAGAGGTTATGATATTGTTGCTGTAATTTTAGAAGATCGTGGCCTTGTTAATGAAGTGCCATTACTTTCATATTTGCGAAATAGGTAATTTTCATAATTTCTCCATTTTATGTGGAATTGTGGATCAGCAATTTTTCGCTGAATTTGGTCTTGTTATGCATTTAATCTCCTATCCCTCTGCGCCAAAAAAAAAAAAAAAAAAAAAAAGAAGAAGAAGAAGAAGAAGAAGAAGTGACAAATACAAAAGTAATACAATGTTGGATTTTTTTTTTTTTGGGTATCACTTTCATCTATATAATTTAAGTCTTCGATATTTTTGCAGGGTGCCTGTAATTTTGTTACCACCCATTCCACAAGATATGTCAAACGACCTGGTGGAATGGTTTACTGATTCTAATGAAGTATTCAATTCTCTAAAGGGAATAATGCTATCAGCTTTTTCTGAAAGATTACAAAGATTGAATGACATGCCTAGGAAGGCAAGAAATGTTTTTTGGTGGCCATTTACTCAGCACAGACTTGTGCCAGAAGGAACTGTTACTGTTATTGATTCAAGGTGCGGGGAGAACTTCGCAGTCTACAAGGTTAGTGTAGCATTCATAACTAATGGGCAGTTCTGTTTTGAACTTTCTGTTTGTAATGTTTTTCCCCTCTTTTGATGTGCTGCTTCCTAAAAGAGCACCTTTTGTGCTCTGTTTTTGGTCAAAAAATTTATCGTAGTAGGTGTTAAACTACATGATAAAATGTGCTGTGTGCTAAGCCATACAGATTTTTTTTTTTTTTTTGTTGTTATTTGCTTTAGGTTTATGTACACGTCGATTGTATTTTCCTTGTGTTGACTGCGAATTTCTGATATGAAGCAGCTGTTTCTCTAACATTGCTAGCTTTGTTTTATTTTGATTACAGGCCCAAAATCATGAGTTCATAACTGAACAATTTGATGCATGTGCAAGTTGGTGGACCCAAGGACCTGATGCTACTCTACAGGTCCTCTTTATTACAATTGAACATTGCTATGATATTCAAAATTCTTGTTTGATATTTTATGGTCAATTGATCAATGGGTTTAGATGCTATTCTGCAATCTTAACAGTTGTGTGTTTTTTTTTCTATCAGTGGTGTCTATGTTATATTTATCTGTAGTTTTTATAATGTTGTCTCTTTTCATTCAATTGTCCTTGCTAATTTTGTTGATGCAAGTGTCCATATGACACCATGAGTAAGATGAACATGGAATAGAATTTGGTATGCGAAATAGTAAAATCGCACATAAAGTGTCATCTTGTGCATAGATCCATTGAAATTTATTATTGTGTTTGTTAATAATTAACAAATCATATTGTTCTAAAAAAAAATACATATCAAATTTAAAGAACTTGGCAAACCATGTCTATAAATTGAAAAAAATTGTATTGTTCAAGGAAATGTCATAAGAAAAAGAGGCAAATATTAGCATTACATAAAGGATATTTACAAGGAGGGTATCCTTGATGGCCAAAGAATTGTCTCATGCCATTGGTCTTTAGCATAATCCCTACCTTTCCTTCCTCCCCCAATCATTTTTTGTTGAATCTTAGCCATTACCACCACATTCACATTATCTGCACAATAGAGATCACATCTGAAGTTCTTTAATGTGGTTATTTGTTTAGGTGGCTTCAGGTTGAGCTTGCCAGAGATATGGGCTATGCTGCTGGAAGATTTGGTCATGTAATGTTTCCAGAGAATGTTAACGAGCCAGCTTTGGAATGTGCAGAGCTTTTGCTTGACGGGGTGGGGAAAGGTTTGTAAACTAAATAAACTTCCTAATTTAAAGAAATCTAAAATAAACTTACTCAGGAAAACTAAATAAAATTCCTAATTTAAAAATTAAACAAAAATAATTCCTAAATTTTATCTTCTTTTTCCTTAACTGCATCACATTTCTTTTGATATTTTTTCACATTTTGTACGGGATGATATCATTAGATGTCCTTCTTCTCAATTAAATCCTGCTTATTAGCAGTATACACCAAATTAATTTTTCTTTTTGGCATTTGGCTTAATCTGTGAAGTCATACTCCTTAACTGCTCCTTTATTTTGCTTGCTCTTATGAATGTGGGTTAAGATCCATCATTCTTGCATAAACTGTAAATTGGACTGCATTTTATGTATGTATTTATTATGGTTAGATAGAATTGTTAGAGTAGATTTCCTTCTTTTGCAGGCTGGGCTTCTAGGGCATATTTTTCAGATAATGGATCCACAGCAATTGAAATTGCCCTGAAGATGGCATTTCGTAAATTTTCTTTTGACAATGGAATCCTTCTAGACGGTGCCAAAAATAACACAGCTGAAAGACACATTGAGCTAAAGGTTTCCCTCAATAATCCTTTTTATCTTTGACCATGTACTTCTTGTATTTCTCTGCTAACTAATGTTAGAAATTTTGGTGAGAAAAGGGTATGGGGTTAATGAATTCGTGGCAAAGTAAGTTGTCCTGTAATTTCTTTCAGTTGGTAGTCTGTGGGATGGTTATCATGGTTTAAAGAATAGTATTAGTGGCAGCATATTTCTCAATCCCAACTGCTTTGGTGGCCTTATTGATCATTTTTGTCATTAGAACTCTAGGATTGCTAGAGGCTTCTGAATAGTGAAATGCGTTCACAAGTAAATAGTTGCCAATGTTCAAACTTTTATAGGCCAATATTCAAATAAATATTTGTTATAAGCTTAGGATGTTTCCAATTTAATTTTAATGGTCTAATGTACTTAAGGTGGTCAAGAATTTTAGGGCCAGAGTTAAAAATCCAAAGTGTTCATTTTTTTTTTCAATTGTTGCCACATCATTTGAAATTATCAACAGTGGCCTTAAATCTGAATAATGGAAACAATTGTAGAACATAGCAGTTCTCTCCATAAGTTGGTGGCTATGATGACATGGCATCTAACCAGAAGGCAGCTTGGACTTTTACATTATCGTGCACTAAACATAAAATTAGAACTTAAAAATTAAAAAGGGAAACTAAGAATGAGAAAAAAAGAAATTCAATTTCAAATTTAGTATAGAGGAAATTCTTTTTAAATTTCTTGTTAGTTTTAGTCTTGTCCTAGTTAGGTGAAAAGTTATTAAATTAATCCACAGGAGCACTTCACATTGTGGAGGATGGTTGCAATTGTTACCAATATAGAAATTTATGGCTGCTAGAGATATTTTTAATAGAAGTGACTACAAAAAGAAAAGAGCAGATACTTTTGGATTTGTTTGGTGACTAAGCTCTGATTTTATAATAAATGGTTTTGGACTTCTTTTTCCAATCATTTACCAATAATTTTATAATATCCTAGATTTTTATTAGGTGGAATTTTTTCACGGGACTATTCTAGTCTTATAATCATAGTGCATGATATATTTGTAGTTAACAAATTGTTGCTATCTTGGCTTATATTTGTTTTGGTATGTTAAAGATAGGCAGGTACATTGAACATAGCTTCACTTATATGCTCTTTCTTTTTTATTTTTTTTTCTTGCAATATCTCCTTATCTTATTATTATTATTATTTTATTTTTTCATCTAAATATTTATTCATTTTCAAAATGGTTGATGCATAGTAAGACTCTCCTTAACTTAGGGAGCAGCTGTGAGGTATAGTTGATTTTGTCTAAAGTGTAGTCGAGACAGTGGCCAGTGGTGATGCCTTGCTTCACTCGATCTAGGGATTTCTTCAATCAAATTGATGGTAACTTAGGTGTTGTTTAATTTTAGGTACTAGCTCTTAAAGGATCTTATCACGGTGATACTTTGGGAGCAATGGAAGCACAAGCGCCATCATCTTATACAGGCTTCCTCCAGCAACCATGGTATGGATTTACTTGCTCTTGTCCTTGAAGTGTGTTTCTAAGTTTCTCTAAAAATATGTATTTTGGAAGGATCTACTTCTGGAGCTTAATGTCAATAACCAGTAGTTTTCCATGCCTTTCTTCCATAAGTTGTAATTGCATTCATTGAGGATAAAAAATTTTTAGGGTGACAACCAATGTGAGTGCAGTTGTCTTAAAAACCAGGCAGCAGGGCTAGTTATGCTTGCCATTGCGTGCAATGCAATGAGTACTAGTTCTATAGCATGTTATCATTAGTGACATTATTTTCAGGCTATCATGCCTTCTTTAGGAACTTGTAAGTCTGGGATGCTAGTCCTTGTTGGTTTCTGTTCTCTTTGGTTGTTTAAGACGAAACAAGCGACTTGAGGCAGATTGGAATCTACCTGGTAATGGAGTACATATCAGGTCATTTATAACTAATTAAGTGTCAATCTCTAGCAACTTATAAGTAGTTGGCTTCACATGATTATGCTTTCTGGGCTAGCTAGTTGAGCTCTAGTTGAGAGTTACTCAGTTGATGTATGTGTGACATGGTTCTATGGGATCAGACTGGAAGTGGGAAAGAGAATGCAATATGCCACACAAGGGAATGAGTTTCTTTTGATTGCAAAATTCAGGTGTAAATCAATTTGTATATGGCAATTATAAATGTTTATGTAAAGCCACCATTAATTAAGTGAATGGAGCATGTGGATCATAGTACTGAGCTTGAGTTGGCTGATGAACAGTCCCATGGTTCAAAATGTGGCAACTATGTAACATCACACCAGTTATATATCAGATTTAAGCTACTATCATTCTGAGGGTATTTTATAATATCTCTTTTAAAATCATTACTAGCCATTTCTGTACTTAACCTTTAATCGTTTCTGTATCATTGCTTCTAAAATCACTGAGGTACTTAACCTTTAATCATTTCTGTATCATTGCTTCTAAAATCACTGAGGTGATAACTTATGTAGCCAACCGCAATGGCTGTTACACTTTCATCCCCCTAATTTGCTTCATTTCTTCAGCTTTTTGTTTTTTGTTTTTTATTTTTTACAATAATAGCTCAGTTATTGCATTTACCAATTTTTGTAGTGTTGTGAGATTAGCTAAATATAAAAGTAAAATTATGTTATTTATAACTACTTTAGTAATAATAAGTCAAAGCAAAACAAATTTTTACTCCAAATAAGAAATTGTCATTTATTTATAGCATTTGTGTTTTGAGTATTTTGATCAAAGTCCAGCTAATTTGTGTATGAGGTGCAAATCACTAGTTAAAAAATGTGCAACAGCCATGATTGTTAGATAACACCTGTAATGGTCCATTTAGGCGGACATTGTGATTGCATGTTAAACCATGTACAGCCCCGCAGAAAAAACTTGAACTTCTGTGTGGATTGAATGTGTTCTTATTTTCATGCCAATTCAGCCAGTGTCAAAAGCTGTAAACGGTCTGATTTTGTTACAAGTGCTTATTAAATTAAGGAATAGCAGGGAAATTTGAATTAATTTGAATGTCATTGTAATTTTAGTGCATGGGGTAATCAATTGCTTCAGCGTGCATGCTTGTTTGTAGGCTGCATAGAACTCTGGAAAAATCATTGCAGGAAGAAAGATGTAGTGCAGATAGGAGAGTATATAGTGATGACCTAGATACTTGGGCTAGCAGTGAGTCTGATGCATGTCTCTTGAGGGAGAGAACATGGCTGGAGTACAAATTTGTAATTGTGTGGAGAGTTCTTTGCAATTGTAAGAGATCCCAAGGGAAGTAGTTTAATGCAAAATTTAATGTTTTCACACAACTGTCTGTATCTGAATATAAGCATTCTTTTCTCCCATTTGAATACAAAAATACGTCATTTATTAAAAGAAAGAAAATTTGTCATATGTTGGTAATTTACTGGTTTTATGAGAGAAAAATTTCAATGATTAGTAACATGATAAGAGGGATAGATTGGGGAAATTGATAAATCATCCAGACAGCTTAGAAGTTTGTGAGCATGCTTACATAAGGTCCATACAGAAATTCTGGCTTCGAGTTTTAAATTCTTTATTTTAGGGCTTAATGCTTCTTCAGTTTGGCATTTAAGTAGTACAACACACATTTGTCTAGTTGTTTCAATGTGTGGCTCAAAATTTTATATATTTTTTACTAGAAACTGATTGTCTTTAGGATTTATGATTTTCATGTAATTTCATTGGATACGTGAAGATGTTATTTGCTTGTCATACAGAAAAGGTGTTTAGGGTCAATGCACATATCAGTGGTGCACAATTATCTGTAGTAGTCAGAAAAAAAAAATAATAATGAAGAGAAGCCATCAATCATTGGGTGTGATTTGCCATTTGTACTTTTGCAGGTACACTGGAAGAGGCCTTTTTCTGGATCCTCCTACAGTCTTCATGTGCAAGAGCATATGGAATCTTTCGTTACCTGAACGGATGCATTCTGAAAATGTGACTAATAATGACATGGGTTAGTAAACATAAAATTTTCCATTTTCTGTTTTTATGCTGCCTAAGTGCCTAACTATTCCCTCTTGCCATTTAGTGGTGTTTCCTAACATGTTCCGACTTTTACAGTCTTCAGCTCTCGTGATGAAATTTTTGACAAGATCAGGGACAAATCAGATCTCTATGGAATTTATTCATCATATGTATCACAGCAATTATCACATTATTCAGGATTAGAAGGAACTGTCCATATTGGAGCATTGATTATAGAACCAGGCAAGAGAATCAGTGGCATTTGTGTTACATTTCCTGTTCTTTATTTTAATACTGAGTCTATTTCCTTATAGAATCAATAATTAACGTTCTTATAAGCATCATTTTATACAAGGTCAATGATTCGTAATCAAACATATGACATTTATTCAATGGATCATCCAATTGCATGTGTTTTATTATCTCTGGATCCACCACCTTTGGATCATATGGTGCCATATGAAATGCATGTTCAAGTGCTCTGTCCTTAAGGGTACTTTTATTGTTAATTCCATCTTTGCTTTGAGATGATGATCTGGGAGCAGAAGTTCAGAATTTCACAATTTTCCAAAGTTATTATTATGTGTTACTGTACTGTAGTAGCTTCCAGATTTGGGTCATTTATGTTTTAATTATGTTAAACTTTATTTAGAGGAGTTTGAGTCCTTATTCTATAAGGATTTTATCTTTAAGAACTTATTCCATTAGGATTTATGTTTAAGACCTTACGGTAGAAGGATTTTTGGGCTATAAATAGGGTTGTAAATTGTAATACTTTTAAAGCATATTTTTGAGTAACAAAAGAACCAAATTTTCAGTATTGGTAGTAATTTTCCTGGTTGTGTAACCAGAGAGAATTCAGTCTATTTGGTTGATCTTCATTAGGCAATTTGAAGAAAGAGACAGCAATCCAGTGTTTAGTTTCATGGACTCATTAGTAACTTAACACATTAGTAACTTTTTTTACTTTTGGACTAAGTCCATATGAAGCATGACTTTTGTGTTAGTTTCTTTAACATGACCTTATAAATCTTTAACCACGGACTTATACTGTATCATTCAAGGCCATAATTCCATTTATTCTGTATCATTCAAGGCCATAGTTCTATTTCTTGAAATCTTGCCAATAATTTCTGATATGTTTTACATACTTTCTGGAAATTTATAATGGTTCAAATAACTTTCAGTCATGGCCTTTACAACTTTTTCTATCCCCTTTTTCTTCTGGCCAAAAGTTTTTCCAAATTTTCATTTCTGTTAGCCTCCCATTCATTCTCATGTTTGGTATTTGACGCCAACCACACACCTAAGGGAAGATGTCTGAATAATTCAAATAACTTTCTGTCATGCCCTTTTCAACTTTTTCTATCCCCTTTTTCTTCTAGCCAAAAGTTTTTCCAAATTTGCATTTCTGTTGGCTCCCCCACATTTTCATTCTCACGTTTGGTTCTTGACACCAACCATGCACCAAAGAAAAGATGTCCTGCTCACACACTAAGTTTTGTCTTATATTTGCCCCCTCACACGCAACAAGCACATTATAATTGATTTTTTTGCTCCATTTGAAACATGAGTAGTTGGTATGCACTCTAGCTTCCAAATGGGTGCTGCATGTTCAATGCAGGTTGCTATATACTGGATTCTTTCTTCTCAGCATGCTTAATTGATCCCCTGTTTAATTTCATGGAAATTGGATTTTTTTTTTTTCTGTAGTTATACAAGGTGCTGGAGGAATGCTTATGATTGATCCACTTTTCCAACGGGCACTCGTAAATGAGTGCCGAAGTAGAAATATTCCAATTATATTTGATGAAGTTTTTACAGGTTTCTGGCGTCTTGGAGCAGAGGTTGGGTGCCCTTTATTGAATGTCATACTGGCTTATTCATTTTTTTTTTCCTCTCTACAATTCTGCATTTCACTAAATTTAAAGGAAGTTTATAATCAATTAGATTGCATTTGATTTTTTGGAAGTTTATCCTTCTTTTGACAGAGTGCAGCAGAACTGCTTGGTTGTGCGCCGGATATAGCCTGCTATGCAAAGCTGATGACTGGTGGGATCATACCCTTGGCCACCACATTGGCTACAAAAGAAGTTTTTGATTCATTTATTGGAGACTCAAAGGTAGTATATTGCCATAGGTTTCTTTGATACCAAAATTTTTCTTTGAAAATTGACCTAATGACATGTGAGATTATACTCTTGGCTTTCCTCATTGATTACTACCATACATGTTCTTTGAATGCATTATTCAATATGAATAAAGAGAATCCCAGAGGGTGCTTTATGCCAGGGAATGTGATGGGGCTTCGTACACTAACTTTTAGATTCTTAAATTAATGTTTCCTTGATGTCATTAAAATAGTCTTGATTGAGTTGATTTTAAATTATTGCCATGAGTACTACTATTATTGACAAGATTCTGGTGTCACTTTGTGTGGGTCAAACTGGTTGTCTTGTGTGATGTCTCAGGTGGGTGTGTAAGGGTTGTTTGGCATTGAATTTGACAAAAGCGCTTTTCAACAAAAATTTTTATATTTTTTTAAAAATTGTTTTTAAATAGAAGTAGGTAAATTGATGTTTTTCTCAGAAGGAAGTTTGAAAAAGCAGTTTATTGAAAATGATAAAAATCAATCAATTAAATGAAAAAAATTCTAAAAGCGCTTTTTTAACCTCTAGCAGTAATCCCAAATGCACCCTAAATGATTTGAGCTACTTGGTTCTGCTTGTAAAATATATGAATTTGACTCATTTTTAATTGAATTGACCTCATACTTGAGTAGCTATGAGTAATGAATCATGCCAAGTTCAAGTATTATAATATTAGGCTTGAGTGCTTGGCAACCCTAATTTTAACTATATATTTTATATTACATATAATATGCTAGGAAGCATGGACACAACTACAAGAACACGGGAACACAACAGCACAGTTTTTTTAAAAATATAGGACACATGGTAAGACACGTAAAAATAAAAAACATAAATTATTATTTTTTTAATACCACAATAAAAATTTGAAGTGCTGATTCATGAAGAACGAATGGGTAAGATAGGAGTTGAAACTTGAAATGCATTAGAGTAGTGAAGAATGAAAGTTACTGTGTTTTTTCTTTCTTTTGGAATACATTTTACCCTATTATTAGTCAAAATATCAGGAGTTCAAATGCTTTGTCTTCCTAAAACTTTTAATTTCAAAATTTTGATTTAAATTGGACTCTATTTTGAATTTCAAGAAGCATTACTTCAACGTTTAAATTATTTTTTTGTTGTATCCCTCTATCTAACACGAGTGTCCTTGGTGTATCCCTAGCATGTCTGTTTAAAACAAAATTTTAAAAAATTTTGATATGCCACGTGGCGTGTCCACGTGGCCGTGTGTCCAACATGCTAGGGACACTGGTATGGTAGACTCAGGGAAGTGTCTGTGCTTCCTAGATGATATGTAATAATATTTAATTCATTCAAGTTCGAACCCAAGCTCATTTGAATTTATTGAATCATTAATTTGGGTTAGTGAACAAATTTACCTAAATTTTTAATAATAATTGAGCTGAACTGAGTTGAGTTCATGTATTCCATCAAGTCTAATTCAAGCATTAAAATTAAACTTGATCAAGCTCAGCATGGATTCTCTAATCAAGTTGAGCTCGAGTTATACACATATTAACTCAACTTGGCTTGATTGCATCCATAGTTTCAAGGTATTATGAACTTGGAATATTCTACTAATTAAGTCAATCTGAAGTTGTTTTGATGGATTTAAATTTGCAATGTGCTTGTGGATGTAAAATTTGTTAATGAGCATTGATGCTTTTCTCTCTTATTTCAAAGGATCAACTTTTAAACTTTGAACTTCTTATTTGATTGCCTTGCAATTATTTATACATGATGTGCACTAAACAACTCTTTTGGATTATCTGTACAGCACAATTAAAGCACTTAAATCTATTTGATTTTGTAGCTCAAGGCCCTTTTGCATGGACACTCGTACTCTGCTCATGCTATGGGGTGCACAGCAGCTGCTAAATCCATCAAATGGTTCAAGGATCCCCGGACGAACCTTAATTTCATTGCTGAACAGAGGTTGCTTAGGGAGGTATGTGGAAGTTATTTGTTTGCTTTTGTTGGTTCACTGCCTGTGACTATCCATAAGCTTCTGTATGGTGGTGATGATGTTTGAGGCTGACATTTTGCATAATCTAGATTACTTAATAGCATGACTTAACTGTGATATGCTCTTAAATTGGCTGCGCTTTACTAGTCCTGTTTTCACAATAACTGAGTGAAATCATGTCTTTTGTCTCCAACTCAAAGGCAATAAAGGGGGAAAAGGGACAACAAAATCACAAGCAGAACAATTTTCTATATATTACTGCCAAATCAGCACATTGAATCGAAACCAAATAATCTAATTTGATATCTTAGTAGCCATGACGTTGGGGGCTAGAACATCTGCTAATAATTTGTGATAACAGTTGCTTCTCTCAGTGCAAGTAGTTCATATGATTTTTCTTCCCCCATCCCCATAGAAAAGTTAAAAACTGATTATTCAATCCCCCAGTTTGCTAAGAAATAAGCGAAAGGAAATAGATGAGATTTTTTCTTTTTAACTTTTTCCCCTGTATAAGTTTTCTTTACTGATTTCCCACCATCCCAAGCTAGTTTGCACATGATGATAAAAACCGTGATAAATACTGCTTTAGCGACATCTCCCGTCCTCCCAAGGAAAAGAAATGTTCTGGGATTTTATCCCTTTATCCATTTGTTATCTACATATTTGATTTGATATTGCACTTGATGCTTGCAGTTATGGAATGAGGAACTGATGCAACAGATCTCATCACATCCTTCTGTTCAAAGAGTAGTTGCATTAGGAACTCTGTTTGCTCTGGAACTGCGAGCAGAAGGGAGTAATGCTGGGTATTACCTCATTTACTTACTATTGTGATATTTCTTGTGCGTAAATTACTTTAATGGTTATAAACAGTTTTGTTTTGTGCATTGCACTACATGTATTTGTCTTGCCCGCATGTATTAGAACCCCCTTACTGAGTTGGGCAGCAACTTCTCCAGCAAGGTAAAAGCCCAAAGTTTCATCGCTATAGTTTTGTTGATGATAGATTACTATATTATGATTTATAATTGGATGATAGGTTAATTTGACTTCTTGGAGAACGGTCCTTTCACATTAATGCGTCTGGTACTATTCTGAAATCTTCCTGTCTCTGGCACTCGGGCAAGACACATGTCCACAATTTATATGAGAATACTGAATTGTGAATACACCTTACTTCCATAGTGTTTAGGATCATGATCTATGATGCCTTTTTGTCAACAAACTTACAGTAATTAGTTGTTTTCAATATACTTCTATGACTTATGGGTAATTTGAACAAAACAAGATCACATATTTTAATTTATATGATTACATTTTATATTCTTGCAAATACACACTGATTGGCCTTCCACAACATGTTCTCTCTATCAAATGACGAGTCTTTGTGTCTAATAATAGCTTCTAATTTGGGGACAACATGCCAGGTCCAAGATCCAAAAAAGTATGGTTTGAGCAATGGATTTTATCCCCAAGCGCAGTTAAGGTGTGCCTCCTAAGTGGGCTGGGCTTGAGATTTGCCTTCACTTGAGGTCCAACCAGAAAGATGCATGCTTATGCATGCTTGCATGTACACACACACACACACACACACACACACGTACACCTGGCCTAGCCCAATGTTTGAACAGATATAGTTGATACGATGGTTGAGGAGTGGTGCTACTAATAAGTGAACATCAAAATTTTGAGTTCGCTAGATACAGCATGTACTGGGCATTGATACCTTCAGTTGATTCTTGTATGTATTGTTTATGCTTCCTCATGATTATCTATTCTAATGTGTGTACAGTGAATTCTTTTTGGTTAGTAATGGCATACCCTTTTGCAACGAGTTGTTAACTTCATGGAGCTTTAGTTTTATTCTTTTTGGTCTGAAGCTTGACAACGATACCTCTCCAAACATTTACGTTTGTGCTGTGGTGCTTAGTTTAAGTGCCTGACACAGTGGTTGATTTTCTACAGATATGCATCACTATATGCACATTCTCTTCTTCAGAAGCTTCGTGAGGATGGTGTTTACATGAGACCTTTGGGTAATGTTATCTATCTTATCTGCGGACCCTGTACCTCTCCTGAAATCTGCAGTCAACTACTCATCAAACTTCAAAAGAGACTTGAGGAATTCAACGCAGTCAAAGGACAGCAGGCTTCCTGTTAATTGTGATAGCTAATATTTTGGTTTCTATTTTCATAATAAAGGAACAGGACAATTCTCTCCAGGAATTGTGAGTATTACTTTTCGAGTTTTGATTCAATCTTGCTGTTGTTAAGTAGCTTGTGGAGGTCTGTAATAGAAAGTCCTTTAATTATGCAATTCATCACTATTTCCCAATCTCGACTTTTTGAAGCTTTAAAATTTTGGATTTCTTTTTTAATTTTTTTAATGTGAATTTTTTCTATGTTCCTTTCTCCAAAGCAAACACTCGGTTCATTACACACAAGTTGAGCTATTGACGTCTAAAGCTTTATTAGATAAAATATTCCTTAAGTTTACGCGCCATTAATGTTTAAGCTTTATTTATTTTAGAATGAATTGAAGGACAGGTGCCAAAAGGAATGCTCTTTTTTCCATTTCATATGATGCTTGACTTACTATTTTAGAGAACATGTTTAAATCTAGGAAATATAAATCATATTCTATTAGGTTTGGATATTGGTTTCTCACTTTATCACCAAAAAACCTAATAGAGAAATGTTCTTAATTACTCGCTCAATTTTTAAAAATTTTAACCACAATCCCTTGTAAATGTTTAGATTAGTTAGTTGTAGGCTAGTGCTTTTGTTTGAGTTTGACCATATTTTTTTATTTGATTTGTATTTTTTAATGAATTTAAACATACATAAATTATTATTATTGATAATTATGAAAATTAATATAAGACGACATATGGGTCAAATTTATTATATATCGGTTAAATAATTTTAAAAAAATTACTCTATCCTATTTTATTTGGGATATTTTTCTTTTTGGGATGTCTTGAAAAGTATGTCTCATTTTTATTTTTAATTTTTTTACTTTTTATATTTATTTTGAATTTTTTTTCATAAAGTTTACAGGAAAATATAAAGATTATACTTAATAAAGGGTATAAAAAAAATAGTATATTATTTAATATATTTTTAAATTTTGTGAAAAAATGTCCTAAATAAAATAGGATGGAGAAAGTATATGTATTAATTGGTGTAAATTTTAATTAAAATTTGCATAAATATAATCGCATGTAAAGAAATTTGATGATGTGATTTATATAAGTTTATTTTTTAGAATATATTGCAAAAAAAAAAAAAGAATTATAAATAACTCTTGAATTCAACTTTTATTACACATATATAAGTACTTTATTATGTTGTGGAATTAGTTTAGAAAATTGTAGATGTAATATCAATGATAAATACAATTTATTAATTGATTAATAATATTATAATTATTTATGATGGAAGAAATTTTAGTATTTTGATGCGCAAATTTCAATAATTATAATTAGTAGATTCATTATGCATAATGAATCTCTTATTATTAGAGCTATTCACATTTCACTATTTAAATTTACAAAATTATTATTTCCTTAAATTGTAATTTAAAGAAAACAAATGCACTCTTCCTTAAAACTCTGGAAATTTGTTGGAATAAAATAATAATAATAATAAAAACTTCCCATTAGGTACTCAAAATTAATGAAGATAAAATAAGAAAAATAATACTAATTTGTGAACTTATTTATTTATTTAGCCTTTTTAATTTGTGAACTATGACAGCTGCCGATGGCGATTCATGACAACTGCTCATGCTTGGCCCACTAAACCTACCGCTCAAAGAATTGGGAATCTATTGGCAAAGTCAAGAAAATCTAACCGGGCACGTGGTTACAGTTTCTTTAAATATTGAAAAGGCCGCACCCTTTAACAACATTATAAAAATAATAATAACATAAAAAAAAAATTATGATTGGTGTTTAAATTTTGTAAAATCTATTGTGTCTGAACAATATTTTTTTTTTTCATAAATTTCTCAATTTTTTAAAAATAATTTCATAAGATATTTTTAACTGTTTTCCTATCATTACAGCGCTGATTTACAATTCTCATTTCTCTTTATTTATATCTCTCAAACTCTATTTTAAAAACTTGTTAGTTTAAAATATTATGAACTTTTCAGCTTTTTATAATTTAACCTTATTCTTAAAAAATATGTTATTATACTTCAAATTTCTAAAATTATTCATTATTAAATTTTTTAATTAAAATTACTCTTTTAGACTTTTCTCTCTCCTATATCATATGACATGAATTAAAAATATAAATGATATGTTACTATTTTATCTCTCATATTTAATTTAATTAATAAGTTCATCTCCCCTTTTGATAAACAATTGAATAATCTCTCACATTTGTTCTTATTAACAAAATAGTTTCTTATTATTATTCAAAATAATTTTTAATAGTCAAGGACATATTAAATAGTAAACTACTAAAATACCTTGATTATAAGGTAAAAAAAAAAAAAATGATCACTGTTTTTTTTTTCTTATTTATCTAACTAGATCCAAAATTAATTTTGGTATGTACTTAAGATAAATTTTTTTTAGTTTTAGTTCAATGGAACATAATTTTTTTAAAAAAAATTTATATATTTTAATAATATAAAAATTATATTTTAAGTAAAAAAATTTTACATCTGCATTTCAAAATAATTAAAATGAAACATTTTATTTTTTTTAGTGTAGTATCTTTTTTTTTTTTGTTATTTATAACAAAAATATATTTTTTATTATTTAAAATATATAGAATAATTTTTTATTTTCTTAGAAAAATTCAAGAAAAATATCAATATGATTTTTTTATGAAAAAATAAAACAATGAGAGACGATAATATATTAGGTTTTATAGCCACATAATATATATAAGGGTATTTTAATCTTTTTTATTATTCATTTAATAGAAAATTTTAGTTATTTTAAATGAAAATTTTATTTTGTTAATTAAAAGAAATAAGAGGACTATTAATTCATTTCTTAAAAATGAGGGATGAATTTGATAATTAAATTAAATATAAGAGACAAAATAATAAGTCATTTATATTTTAATCTCATATTATATGCCATTAAGAGAGAGGAAAAATTTAAAGAAAATTGTAAACAACTTTAAAAGTTCAAGTTATTATATCCTATTTTCTAAGGATTTAACAAAATTATAAAATCCTGACAAGTTCTTGATATTTTAGCAAATAGGCCTACTTAAAATCTTATTTTGATATTTAACATTCCAAAACTTTTTCTTCTGGTCCTTTCCTCAATGTTAAAGATTTTAAAGTTATAAATTAACACTCTGGTGATTAAAATACAGTTTAAAATACTTATATGAATTTATTTTTAAACATTAAGAAACTTGTCAAATTATATATATATATATATATATATATATATATATATATATATATATATATATATATATATATATATATATATATTCAAACACTAATATAATAAATTTTAAAAAATTTAGATATTAACAGTATAATTTTTTTTTTAAAAGTCAATATGGTGGCAAAGCAAAGAGGCATGAGATAATAATGATGAAATAAAAATAAAAATTTCAATCAAGGAGAGCATAACAAACGCATCATCAAGACAATCAACATTCTAAAAGTTTTAGACGTATATATATCTACTTCTCATAAAATTGACTATGACAAGGATTCAATATTTGATTCAGGATGTTCCAATCATATTATTGGATTAAAAAGAAAACTTTAATAAAGTTCATGAATATTATGAGATGAATATTATTGGATTAAAAAGAAAACTTTAATAAAGTTCATGAATATTATGAGAATTGGAACTTCCGTTATGTCTAAACTTGGATATTGTTCTTTTTCACTAATTTTTTTAAATTATGAATAATGTTTTAGCATCTCATTCAAATTTAATTTGATGATAATTGCTCACTAACGTGGCCTTACTTTTAAAATACTTTTTCGTAGATTAAAATCTTGTGTACGCTCTATAGTGTTCCTTATAAGGACAAAAAATGATCTTATTTAGGAGATTTTTATTTTCTCCTATACATAGGTAAGCATAAAGATAAAAAGTGATTTTTTTCCTCTTTCTTCTCCCTCTCTTTTCTCCTTACTCTTTCTTTATATTCTCTAAACATTGGACTAGGTCACTTATTCGGGCATCAAAAGCTCACTATTGGGTCATCCTTGGAAAGCTTCTAATCATTTTTTGCTTCCTATAGGACATACCCATCACTGGGCTCTCCATCAACAGCACAAGGTGATTTTAGACTCATCAAATTGGTGTTATCTGTGAAAACTGACATAAAAAAAGTTGTGTCCCTGCCTTTTATTTCTGCTGAAGTCAACATCACCAACCACTACAATTTTAATCCATCAGTTTTTGGGTTCATCTTCAACAAATCAATACAAATAAATAAATAAACAAAATAGGCATATTAGGAAGAGAGAGAGAGAGAGAGAGAGAGAGAGAGAGAGAGAGATTAGGACTATCAAGCCTGATCCATGCAGTTTTGCCTAGCAGTGGTTGACATCGGCCACATCACCCTCCGGTGAACCCAACGCTGTCAACCTCATCACAAACGGCCACCAAAAATAGCCATACACTCCACCTGAAGACACTTACAAATGTGAACTTTTGAAACCAATTCTAGCCAGTCCTAAGTTCTGCTTATAGCAATTCTAGTGCCTTTGAACTGGTCTTCCTCCAAACTTCATTTCTGTATCCATATCATCACTAATTTGTCATTGAAAATGTAGATCAAAGAATTAGCCATCGAAACTTTGTAAGCAAATTCTGGCCAACTGGTTTTGAGTGATGATGAGTGAAAGGTTGATTCAAACTCCTGGCTACGAGGAGCTTTTGGTGGTATAAATATCAACTTTTAATACTATTTCCAGCGGCAGTGCATGGCCAATGCATTGGCCCAAGTTTCGACAGCTCTGTTGTGGCTTTTCGACGTGTTTTATGACCTTGATTTACTCAAATTTGCATCAAAATATAATAAATCAATCAACTGGACTGTAAAAGAATAGCTACTCCAATTAGTGCATTTTTATGGATCCAAAGTTACTTCAACCAATCTTATCAATGCTAATCCATATAAGTTTTCTATATTTTTTTATGCTTTAAATTTAATTTTATATTATGTTATTTGCAAATAAAATAATAAAAATACCTCTAAGCAAAACCTATTAAGACAAGCTCACAAGACAGTAAGAATAAGCATAAAAGACCTATTGAGCAGTGCTGGAGCCACATAGAGTTGAGAATATGTAATTGCCCCTTTCCTCAACTTTTAAAATGTATATAATAGTATATTAAATTATAATATTTTTAACATTTTCCCCTAAAAAAAAAAGATGATGGGCAATTAAGTGATGTTATAAAAAATAAAAAAAAAAAGGGTCTATTATGTGGTTTTATTTAAAATATTTTTATAGTTACACAATTATTGAATTTTAGTATTGTATTTTTTTATGGATAATATTTGCCATTTTTCAAAATATATCTATATATATCAACTATTTATTTGAATTACTATTATGATTTTATTGCATTGTAAAATGAAGTTTAGTATATAGACTTCTACCCCCCGACTTAAGATCCTAGCTCCCTCATTGCTATTAAGACTAGCTTAAAAGACAAACGAGGTAATTCCTTGCAAGAAGGAGGAAAGCTAAATAAGTCCAAGCCAAAATAAAAAGATATACTAAAGACCTAGCAAGTCCAAGTGAAAGTCCAAAAGCACTAAAGACTATATTAGTTAAGCAAAAGACCTCTATGCAAGACAAATATTAAAAGTCTTCTATTGGCTAGGGTATATTTCATAAAGACCTCTAAGTAAGGCAAGTTATTATCATTATCTAAGTTTTATATGTAAACAAGATTTCTTAAATTCTTTATCAACAAGGCAAATTTACAAAGAACTCTATCGACTAGGCAGAGTAGATTCCTAAGCCCTCTACTGATGAGGCAAATTTAGAAGTCCTTCATCAGCGAGGTAGATTTTCTTGAAGTCTTTTATGAGCGAGGCATATTGCTAAAGTCTTTGATCAATGAGACACATTATTACCAGAGTCCTCCATTACCGAGGCAGGATTTCTTAAAATCTTTTGAAAGTTAGGCTTCTAGAGTCCAAGAGAGGGTGAATTGGACTTCTTTTACAATTCTTTCAAATTCAAACTAAAGTACCACTTATCCTCACAAGAACTTTTTAAGTATAAAATAAATGTTATAAAACTTTAGAAAGACTCAAATACATTTAAGAGAAAATGAATGTGCAGCAGATTACTGAAGCAAAGCAGAACTTTAAATAAACATCTAATAATATTTTAGCACTTTCATGTTCAAAGTCAAATGTCAAATCTATCACTGGACTCATGCCAATTCAATTTAAAAATGAATTAGATGATTATTTCAAATGGAATAGAATTAAAATGTTTTGCAAATGAGCTATGGCCATTTGAACTTTCTTCAAACCACTTTATATCATTAAATTGACAAAAGTATATTTGATTAGGTGAGTTCCTTTTTTATACAACCATTAGATGAGATTAAATAGTAATAATAAATAGCAAGATCAAAAAACACAAGGAAAAATAGATGAGTAGGAGAATAGGGAGAAGAAAAATGACACAAGCAATTTGTACTAGTTCAATCTTCTTGCTCATATCTAGTCCTCTAAATAACCCATTTAGAGATTTTTTTCTCTCTACTAATTAACTCTATTAATGAACCAGAATCAAATCTTTTAAAGTAGCTCCTAATCACCCTAGAAGGCTATCCTGAGATAGTCATCCCCACTTTCTTACACATAAATTTCAAAGTGCTTGCAACCTCTACTCACACAAACTTCCTTAAGAGTTTGCTGCCTCCCACTGGCTCATAAGTGGTATGTGAAACCTCTCACTAGCTTACAAGTACTAAGTGAAACCATTACAAAAAAAATAAATAAATAAAAAGGAAACTCTTAGATGACTCACTTATAGAAATCTATATAGATTAGAATTTTGTGCAAGGTAAAATTTTCTTTGAAAATATTTTAGCTCAAAAGATGAAGCTTTGTAAAATGAAAAAAGATTTTTCACTTCAGCTCTTTGCCAAAACGCCCAACTTCATCAACATATCTAAGTTATTTTAGGTATCCTTTTTTAGTCCAAATGATTCTAGCCATTAGAGGGAAATATTAGAGGGATCAAATATTTAATTTTCAAAAAGATTTCAACCAATTGTCAATAGA
Organism: Reutealis trisperma; assembly: GCA_947687605.1. Lineage (NCBI taxonomy): Eukaryota > Viridiplantae > Streptophyta > Magnoliopsida > Malpighiales > Euphorbiaceae > Reutealis > Reutealis trisperma. Next base: position 717,033 of record CANTUT010000356.1, on the reverse strand, counting down.
TCTCAATCTTAGACAATGGTTATTTTAAAGTATCAGCCTAAATCAGCTTTCTATTTATCTTTTTCATATAGTCAATTAGACATTTTGCAAATATATTTAATGCGCTAAACATTAGCTTGCCTATGCCAGATTCTTTTTAGCTTAGAGAAAGCAACATCTCACCTGCCAATTTTGTTCTTATCCCTATCATCAGTGTTATCATTTTATCCTCTTTGTGGGTTGGCTAATCATTACTAGATCAATGAATTTTGAGTTGTGTTAATATTAAAGACCTAATTAGTTAAGTACCTAGTCATCTAATATTTTTAGGTCGACTAATTTTTCTTTAGACACATACTATCTCAAAAATTAATTTCTTTGGTTTTCATATATCTTTTTAACTAATTCTAAAAAGATTAATTTTAAACGAAAATTTTCAGTTTGGGCAAGTCTTCTAATCTATTTAACACAAAAACTAAAGATTCTTACCTTAAGTTTTATGTCTTCTTCTTAGATCAGCTTTAGTTTCTTGGTGTAGTTTTCTAATCTTGCCTTAATGCTTTTCTACACCTTATTCCAAACACTTGAGGCTTTAGTCAATTAAATCTTATTTACTTTAGTAGCAAATTCTCTAAGTTAGGTGATTTTCTTAACTTGCAAGATAGATTAGAATATACAAGCAAAACATACAACTAACTAGTCTTCTAATTCTTTTGATATCATCAAAATCAAATCAATAGCCAATTTGAGCTAACATTCTCCACCCTTTTTATGATGATGAATCCCTTATATTTTACTGTTGGTTGGGTAAATTCGAGATCTAATATATTCAGGTATAAATATTAGAGAGTTAAAAAGGATTTTATCATATTAAAAAATGAACTCCCCCTGCATGTTAGCTAGGATTAATATTAGACAATTGAAATTAATTTTAGCATCCTAAACATTTAGCTCCTCCTGAATAAATTACTTATCCAAAAAAATAGGGCATTAAGAGCAATGAATACTTAAAAATTCTTAAAGAATATTGCACCAAGAGTAAATCAAAATTCAAAATAGAACTTACTCACCCTAAGTAATTAACTTAGCTAATTCTAACTTACTCCTGCAAAAGTAGATGTTAAGTACAAGATATCTAAAATATGAACAAGCATAAACAAATATTAGCATCTATCAGCTTAATCACAATTTATTATACCAGGAACTAGTACTTAAATAAAGTTCAAAGTCCCTAACAATTAGTAATTAGTAATCATGTATAATCATACCATCACCAAATTTCTCCCTATTTTTGTCGTCAACAAAAGAAAAGGAGGATAATATTAATATTTATCAGCTGAATCACAATTTATTATACCAGAAACTAGTACTTAAATAAAGTTCAAAGTACCTAACAATAAGCAATTAGTAATCCTGTATAATCATACCATCACCAAATTTCTCCCCATTTTTGTCATCAGCAAAAGAAAAGAAGGATACTTAAAGCATTTACAAAAACAAAAATTTATAAAAGTACCAAGATATTTAGATGCATGATGTAGGAGAATTAAAAATAAATTATTCTGAAACCACCTAGAAAGCTAAAGATTTGGGTCTATGGGTTCTTAGTTAGGCTAGTTAACTCAGGGATTAGTTGAGATCCACAAAGAGAGAGAGAGAGAAGAAGAAGATAGAGTGAGAGCTAAGCCAAAGTAAATTTTGAGTTGGATGTGTTTTGTTGAAGAGGAGCCAACATGTGAATGGTGAAAGGTGGAGAAGTAATGTCAGTGAGTGGAATCAATTGTAGTTTAGTTTTTTTTTTTTTTCATGAATTAGCAAATAAGTTAGGTATATTGTAGTAATTACCTATGAAATTCTCCTAACTATTGAAACTTTTTAGTTAAAAGATGATCCACTTTAAAAAAAAAAATTCTAATGATTTACATGTTATTTGCCATGTCAGACACTTGTAAATAACGTGTCCCAAATTCAGATGAATGGTATTAAATTATTTCAATTTTTTAAGTATTAAATTGGTTAATTTTACAGGTTAAGCGATAAAATGACCAACAGTGACAGGTTTAGGAAAAAAAATGCATTAAGCCATTTTGAAAAGTTGGAAAAGTTATTTATATTAAATAAGAGATAAAGAATTTGATACAAGCATTTTTAGTAATATTTCAAAAAGCACAATTAGAAGTAATGAAACCATGATTTCCTATATAAGAAGTAAAATAATTTGATTTTAAAACAGAGGTTTCAAGAATCCGAGATAATTTCATCTATGGTCCTCTAACTTTTTGCATACACATATTATAGTCCTCCAATTCACTTTTGTTACTTAAAAATCATTCAACTTCAATATAAATGTACTTTAATATACTTCTGTTAACTCTCCTTGCTTAAACTAATGGTTATCTCCTTCATGAGTGCCACATAAGCAATTTTAAATTTTTAAAAGCCGTGTAAGCAACTCAATCTTCCATCTGCGTGTGTGCATCTTCTTCCCTATCTTCCTCTCACACTCTCTCTCTCTTGTCTTTCACTTTCATTGAAATCATATATATTCCATTTCTAATAACTTGGTTTTTTTTTTTTTTTTTTTTTTGTCTACTATTGGTTATTGGTTAGGAAATTGGGTAGTTTGTTGGTTCCAAATTAAATACTAGGGATTAGTATTAATGTTGAAGTACTACAAATTGAAGCCGTATACTTGAGGTATTAAAAAAAAAAAAAAAAAAGAGAACTTGTAATTTAATGCTTGAAAAGCTTTACATGTTCAATCAATCTGAAGCTCCATGAACTTTGTGTAACCTGTACCATTCTCAAACTTTAATTTAACATGTGATTGGTTACATCGTAACAAATGGGTTGTTTAGCCTGAAGGTACATTACAATGGTACTAAGGGAGATAAGAAGTATCTGAATGGAGAGGTGCACTAGATCTGGAATTGCCATCCAGATGTATTTGACACCATTGAAGTTGAAAAAATTATGGTTGATATTAGGGTGCATGGTAATATGAGGTATTGGTGGAGGGTGCCTAATAAGGAGTGTAAGGATGGTCTAAAATTGATTGGTGATAATGCAAATGCATATGAATAGGCTATATGTGCATCTGATGCAAGTGAGGTGGATTTTTATGTGGAGCATTTGACTAATTACCAAGTGGAAGTAATTGCAGTCACACTAATAAAGAGGAGTATGGTTATTGAAGAAATAACTAAGGATGAAGATGCCAATAATGAAACAATTCTTCCAATGACAATATGATCTAAACAATGTAGAAGGACTTCTCCAAAACTGAAGTTGCTTCCAGCAGCTAATAGTAGTGGAATTGCAACAGCTGTTGACATAGCATACAACTTGATAAATGACTTCAACAATTTATTTGAAGATGGACCAAATATGGCACACAATTACATTGATATTGGATTAAAGGGGGGAGATGCAAGCACTTTTGAATATGAGGCACCTACTACAGATGTTCAAGCTAGTAATAAGCAAGTTTCAGCTGTTCAGGCTATTAATAAGCAAGATCCAAATGTTCAAGCTATTAGTGAGCAAGATCTAGATGATCAAGCTACTAATGAGCAAGCTCTAAATGATCAAGATACTACTAATCAAGGTGCTAATGAACAAACTGCAATTGATGCAGAGGGTAATGTCAATTTCTATGATCCTGACTATGACTTAATAGATGGTGATGAAGACCTGGCTAATGTATTAAATGAAGCTGCTGATCTTGAAGCAAACAATGTTAATATACAAAGTGGTCCAACAAGTCAGAGGGACAGGCCTAGGGGTACTAATCAATTTGTGCAAGCACCAACTAATAATAGTGCAAATGATGAGGTGTTAGATCAAGATTTAGATTATGCACCCAGTGATGAGCTACACATTGAATATGAATCTAAGGGTGAAGGTAATCCTAGATATCCTGAATTTGTGGCATCTAGAGACATGGAAGATCCTCACTTTCAAGTGAGCATGTTGTTTAAGGGTAGTTTTGAGGTTAAGGAAGCAATCAGAAATCATGGCATTAAAAATAGATTTCAGATTTCGTTTCCTAGGAATGACAAAATAAGAGTTGAAGGGAAATGCAAGAATGAAAATTGTAAATGGAGAATTTATTCTTCACTAGCCAATAATAAAGACCCTAATGATGGTACTTTTCAAATTAGGATTGCTCATATGACACACACATGTGGCAAAGTGTACAGTAACTTTCACATGAAGTAGTTGGCATCCCATTATATAGATGAGTTTAGAGATAATCCTAATGGGTTGTTGACAACTTTTATAGCAAGGGTGCAAAAGGAAACTAGATTTTCTATAGTAAGGATGAAGGCTTGGAGGGCTAGAGGTCTTGCTTTGAAAAGAAAAAATGGGGATGAGGTAGAGCAATATGCAAAATTGCATGATTACAAGCTTGAATTACTCAGATCAAATCCAGGCTCAACTATTTAATTCAAAAAGAAAAGATGTGTTTGATGGCATGTACATATGTCTGGTAGCCATGAAAGAGGGATTTAAAGAAGCTTGTAGACCTCTAGTTTGTCTGGATGGTTGCTGGCTGAAAATCACATATAGTGGCCAGTTACTAGCTGCAGTAGGGATTGATCCCAATGAATGCATTCACCTTATTTCTTGGGCAATGGTGATGAAAGAAAATAAGGACTATTGGGCATGGTTTTTAACTTAACTAAGATCTAATCTGCAGATATACAACTCACATCATTGGACCTTCATGTCTAATAGACAGAAGGTAATTTCTAATAGATCTACTCCATTATTTATGTTTCAATTAAGTTTGTTTATATATATCCTTACATCTATGTTTATGTGTAGGGATTGGTGAGTGTTGTTAAAGAGATGTTCCCCCATTCAGAACATTGAATATGTGTGAGACACCTGTGGACTAATATAAGGGCTCATTTTAAGGGAAAAGCATACAAAGATATGTTATGGAACTGTGCAGGAGCAAGATACATGAGTTGGCTAGAAGAATGTTTGAATGAGGTGGAGAAAAAGTCTATGGAATGCAAAGAATGGCTTAAGGAAAGGCCATGTCAAAACTGGTGTAGAGAATTATTCAAGACTAAGACTAAATGTGATATTCTGCTAATCTTTATGAATGTTTTAACAAATATATACTTGACGCTAGATCAAGGCCAATCATTACCATACTGGAGATAATAAGAAGCCAGCTAATAAGAAGGGTTGCTAGGAAAAAAAAGGAATATGAGAAACTTAAGCAAGGAGGGACAGTTTTATGTCCAAAGATATAGAAGAAATTGAACAAGATCAAAGAGTCTTTTGGTGACTATTTCCCTACCTTTGCAGGCTCACCAAGAGTTCAAGTTCAAGACAAACGTCATCAATTTGTGGTTGATCTACAAGCTAAGTCCTGCACTTGTAGGAGATGGGATCTCACAGGCATCCCTTGTCACCATGGAGTTGCAGTCATATTTGGAAATAATGAGTTGCCTAAGAGTTATGTTGATCAATTGTATCATGTAAATACTGCATTGAGGGTATACAACTAAATGGAGTATCAATGTGGCCTAAATTAGATGGTAGAAATATTATAACTCCCCCTCCAGTGGTATTAAAGAAGAGAGGAAGAAGGCCAATTATAAGGAGGAAGAAAGCAGAAGAATTAGAGAATGCAGCATCTGCATATAGACTAAAAAGAAGAAGGGAAGCAGAAGTAGTGCAAAGTGTAGAAGGAGAAGGAACAACTTATAGGATGAAAAAGAAAGGAATTGTAAGGATGAGATGCACTATTTGTAGGGGGATAGGTCATAACAAGAAAAAATACAATAAGGAAAATAAAGCATAAGAGCAGGTAGTAAATGGATATTTTTGTCATTTTAATTGCAAGATAAGTATATTATTACATTTATTATGGATTTTCATGCATTTAAATATGCAGGCTGAACCACATGATAGGAAAAGTCAAAATGATACATCATCATCAAGACCAAGAAGGACTACAATCAACTTTGGTCAAATTGGAACTGGGGTAGTAATTTTATAAAATCTATACTGTTATTAATTTTCTTGATTACAAGTACTTGGATGTGAAACTGTGTTATTTTTTTTACAATATCAAAAGCCTATATTTTCTAATTAAGAACTCAGTCAAACTGAGCCTGCCTCAACTCAACCCAGGATGGATATCAACAATAGCCAACGAAGCAATTTGACACAACTCAGTTAGGAAAGAGAGATTCAACATGAATAGGAACTAAGCAGATTTGGCAATGCATATTATAGGTCACCTAGATCAAAGAATGTTGCAACAAGCAGATGTGTTGGCAAATGATTCAGAATGGAGCTACATATATTTTTTTTCCAACTCTAAGGAATGAATGAATTTTACTATTGTGATTTTGCTAATGTATTGATACGCTAAGGAAGTAGGTGTTTAAGTAGAATTCTATAAGTTAGTATTTGTATTAGCACATTAAGACATGCCTCATATATGCATGCTGATATATTCAGTAAAGTAGTTAACTTTTCCCTTCATTTTTTCAATTATATCCATTATATTTGTGTCCATATTTTTCGGTCATTTCCTTGAATGTCAGGAGCAGGTTAAGACATACCTCAAATATTTGGAATTTCACTCAGTAAACTAGTTGATGTATTGTGTTCCATTTGTGTCAATTTTTTGGTTATTTATTTGAGATCACAAGTAGCATGTATAATTATGGTGAAGCTGTCTCAGATTCTCAGCAAATAACCAACATCAAGTAAATACAATGATATGAGTTTTGAACACAAGTATGTACATACTCTAAACCATAAAAGTTAATTAATTCATAATTGGTTACACAATATAGGCCACATTACATATAATTAAAAGCAGACAGACCTAATTAACCAAACTAAACCCTATCCCAAGATCATTTTTTATTAAGTTGTGGCCAAATACACAGACATTTCATTTTTCCTTCAATTCCAACAAAGAGGTCAACATAGGGACTCCAATAGTGAACAAAGCACCAGTCTACACAAACACATTCCCAAATAACACTTCCATTTGCCTTTTTATGATTTTAGACTTCTCCCTCTCCAATCTCTTTATCTTCCTCGATAGACTGTTGATAACATTCTTGGCCCCCTCTAGATAGTCATGATCCACCCACACAAAGAATTTACACTTACCATTTGATGTCTACAAAAAAAAAAAAAAAAAAATCAATAATCAAGTCAGAACATCCAAAAACAAAAATTGCCAAATTCATAGATCAAGCTATAAATGGGGCATGCAACAGAGGAAACTATAAAATTGTACTCACCCCATAATTGAGACAATAAAAAAAATGCCTTCTTGGATTTACCTCCATTCAAGATGTCCTGAGCAGTGCTTCTAAACCACATTCACAAATGGGTTGGCCTAGGCTACTGAGATAGTAAGCAACAATTTCAGAATCTTGTGATTCCATCTTTCTAGTCTTCCAGGACTACTGTGTTAATAAAGGTAAGGGAAAGATCTGTTTGGTTTTTTTTTTCTTTTTTTTTTTGTTTGTTTTATGATTTCTGAAAATAAAAAATGAGGGGCTAGGGGCCATGATTTTAAAAAGGAGAACATAGGGAAGAAGATGCACACGCGCAGATGGAAGATTGAGTTGCTAACGTGGCTTTTAAAATTTAAAATTGCTTACATGGCGCTCATGAAGGAGTTAACCATTAGTTTAAGCTAGGAGAGATAACAAAAGTATATTAAAGTGTATTTATATAAAAGTTGAATATTTTTAAGTAACAAAAATGAATTGGAGCACTATAATATGCATATACCTAAAGTTAAAGGACCATTGATGAAATTATCTCCAAGAATCCCACCGGAAGTTTGTTCCCATGGTGAACGCCCTCCAGAACTTTTAAAAAATCCTGATTTTTTTTTTTTGGGTTTTGGGTACTTGGAAATGAGAATGAAAATATTTTAATTGGAATAAAATTATATGAACAGGAACTAGGATGTGAATCTCGCATGTTTTGTATGGTAAGTAAAACATGAAATGGAAATAAGGACATTAACATATAATCAGCAATGGTTTTGCAACAAAATCTAAATTCAACAATGGCTTTTCAACAAAATCTGAACTCAAGTAACAAATAATTTTATTGATATAATTAACACATGACAAAAGTTTTGTAAGATATAGGTAAAAATCTATAAAATAAAAAAAAAATATGTCTTATGTTGAAAAGAAAATATATATATATATATATATAGAGAGAGAGAGAGAGAGAGAGATAGATAGATAGATATTTTAAAGAGGTATTTAGTAAAATTAAAAATTAAGTGTTTGAAATTTAAGTAATGAATAGTAGTATAATTTTTAAATTATAAAAATATTTAAAAATCTAATAACTTATTATATTCAATGTAAATTTTAAATTAAAAATTTTTACTTACCATTTTAAGTGACTTTTAATTTAATTGAAAATTTTAATAAAAATATTATTAAACAAATTAAAATGATTAAGTACTGAAAATTTTAATTTTAAATATTTAATGATATTGTTAAACACCTCCTAAGTTAAATGAATTAATTGAATAATTAAATACTCTAATAATTTAAAAAAAGGTCAAGATGATGATTTTCTTTATAAATGAAGACAAAAGTTTGTGTTTTTTCTTCTGATTAAAAGTCTTTTTATCAATTTAATCTTTTAGGAAAAAAATACAAGAATAAGAAGGTCAAACAATAATTTTAAGGGGCAATAAGGATATATATATATATATCCTTATTGCCCCTATATATATATATATATATATATCCTTATTGCCCCTTTTATATATATATATATATATATATATATATATCTATCCTTATTGCCCCTTTTATATATATATATATATATATATATATATATAAAAGGGGCAATAAGGATAGATATATATATATATATATATATATATATATATATATATATATATATATATATATATATATATATATATATATATATATATATATATAAGTATGTATCCTTATTGCCCCTTATATATATATATATATATATGTATGTATTTCATAGTATAAGGTGGTTTCACCAATATATATATATATATATATATATAAAAGGGGCAATAAGGATAGATATATATATATATATATATATATATATATATATATATATATATCTATCCTTATTGCCCCTTTTATATATATATATATATATATATATATATATATATATATATATATATATATATAAAAGGGGCAATAAGGATAGATATATATATATATATATATATATATATATATATATATATATATATATATATATATATATATATATATATATAAGTATGTATCCTTATTGCCCCTTATATATATATATATATATATGTATGTATTTCATAGTATAAGGTGGTTTCACCAATCCATTACAGTCAAGTATAGAAGAAAATAAAAAGAAAATAGTAAGAATTAATTTTATTTTTTTTTGCCAAATTAGTAAGAATTACTTTGATGTGATATATCATCAAAGATTTAAAGTAGAATAAAAAAGTAAATGAATTAAAAAGTATTTGAGAATAAATATAAATAGTCATATTTATCGCGTCCTCAATAATAAAACTTTGAAATATTTTAATTTTTATTATTTTGATTAACCAAATAATTTAAATTTGGAAAAAAAATATTTTATTCATATTCAAATTTTATTATTCTGATCAATCCAATAAGGCCTAATTATGTATTGAAAAGTTATCTACATTTTTTTTAAAAAAATAACAAATTTCTAAAAAAATGTTTATCACCCTCAAAAACTAATCCGCATTAAGTTTAGGAGATAAATACATAGTCTTATAATTTAATTAATTAATAAAATATTAATAAGATCTACACGTGAAGGTCACTCGATAACCTTTTATCAAAAAAAAAAAAGAAAAAAAACTTTAATATCATATAACAAAATCACCAACCAGTCAACTTTAACTTTAATATCAACTTAAAGTCTTATTTGGCCAAAAAAAAAAAATTAGTAGGAGAGGAGAGAATTTAATCTGAGTCTACAGTTCAAGTCGTGTATATACTTACTATTAAGCTATATTTTAGTGTGAAAAAAAAGTCTTAAATTTATAAGTGAGTGCTATAATTATTGGTTTATAATTTTTCAAAATTAGCCAAATGAATAGAAATAATATTTATATGATTTAATTTTTTTATATAATTAGTCAGTAATTCTTTAATTTGTTTTATTTTCTTCTATTAAATATGCAGTTGTTCTTTAATTTGTTTAGATTTTTATGTGTAAATTAATTATATGACTATAATAATTTTATTTTTTATTAAATATAAAATTATTATAGTCACAAAATTAAATAATTTACAAAAAAAAATTAAACAAATCAAAGATATTTGTTTGCCTAATTTTTTAGTTTCCATTTTCCCAATTCCACTTCGTATATTTTTTATTAAATACCTATTATTTTATTGATGAAAATATTAATTTATTTAGATATAAAAGTTTAATGTTTGGTTGTAAAACATCTTTAATTTACATAATTGAAGAGTTATTTTATCTATTGGAAAACATTAAACATGCATATTTTTATGATTTCCATTTGAACGTTTTGTTATTGGGTTTGACTCCCAGCAACTACATTTTGCTTTCTTTTAATTTCATTAGTATATATTAAAATGTTGGTCTATAATTGAAAATTTGCATGAGTTTTATTTATATATTTTTAAAACATTTTAACATACTTAAATTATTGTTATTGATAACTCTATATTTTTAGAGTTATTTTAATTGTTTAAACTTAAATTTTAGCTCAATTCTCGAGAATGCAATAATATTATTACTTATTTTTAAAAATAAATAGTTCTACAATTTATAAATAAATTATAACATATTTTAAGTATTTTTTTTGCAGATAAAAATGATGCAGTAAAAATAATGATGCAAGCAATGATTCAAGTTTTCAATCCATAAGAAATAAATTCAATGGTTGATGGCCAAAATTCAATGGTTGGTAGCCAACCTAACTATTTTTGAATATTGATAAAGGAATTCAATGGTTGGTGGCCAAAATTCAATGGTTGGTAGCCAACCTAACTATTTTTGAATATTGATGAAGGAATTCAATGGTTGGTGGCCAACCTAACCATCAATGTTGAATTTTTGATGTAAGAATTTTAATGAAACTTGAATTCTTCCACCAAACATGTCTATAAATACCATGCTTGGCAAAAGGAAATGGCATCAAAGAAAATCCATAAAAAAAATATGTAGAGAGATTTTCATATGTTTTCTTAGAGTAGATTAGTTTTATTTTTTATTTTGATCAAGAGAAGGAGTTTTTGGAAGCTTGAGTTCATCAAAAATTGTATCCCAAAATAAGTTTTCTCTAAACTCTATTCTTGAATTTAATTATAAGTTATTATTATGTTTATTATTTTTATTGTTAATTTAATTGTTTCTTCTCTTTTAATTATGAATAGCTAAATTTATTTTTCTAGGATTTAGATGTAATCTTTTGATTTGCATATGATTATTTATATTTAATTGATTGGATTTGATTGTTGGAATTAATCTTTTATCTTAGAATTTAATGCTTGTAATTAACTGACCATTAATTGCATGATTTAAAATATTGTGTGAAGTAGCGAGAGTTGAAACAAAATATTAGTTCATTAAGATATTAGACCTAGGGTATGTGTTACTTAGAGATAAGAACACTCCTTTGTGATTTTTTAAAAGGGATTTTTATAAAACTTAATGGGTTTGTGTTAATTGCTTATGATCACGAGAGTAGACGTAAGGTTAATATAAACACACATGTTGTATCTTGAGAGAGAGCATCATATAATTTAGGGAAATCTAATCATTAATTCCAGCAAAAATAATCTATCTAAAAATCATAAAGAAATCATATGTGATCAATTGATGAATTCTAAATCCTAGACCTTTAATCTTATTTTCATATTTATCATTATTTATTTACTTCAATTTCATTTTAGTTTAAAATATAAAATCTCATAATTGATTTTCTAAATAATAGAGTAATATTAAAAATTGGTACTTGACAAACCCTTCCTCGTGGGAACGATACTCACTCATCACTTTATTACTTGTAAACGATCTGTGCACTTACAAAAATCTTGCAACAGTTATCATTTAATTAAATTTAAATATTATCTTTTGATAATTTTAAATATTAATAAATAAAAGATATATGAACCAAATTTATTATATATGGATCAGATAATTGAAAGGATCATAAAAATATATATATATATATATATATATATATATATATATATATATATATATATATATATATATATATATATATATATATATCAATTTGGACCTATAAAAATATAATGATGTGGTTTAATATAATTGAGATTTACAAAAACATAAACATCACACATCTAACAATTCAAACAACCACTGAATCACATACAACATCTAACACATGAAACTTTTTCACACATATTATGATTTTTAAGCTTATTATAGTATTGGAATAGGGATTCTACAAGTTTAGATGACCTCAGGTCTCTCTATACTCTGAGACCATCATATCTCTGAAAATGGGTGTGACAAAAGTGAATTTATCATCACTGTTCATCAACATTACACTAATAGTAGGGACTCTTCTAGTATATACAGATTTCTGCTGAATTTTATTATTATTGTTATTATTTCTATTTGAATTGTTCATATATGTTGCTTTTGCTCACTGTTTCTACATCCTAAAATTAATTCATCGTTATCATTATTATCAAACTTATTTGAAATCGAACCCATATGTATAGTAATATAGCATTCACTCATTGAGTTTTACTCACTCTCTCCCTTGCCCTAAGATTATCCATCAGAAAAGTGGGATGATATGACTTAATATATCTTTGTTGACATGACTTCACCAAAAGCTAATTTTAAAGTTATTCTTAAAATCTAAAGTATCAATATGTGGTGAATTTTACCTTGACAATTTTTCTAGTCAAATTAATATGTTGGGAAGTACTTAGAAAGCTTAAGTGAGTTTTTGTTGCCGGCAAATGCTAGTAGCATCCCTTTAAAAATTATCACTTAAAGTGGTGTTTGATAGTAAAAATATGCCCGTTTGTTTATATGATTCAAGTTTTTTAAAAAACAATTTATTGTGTGTGATATTTGAATTATTATTATTATTATTACTACTACTACTACTAAATGCATATTGAGTCACTATTTTTTTTTCTTTTGATGAAAAGAAGAACCTTTATTAACTCAAGAAATATCAATAAGCAAGAAGGCTCTCACAAACTCGGGAGCCCTATGCTAGACAATAAGACTAGCATAAGAATAAGCTGCTCTAGCTAATTCATGAGCAACACAGTTCTCTTGCCTTTTAACATAAGAAACAAATATATTAACTAATCTATTGATCCTCAACCTACAAGCTTGAATAATAACACCAAATTTAGAGTCATCCATCATAAGAGAAGAGAGATTATCAACCATTATCTTTGCATTTGTTTCAATTACCATGTTTATTGTACCCTTGTACCTTTAAATGAATGAGTACATCCTATAGATCCTCAATTTCTTTTGGAATAAGAGTCCTATGCTATAGTTTAGAAAAGCCATATAAAAATTCACTTGTAAAGCTAGGAAGAGCCATACCCACAACTATTAATTTTTTATTGAAAAAAAAGGCACCATCAATATTACACTTAAGCATAGGAAAAACTAGACACTGCCAACACATGTTTCCTATCCCACTCACATTATCCCTTAAATCCGAATGGTCCCTTTGGACTATTGTCTGTTCTCTCAAAGCCTCAAAATTGATGTGCATGGTCTGCATGAGACTTCTATAGTGATGGTTCCAATACCAACTATCTTGTTGAGACAAAATTCCCTATATAATACAAAAGTTAACAATAGTTTCATTATCTTCATTACCTAGGACTAATCCCAACCATTCTCCTATAGATGCAGCATGAGAATAAGGGACACCTATACCCAATGAATCCTAACAAGTAATTGCAAATGGACAATCCAAAAATAGATGCACTCCATGTTCACCATACCATAAAAGACACGCTCATTGGTTACCCCATTCCTTTTAAATCTAAATTATCTCTAGTAGGCAAGCAATTATGACAAACTCTCTAAAGATAGTGCTTAATTTTAGGTAACCATGGTAAAGCCCAAAATTTAGACCAACAAGAAAAATATAACCATGCCCACTCCCATCCCTAAGTCTCATAATAACTTTATAACTCGACTTTACTACATATCTACCCTTACCATCAAAATGCCAAACCAATTTATCAACCTGCCCCTCCATATTCGTTGGCAACCTAAGGATACTAGCCAAATCTCTCTCATTAAATAACTCATTTAACAACTCTATATCCTATGCACTAGTCCTTGGTATAAACAAATCACAAACTCTTAAGCCCTTAAAACTCGAAACCGTAGGAGTGGAAATATGAAAATTGTCATCCTCTTTCAACCATTGATCATCCCAAATCTAGACCACTGAATCCCTCCCACATTGCCATCTACACCCATTCTCAAGAACAAACTTTGATGACCAAATATTCTTTTAAACATAGCTCAGATTGAAGCCCAATTGAGCCGACAAAAAAAATCCCCCTCGTGAAATATTTAGCTTTGAATAGCCTACTAGTAAGAGTATTTGGTTGTTATAATACTATAGATCTATATGTTTTTGGGCTTGTTATAAGTGATTGTAAGGCTATTGCAAGTGAGATAACCATTGTAAAATCTTATTCGTGAAAAGGTCAACAAATCAGGTTGTTTATTCTCTTGCAAGAGCATTTGTTTTAGTGTCTAATTCTCAAGAGTGGGTCTCTATTCCCTCCTCTTTTTATTTTGGATGTTTTTGTCTCATGATCAACAATATAATTTTATTTTTAGCCTAAAAGGAAAAAGAGTATATGCAAAGTTATAAGTGAAAAAATATAATAAAATTTATAAGTTAACAAGTAATTAATAAGGTTTTTTTTTAAATTGTATGATAAAAAAAAGTGGATAATTTAAATTGTATGATAAAAAAAAGTGGATAATTTTTTTGGAACAGAAAGAGTGTTAGTTATCTTAACTATTAAAATAATTGTTATTTAATATAAAAATTTTAATTAAAATGTAGCGAAAATGCAAAACTTAAAATAAAAAAAATTAAACAAATGAACATATTTTCAAGTTTCTAATTTTTTAATTGATAAAATTAGAAAACTATAAAATTTGAGAAATGAAAAAGAAAAATAAAAAATTTCACAGTTTAAAACATCACTGTATTTATAAGTTTAGGATTAATTTTGGCATTTGCTCATATGATAATTAGATTAAAATTTTCTCTTAAATTTGTAATTTAAAATTTAAATAATTATTTTTTTATTAAAATGAAAAAAGAAAAAATAAAAAAGTTTTAAAACCAAACCTAATTCGTTCAAAAAAAAAAAAAAAAAAGAAAAAAAACCAAACCTAATTCATAGTATGACACATACCATAAACATAATTAGAACAAAAAAAAATTCATAGGAAAGCAACCAGTACCAATCAATCTTTACAAATTAATAATAAAAAAAAGCAATTGTGACGTCTATACCCCTAATAATTGTGACGTCAGATAATGGTTTCTCATTAAATATATTCTTTCCTGACGTGGCAAAGTAACAATTATCCTCCAAAAACACTTTTTTTTTTTTTTTACTAAAAATGGACGGCTGCGATTCGTCGTCTATTAGATTAATTTAAAGCAGGAAATACTTAGATATAAAAAAGCCAATTGTAATAAAAATCCACCGGAGTCACTGTCACCGTTAATCCACCACTAACAAACCAACAAAATAAAAGTCAACATGATTGACTTAGCTTTAAGAGGAGACGCAGGCTGAACCACAGAGTACGTGATCATTCTCTCCACTTCGGTCGCCAGAGTAGACCAAAATATAATTTATAATTTAATAAAAAAATAAAAAATTATTAATTAATAAAAATAATAAATAAATAGAAAAACAAATTTTAAATTTTAAAAATAATTATATGGAGATGAAAATACTGATTTGTAATTTCCTTTGTTTCGATATTTAATAATTTGTAAATTTTAATAAATATTTTATATGAGATTAATTTTGAAAGTGCCAAACTTTATTATCATGCGAAGATTTTCAAAGTTCATTAACTAATGGTATAATTTTAATAAATTATGGTATAAATTAAAAAAAAAAAAAATCCAAAAGAGAGAGAGAGACACGCGCACACTTATTACAAAGCTAATACAATTATACTGTAGTGTATTACTTACGCCGGTTTTCGATCTCTCTCTCTCACCAAACACTCTCTCCTTCTCTAGTTTTCCTTAGTTTTGTTGCCTTTCCTCGTTTCTATCTGTTTGGTTGCCGAGAAAATTTGAACACTCGTCTTATTCAAAACCGAAGGTTTATTTTTTTCTAAATTTTATTGTTGTGGATATTTGATTACTCTTTTTGTTTTTGTTATTTTTTTTTTTTGGTATTTATTGGTGTGAAGGAGGATTTTGGATTTGATTTGATGGTTATAATGGGGTGAAATATGTGGAATTTGAGCTGAATCTGTAGCGAAAGTAGGAGTGTTTGATTGTTTAGGGTTTTTGAGGGGTGAAATTTATGTGTTCTTTGATTTGTTTGCAGATCTGGTAAGCTAGAGTTTGTATAATTCGGTGAAAAATGCAAACCAGATATATGGAGAGGACTAATAGTATGGCTAGAGGGAAAAGAGCTTTAGAAGGTGGAGAAGAGCAACAACCTGAGCGAAAGCGCCCTGCTTTGGCTAGGTAAATTTGTGGGTTTTTTGTTTAATTGTTTATTAGGGTTGTTGGTTGGTTGTATGGTTTTGTTAATGTTACTAATTTGTTGTACAAGTTTTTTGAATTCTGGTTTCAAGTTGATGATGTATTTATCTTTGGACTACCTGATAGTGAAGCTGTGTCTTGTTGCAATGTGTTGACTCTTATCTTGCTGCTAGTTGAGTTCGACTCAACCTGAAAATCGTATTGACTTTTGATATTGGGAAAATAACTCTTTGTTGAGTTATTTCATCATCAAAGATAGCCGTGTATTGCATTTGTATGCTCGTGTTTGACATCTGTAGTTTTACTGGGTGTTTGGATTTCTTTTCTGTACGCTTCATCATTGTTTTTAGGTGGTTTTGATCTGCTTGGATTCCTTAACAATCTTAGTGATGCCCTTAGCATGTGATAGAGTTGGCAGTGTTGCAGCATATTTTGGATACTCAGCCAGCAACTTGTTTATTTGTACCCCTTACATGTGTTTGAAATGTCTTGCTTTCTTTCATAGCTTCACAATATTTTTACTTTTAGAGTAAGATTACTCACAATGGCTTGCTCTCTTTTAAATATGTGATTGTTACTAGGAAGTTGGTTTCATATAAGTTGTGATTATGGTTTTATGCAAGTTATATCTTAATGCAAATTGATATGCATTATGCAGTGTCATTGTGGAAGCTCTTAAGATGGACAGTCTGCAGAAGCTCTGCTCGTCTTTGGAACCTATTCTTCGCCGAGTTGTAAGATATTTTACTTTGGTTCTCTACTTTGGTAATCCATGGAATAATCAGAAATGATTTATAAAAGAGGGCTGTATTTCTGGGAAACTGGTTACAAGTTTAGATATCAGATCTTAGGTTGGAATTTGACGAAGTTGGGATAGATTCCTGGTGGCATCAGATAGAGTTCTTAGAATCACTTGTTTGGATCACAGGAATCACAGTTGAGATTAAATACATCAAACACATCCATGGTCCAAGGCTTTTCATCACATCAGAAAGCACTTATGGCTGAAATTTTCTGTCAATTTCTCATTTATGAGTCAGGAGTTTACAACCACATGTATATAGTAAGGGGAGTTCTGCTTCTGGAAGCACACTTGGCTTGAGAGTGAATGGCTCTAAGGAGTAGGTGCTTAGAGTTGAGACTTGAGAGTGAAGTGCTCTGATAGACCAACAGTCCAACATAAGAAAGGGGCTGTCAGCTGTACAGCTTGGTAAATGAAATTATAAGCTCACTTCCAACAAAATCAAAACATTACCCCTGCACACCATACAATAATAAAGCAAAGCAAATCTTTATCCTACTAAATTAGTCCTCGATTAATCAAGTTTTGTTGATATGAGCTTTTTGTTAATTTTGTGAAAGCCTTTATGGTTGCCGCAGCTGGAATTCAGTTTGTTTCATTGAAACTGTGGCAGAATCTAATTTTTCTTGACTGATTCCATTATCCAAAACTGTACTCTTTTACCTTTAAATTTGTCAGTCTGATTAAGAACCTGTACCCAGAGACAGATCCATAGTGAGAGTTGCCCCCACTGGATTTTTCGTTTTCCTATTTATAATTAGAGTAAATTTAGTTTGCTGCTATTGGATTATTGATTTTTGGCTCTAGGGTATTATTACACTTGCCACCGCTTATATTCATTTGTGCTTAAGTTATTATTTCTATTGAAGGCCCTTAAAGGAAAACAAAATTAGCATAAAATTAACCTTTAACTTGACCAATTCCTTCTTTTATTTACATTTATCTAGAGCCCATTAGAAAATCTTTATATGTACAATATGGGGAAGACAAAAACTGAAAAAAAGATGAAAAACCCTTTATCTTTCTGTCCTCTCAATTTCTTACCCAATGAAAACAAAAAAATCAAAAAGATAAATGAGGAAGACAAGAAAAACCATGTTAAGGCAATTCAAACTGTATGTTTAAACTAACAATAAAATAATATAATAATTTCAACATTTGTAAATACACTGAACAATTGTAACCTTTTTTTTTTTTTTTTTTTTTAATGATGTCAGATTTTTTTTTTTTAAAATGTTTAGTAAGTGACTGTATCTACTACATATATATTGTTGCCATTGACAATATTTTCTGGATCTGCCACTGCATATACCATGAAACTTGTTTGAGCAGATTCGAAAATAAGAACTGTCTGATATGTGTGGTGTGCGCACAAGTTAATATATAAGTAATAGTAAGTGATGGCAGTAGCAAATACAGTTGAGTGGAATGCAATTAATTAATGGGGGAAAAAGGAGAATGGATTGATGTCACATGAATGTGATTTTGTGGAAATTTTATTCTGTAAAACATATTAGCATTCTTTATACGCTTAAATAAATTTCATTTCTCATTTGAATTCTTATTATTTCATTGAACTTTATGCCAAACAGGTAAGTGAGGAAGTGGAACGTGCTTTGGCAAAGTTGGGCCCTCCTAGACTCAATGGAAGGTATAAGAGAATCTGATTGAAGTATCACATATGAATTGGTTGTTTCTAGTGTTAGTGGCAAGTATTTGATGGTTGTACTGATGTGTCGAGTCACTTCTTTTTTACTAAACCTGTACTTTGCTTATAATAGTAAAATGATTGTAGGACATTTGGAGTTAGGATCTGTTAATGACAGTGGAAAGGAAGAAATTTACTGAACTTGGCATTGGCCTAGCAGTTCATAGCCTTAAGTTGAAGAGGTAGAGAGGCATTAAAATAGTAGGATTTTTTCCCCAGACCAACAGTTCTCTTATGGATTGTGGTTATCTTCAGGAAAGAAATTCACTTGTAGATGAGGACAGTTATAGTTAATTTGGGATGATGTGGCAGAGGGCTCTCGCTGTTATCTAACCCATAGAATATATATATATATATATATATATATATATATATATATATATATATATATATATATATATATATATATATATATATATATATATATATATGAAATCTTGTAGAGAGCATCAAGAAGGAGCAACCTATGTACAACTCAATTCAACTCAGCCTTGATCCCAAAATTAATTGGATGCAACCTATGTACAAAAGAAAAAAAAAAATTAGAGGACAAAAAAAAAATTTTTTTTTAAGGATAGGAAATAAGCATAATCTATAGCGGTATGAACATAGTGGATTGCCCCTTTACAGAACTTGAGGACAATAGAAAAGGAAGGATTTTCCTCTCCCTCAAAAGAAATAATTCTTTCCTTCCATAGTAGTCAAAATTCAAAAAGTGTTGGGAGTTTCAGGACATTTCCTTGAGACGTCACATCATGTTTTACCAGATCAATGAGTGCTTTTGTTGAAATATCAAGTGATTTTACTTGCTGCAAACAAATTAAGGGCAAAATATGAAATATTCAAAGAAATGCAATCGTGACAATTTAGTTATGCTTATGATGATGGCATATGTGCCTACCATTATAGTTCATTCATAAATTTGGTTCATAGACATTTACTATTTTTGGTATTCTCTACATGTGAAAGCAGATAAACATTACTTTTTGGTTATGGAATCATGATACTGTTCTTAAAAGATTTAGTTCCATGCAAGTTTCATGGCATTAGATAGCTCATGTAGGTGGACCTAGTTGTATCTAGTCTAGGTTTTGTAAATAAACAATCCTCAGCTCAGATATGATGATGTTTGCGAGGACCATAATAGCCCAAAAAGAACACTGAAAGAGCTAGGAGGAAGCTATTTGGCATACTGATGGATATGTCTTTGATGTAGTTCTTCTGTTAGCTGGTGCTTGCTTATTTGTGGGTTAATGGAGCTCTTTCCTATGTTCCTTTTTCGAATTATTATTCTTTGAATGTATGTGAAGCTGATGAAGTCTGAATTTGAGGTAATGAAGTTCTTTTTCTTTGTTGCTTTTATTTTGTTGATATGATGTATCCAGTATTGGATACTTACAATAACATTTCATATGTTTTTCTGACGCAGGAGAAAGGTTTAGGGCAATTAGATCTTAACAATTAGGGCTAGATTAGATAGTGATTGTGGTTGGAACAAGATGCTTAGGGTTTAAAGAAAACCTCCAATAAAATTCTGAATTGAAATAATAATAAGAATGATACAATATTGTATGATAGTAGCTTTATTTATACTAATTTAGGATAAATCCTAACCCTAGACTAAAAAGGAAACTAGTACTAATTAAAATACTTATTTAAGAAGAAACCTAAATTAAACATAGGAAAGAAATCTAAAATAAATTGAACTAGGAAAACTAAATAAAATTCCTAATTTAAAAATTAAACAAAAATAATTCCTAAATTTTATCTTCTTTTTCCTTAACTGCATCATTCTCCCCTTCTTCAAAAAAACTCGTCCTCGAGTTTTGTAGTGCTGTAGAGTCAACAATTGAAATACAAAATCAATGGCATGTTCAATACTCCATCGAAGATGTAAATTGTTTGGTAAATCATCAACCAACTCCTTGAATTCTTTGAATAGCTGCTGAATTTCAGTGGCATATTGAAGTGATTCCCTAATCTGGTCACTTCTTGATGGTTGGCTAATTAAAGCATATATGAAACTCTTTCCACTACTTTCAGTTTCACGTATTTCAGCAGATAAGTACTCATTGATTTTGTTGGTTTTGCTGTTTGTAAAACCCTCTTCCTCATTGATTGTTGTCGTCATCACTCTTTGCACCACCAAGGACTCACCATATGCTGGATGAACATTAAGTTGCTCTATCTCCTCATAATAGTCATGAAAAACTAGTTCTAATTCTTCACTTTCCTCTATCTCCTTGTTATATTCATCAAAAATTGGTTCTTATTCTTCGAAATAATTCTCCAAATAATCATATGCATGTAATTTTTCATGAAAACCAAAAACCTCAATTTTGATTCCTCCACCATTCAAATCAAGAGCATGTAATAACCGGGCTTCCAACCCACCTAGTGCTGCTTGGTTTGTGGGTCCAGCTTTATGAAAAGGATTCACATCTTCAATTTCTTCTTCAACCTCAAGATTTTCTAGAATCTTGAGTTGTTTGTAGTCGCCTTGCGGATTCTCCATTCGGGCTTCCACAGATTCCTGATGCTGCAAGGCTTGTACGGCCCGGGTCAAATCCTCAATCATTCTTTGCATCTCTGCTAACTCTTTTTGTTGGGGCTGATTGCCTTTACCTTGTCCTCTAACTCGGGCAACCATTGAAAATTTTCAGGTTTGAAAAAAAAAAAAAAAAAAAAATTTCAGGTTTCAAGCTCTGATACCACTTGACGCAGGAGAAAGGTTTAGAGCAATTAGATCTCAACGATTAGGGCTAAGATTAGATAGTGATTGTGGTTGGAACAAGATATTTAGGGTTTAAAGAAAACCTCCAATAAAATTCTGAATTGAAATAATATAAGAATGATACAATATTTTATGGTAGTAGCTTTATTTATACTAATTAGGATAAATCCTAACCCTAGACTAAAAAGGAAACTAATACTAATTAAAATACTTATTTAAGAAGAAACCTAAATAAACATAGGAAAGAAATCTAAAATAAATTGAACTAGGAAAACTAAATAAAATTCCTAATTTAAAAATTAAACAAAAATAATTCCTAAATTTTATCTTCTTTTTCCTTAACTGCATCATTTTCCTTATGAATTTTATCTTTTAATAATGATCACCCATACTTTAATGTAATGTTTTGATTCTCACTTCAGTGCTACTGCTACCTAAGATATGTGTTTGCTGCTAGATGTGGTATACTGTGCTAACAATTTTTTTTTTTTTTTGAATTTCAGTTCTTCCCCAAAACGCATTGAAGGTCCAGATGGAAGAAATTTGCAGTTACAATTTAGGTCCAGATTGTCTCTTCCTCTTTTCACCGGAGGGAAAGTGGAGGGAGAACAGGGTGCTGCAATCCACATGGTTCTGTTTGATGCTAACAGTGGCCAAGTTGTGACTTCTGGCCCTGAAGCCTTTGTAAAACTAGATGTTGTTGTACTTGAAGGTGATTTTAACAATGAAGAAGATGAAGACTGGACCCAGGAGGAATTTGAAAGTCATGTTGTTAAAGAGCGTGAAGGAAAGAGGCCATTGTTGACGGGGGAATTGCAAGTGACCCTAAAAGAAGGGGTAGGAACACTGGGGGAACTTACTTTTACAGATAACTCAAGCTGGATAAGGAGCAGGAAGTTTAGGCTTGGGTTGAAGGTTGCCTCTGGAAATTGTGAAGGCATTCGCATTCGTGAGGCGAAGACAGAAGCTTTCACTGTTAAAGATCACAGAGGGGAACGTGAGTTCTTGCACTGCATCATTTTTATTTTTCATGCGATACTTGCTGAAAGAAATTGAATTCATATTCTTTTCTGTTTACAGTCTACAAGAAACACTATCCACCTACATTGAATGATGAGGTATGGAGATTGGAGAAAATTGGCAAGGATGGTTCCTTTCATAAGAAGCTAAATAATAAAGGAATATTTACAGTTGAAGATTTCTTACGTCTTCTGGTCAGGGATCATCAAAAATTACGGAATGTAAGTATAAGATATGTTACTTGAATTAAGAATTCCTGCTTTGTACTTATCTTCTGATCAGCCAATCTGTTTGATTTAGATTCTGGGGTCTGGTATGTCAAACAAAATGTGGGATGCACTTGTAGAGCATGCGAAGACTTGTGCTTTGAGTGGGAAGCTTTATGTCTATTATCCTGAAGATTCAAGAAATGTTGGTGTTGTTTTTAATAACATCTATGAGCTATATGGCCTTATTTCAGGGGAACAGTATTCTCCAGCTGACTCTCTTTCTGATGAGCAAAAGGTTGGTCTAATAAATTCCTTTTGTTAATTAGCTTTTTTGGTTCTTTCATGTCTGGCATTCTATGTTTGCTCATATGTAGGTATTACCATGCACTCGTGCAGGTCCCTCCATTATTTTGGCATGGGTGGTGATATTCACAATATTATCTTTTTATACTCCTATTTTATTTATCCTTTTGTCAGACCATGTAACTGAGATTAAACTATCAATAGATCTTGGCATTACTTTGTAAACATGTAGGATAAAATTTGTAATTTTAATAATAATTTAATCTTAAATTTAAAATTCATATACTTTTATTCATAATATATATAAAGATATGTAAAAATTTTATTGAAAAAAGTATATATAAAGTCAATTTTTTTTTCCTATGTGATAGTGTACATCCACAATGCAATCTTTATGAATTTTATCATATAAAATTATTAAAAATAAGTAATATTAAGTATTGAAGATTTTTAAATTATCTAAGGTTAGAAAAAAAAAATATACAAATGATTTTGTTTATGACTTAATTTTCTGAAAAAAAAAAAAAAAAGCTCGATTAAGCTTGTGAGCTTTTTCATGAGTCGTGGTATTCGGGGCTTACCTTGAGCTAGCCAAAGCTAGGTTCATTTGCAGCCTTACACTCTCCTGTGGTTTTATAAATTGCTTTTTTTTCATGAACAAGTTTTCTGTTTGTAAAGAGACTACAGCATATGGTGAGAGAAGGTGGGTAGGCCCAGTTCCGTGAGTTATTGGCTTATTCTAATGATGCGTTTTTTTCCAAGTTGCCACCATGCATTAAGCACGCTGCATGTCCTTGATTGCAATCTTATTGGTTTAAAGGAGATGGCTAAATGATGCTTTTCTGAGGCGTTAAATTATTTATGATATCAAATTTAGTTTTTTACTTCAATTTGATTGAATTCAGATTTAAGTTTCATGGAGTGGATTAGTTTTTACTTCAATTTGATTGAATTCGGATTTAAGTTTCATGGGGTGGATTGACATTGTTTCAAGGTTGGATGATTTATATTGTGGATGGGAAATTACTTCACCATGCCATATTGGAATTAGGAATTCAGTTGACCTTGCAACTGTCAGTTTTTTCGTGGCTTTAGCTAGGGTTTTGTTATTGCTTCATCCTTTATATGTATTTGACAATGATTTCACTCATCAAAAATCTAATTTTGTAGGTCTATGTGGATTCATTGGTGAAGAAAGCATATGAAAATTGGAATCAAGTTGTAGAATATGATGGCAAGTCTCTTTTGAACTTCAAGCAAAGTAGAAGATCAAATACTTTCCGAAATGACCATCAGATAGGCCAAATAGGTTACCCTAATGCTTTAGAGCATCAAATGCAATTACCACGGCTACCAGCTTCAGTTCCTACTGAGCAGGCATCTGTGCATTCAGGTCTCCAAGTTGGAGGTAAGTTATTGGATGAATTAATAATCAATATGAAATGATATTTAAACCGGCATTTAATGTTTTACATTTTTCTTTTTTTTTGGGGCTTCTCTTGTTTGGCATCAGGGTATAATGATAATATGGGAACAGGATTCTCATCCCAGTCCCAGCTTGTGAATCCAAATTCACGTAACCAGTTTGACATCTCATTCACAACACAAGAACATTTGATTGGCAATTCTCACCAGACTCAAAGCATGAGAAATGATGGCAGTGTCGTTGGGCTAGCCCTTGGTCCTCCTCAGGCATCCACCTCAGGGTTTCAAGGTCTTGGTTCTTCCATGCAGCCATCCAATCTCAATCCTTTTGATGATTGGACCAACAACCGGGACAAGGGAGTTGATGAATACTTTACAGAGGAAGAGATTCGCATTCGAAGTCATGAGATGCTCGAGAATGAAGATATGCAACACTTACTGAGACTCTTTAGCATGGGAGGTCATGCAAATATGCCTGAAGATGGTTATGGGTTCCCACCTTATATGGCATCGCCAATGCCAAACTATGACGAGGATCGTGCACGTCCGGGTAAGGCTGTCGTGGGATGGCTGAAGATCAAGGCAGCAATGAGATGGGGATTCTTTATCAGAAAGAAAGCAGCTGAAAGGCGGGCACAACTTGTTGAGCTGGATGATGAAGAGTAGTTAGATTCTCATTATCAAGACTATCTGTAGCATGAAAAAGAAAGTGGAAGATGCCAATTGTCTTTCTCCTAGGCGAGCAACATGTTCCTGGGGCTTTGGGACTCTGAAATTCTTGTTTTGGAAGTCTTGACCTCTCGAGTGTTGCTGGATATTTGTTATCAGCAAATTTCTTGTACGGTTACCTGTACAGTAAGTTGTTTCTTTAAACACTCTTATTACATTTGCAAAGATTCTCCTCTCTAATCACTTTATCATTGTGTATTATAATCTGTTAAAGATCCATAAGGGGTGAATTTATCTCTGTCGACGCCTTCTTTCATTCTTGTTGACTGATTAGGGGAAAGGGGAACCTGTTTCTTATAGTAGGTATGACTCTGTTTCTAGTATCAATTAGTGTTTTCTATAAGCTGGTAGTACTTAGTTATCCTTTATTTTTCCAGTTGCTTTGTTAAATATCCTTTGTGGAGAAAAGGTTCAGAGTTCGGAGTTAAGGATAATGTATTTGTATTTGGCAATGAAATTATGGAGTTATATAATGTTGGAAAAGATGTATTTGAAGAGAAGCTACTAGCGTTCAATTGGATTGTTTGTTGTGTTCTTTGCACCTTCTCTCAAGCAGAGAAGGTGTGGAGATGGAATCACAGAAACTTGTGCAAGATGCATGTTATTGGTGAATTTGGTGGTTGAAGTGGCACTAATGTTTTTATATACTACCTCCGTTTCTTTTTATCCGTTGCTTTATGTAATTGCACAAGAATTAGTAGTCTCTGTTTCCTAAATTCTTTCATGGAAAGAGCCATCTTGATTGAATTCTGTGCTTTTATATTTAGTTAGTTTATTGATTGTTACTGCTAAATAATTTTTCTGGGCTTTGGGCTTTCTTTGATGGGTTTTGTTGTTTTGATGCATTTAGTATCTCAAAAATTTTCTTGTGAATGGGGTTAAAATGTAGGTCATATTTGCTGTTGTTGTAGCTGATTGAAGATGGTGCAACATCTCAGCACTAGCTGAATACAAGCCACTCACCACAGAGGAGTTTTTGAGCCATTTCTTGTTTAAAATGGTTAAGAACTGATGGATCTGGATCTAAAACTCCATGATTGAATTTTGCCTTTAATTTTTCTTTTCAACTTACTCGAATAGACCACTCAAAAATTATAACTCTGTATTTTCTCACTCTGTGAATGTAAGATATGGGACAAGGGCAATATTAAAAAAAAAAAAAAAAAAAAAACTTTGATTTTTGAAAATAGTTAGCAAATTAAAATAATTTTTTTTTAAACAGCTAAAAAGAAAGGAAGGAGAATTAAGATAAGAAGCTCTTTAGCGACTTCAAAACGATCAACCATTTAAAGGAGGCCGTTGGAATTTTTCTTTTCATGAGATGAAATTCAAATTGCAGTAAGAAGCTAAACTTTCTTATATGTGTAGATGTTAATCTTCAATTTTTAGATTCATAAAGCATTTTATTTTCAAAGCTAAATTAAGCAACACTGATATCTTTAAATGAAATGTAAATTTTCTTTTTAAGCAACTCTGAATTTCTTATGTTTTAGTACACTTCTTAATAAAATAAATAAAGTTTTAATTATTAAAAAACATAATAATCATACAATTAATCCTTGTTGACATATAACGGTTGCCATCTATATGAATTATTCAGTCATATGTATATTGTGTTATCAACAGCCTGAACTGATGGGTCACAGCTCACGCAGCGTATCCTCTGCACTTAACAGCACAATGGCGTAAATTTGATAATTTCAAGCCCTACAATAACGCAGACTTAGTAATTCAAGTGAGATGATGAGAATTTGTTTTATCAATAAATAATATTATAATAAATAATAAATAATATGAAATTTTATGTTTTCAAACTTAATCTGCTATAAGAAATAATACATAATATATTATTATTATATTTCAATAAAAAATATAATAATATATATTTAAATAAAAAATGTTTATAAAAATAATTAGATTCAAAATCATAATTTTAATATTTATTTTAAAAAAATTGCACATTTAATTTTTCAAATTAAAATTTAAAAAGTCAAATGTAAAAAGAGATCAGGGGTAAGAATAAATGGAATTCATGGAATTGAGGTGAAAGATAAACACAAATGAGTGGGCCTTGCTTCAATCTGTCCCAACTCACAAAATTCTATTTTGAACATTCTAAATGCAATAGCTAATTAAATGCAACATGATAATAAAAACAGAGTTAAAGAATAGAAATTTTTAGTCGATTTTATAGTGGTTTGGACTAAACTCTTTTTTTACGTCTACTTCTCCTAAATTCGTGATTTAGAGTTCCACTAGTTTAATGGGTTTTGCCCAAATGCTTACAATAGTTGAATCAAATTTCCTCTACTTACACTTATTTCATGAAGTTTAAGCATGCCAAAGAATTTCAATGAGGTATAGGTATTTTAGAAACAGAGCACAAGAAGAGTTGAAAGTATTGAGTTATAATTCACTTGAATGCACTTATTAATCTCTTATCTTCATTTATCAACAATATATATGTGTATGTATCTTTAATTTCAGTTATAACATATGATTGTTCTGCTGTGAAAATGATTGCTAACAACTCCTATGTCACTTTTCAAAGGTTAGAAATCTTTCCATATTCTGCATTTAAAATGATAGATGGTTAGTCTCAAATCAAGGATGATGAATGGATTGGATCTTTCTTATGTGGTCTAGCTTTGTTACACCTGCAAGAAGAACAACAATGTCAAGAGGGCCACGCCTTGTTCTCAGCGAGAATCCTCTCAAT
Source organism: Reutealis trisperma (assembly GCA_947687605.1). Lineage (NCBI taxonomy): Eukaryota > Viridiplantae > Streptophyta > Magnoliopsida > Malpighiales > Euphorbiaceae > Reutealis > Reutealis trisperma. The sequence continues at coordinate 688,598 of CANTUT010000356.1, read as the reverse complement.
GCTCAAGTTAGTAATGAATTCATGTATGATGTGATCAGAGAGAAGAAATTTCCATTCTCTATAACTTGTATATTTTAGAGAAAGAAAGGAGGTGAGAGAGTTTATAGTTCTAGCTAACTTTGAGTGTTGTTTGCATTTACTTGTTATATGACTGAATTAGTGAGAGTATAAGTAGAGATCTCGAGGGCAATTACTCTGACATTGATGTGATTTGCTTTAGGTTTTTTGCCCAGTCTGTGGTCAGTATGGGCCATGTATCTAGTCACATAGGGGTTGGTAAGCTGATGAGTGGAGAGAGATTCAAAGAGAGAGAGAGAGAGAGAGAATGAGCCACATATGAGCATATGTCTCTTCTGATAACCTTATGTTCACGTGTGTGATGGGTGACTATGGCTATGGTTTCTAATTTTGCAATGCAAACTTCCTATCAAGAAGAAATTGTAAGGCGGAAGGGTGAGGGTGAAGAGCGTTTGTTCCTTGGAGGTTAAGGCTTAGCTTGATGGATCTATTAGAGAGGCCTAGCAAAAATAAACCCAAATGAGTGGGTCTTGCTTTACTCTAGCCTAACTTACAAAATTCCATTTTTACCTCTCATTAGAGGTCTCCCTATTTCATTGAGGAGAAGACACGCTCAAGTCTTAGTTGAAACAAGTCTTTGCTTCATTTATCTAAATGGAGGAATTTCATCTATTTGTTATCTTCATTATGCTTGATAACTTCCTCAGAAGTCACATAGTTTGATCACATCACGTATGATTGGTTCTAGGCTAAGAGCTCTATTACCAATGGAAAGCACTCCATCTTTACCAACGTACGTGCCTTGACCATTATCATTATGCATTTCTATTGTTTTGCATATGTTGTATGTTATATTTTTCTTACATATGTTCAATAGATATCATATTATTTAGCAATTATATTATAGTTTATTCAAAATTGTTGGGCAAAAGCGATGCGTGGAGGACATTAACACATATTAAAACCAAAACATTAAAATATTATTAAAAGTGTACGTTATTATAAATTTGATTATTTAATGTTGAAGTGGACTTATGTAAAATGTTGATTTGAAGTGTAGTATATGGAGCTTTGATGATTATTTTGGAGTGTTATATTCTTTTCTAAGTACCAAATATCCCTCGGTTTAAGGTAGGATTTTTACTGGTATAGGGGGAAACTTTGCCAAATTTTTTTAGAAAAACTTGTGTTCAATTAAATAGGTTTATATATTGTACATTTCAAATTAAGTTGTAATATTTCAGTGAATATTTTTTATGTTATATATGCATGAGTCACATGCCTTGGAGGTGGCAGGAGTCACATGCTTCATTCAGAGATTACGATGATGCATACTTACTTATTGGTGATGCTTAACAAAAACGGCAGCGCTTGAGCTATGGGGTTAAAGATGCTACTCTTCATTCTATAATGGATCCACCGAAACAACTGTTGACTTTAATGGCTCATTAGCCAAATTGGATGAATTTTGGTTATGTGAGCAATCCCACATTGAAAGTTAAGGGAGAATTGAGTGAAATTTTTGGCTATAAATTTGGGTTTAGTTTTCTTTGTTAAACCATCCCACAATTGTCTTCCTTTCTATTTAAACAATTTGTATTCTTTCTCTCTCTTTTGTAATATTTCTTCAATTAGTGAAATATTATTTTGGTAGTGTCTGAGGATATAGGCAAAATTGACCGAATCTCGTTAAATTTCTGGTGTTTTCTTTATATTATTTTGTGTCTATTTAATAGCTATTGTCGGATATAGTTGTTGAAAATTATTGTCCTATTAAAATTACTTGTTTTGGTAAAATTTTGTCTAAGGAGTGTGGTTTTTAAGTGGAACTGTTGTGACCCCACTATTCTTTCCTGGAAATTTACCTTGGGCTAATTTTTAGTACAATCGTTTTCACTTTAGTCACCTAGATAATAGTTCTCAAGGTGAATTTATTATTATTGATGGAAAATAACTTAAATTCCACAACAATTGGTATTAAAGCTCTTGGTTTATTTTAGTATGCTCTATGGTTGTGGCTTAGGCTGATTTTTCACATTAGAAAAAATTTCCTTGGGCTAATTGGCATTCCGCATTGACAGCTATTAAATAAAATTTGCAGCAAAAATGACAGACAGTACAAAAGCATCCACATCTTCATCATTGTCAATTTTGGCAAGAACTACTATAACAAATGCCAGATTTGCAGTGGAGATTTTTTATGGCATCGGTCATTTCGGCATGTGGCAAAGTGAGGTTCTAGATGCTCTTTTTCAGCAAGGTCCAGATATTGCCATTGAAGAAGAGAAACCAGAGGAAGTTGAGGAGAAAGAATGGAAGACTATTAATATATTGACATGTGGTACAATTCGATCGTGTCTTTCTAGAGAGCAGAAGTATGCATTTTCGAAAGAAACTTCTGCAAATAAATTATGGAAGGTACTGGAGGAGAAGTTCTTAAAAAAAAGTAGTCAGAATAAGCTCTATATGAAGAAGAGATTGTTCCGCTTCAATTATGTACCCGGTACCACTATGAATGATCACATTACCAGCTTTAATCAGCTGGTGACTGATTTGATGAATATGGACGTGACTTTTAATGATGAAGATCTGGCTCTGATGTTGGTGGGATCGCTTCCTGATGAGTTTGAGTACCTTGAAACTACTCAACTTCATGGGAAGGTTGCTGTGTCTCTCAGTGAATTAACTACTGCCTTGTATAGTTATGAATTGAGAAAGAAAGAAAAGCAAGAAAATATAAGTGTAGAAGCTGAAGCTCTTGTTGTTAGAGGCTGTTCGCAGAGCCAGAATAAAGGAAGGAGAGGGAGATCAAAGTCAAAATTCAGACTGAGTAAAGATGAATGTGCCTTTTATCGAGGAAAGGGGCATTGGAAGAAAGATTGTCCCAAGCTAAATAATAAAGGCAAACCTGAAAAGGGAAAGGCTGTCTCAGAGTCAAATGTAGCTGAGTATGATGAAGCAGATTCAGACTTCTCATTTGCTGCTACACCATCAACCAGCAGTTCTAGCTCATGGTTGCTAGATTCAGCTTGTAGCCATCATATGACCCCAAATAGAGAATGGTTCTTTGATTTTAAAGAACTAAAAGGTGGAGTTGTCTACACAGCAAATAATTTCCCTCTTGACACATATGGGATTGGTTCAATTTGCTTGAGAAATCAGGATGGATCAATTAGAACCTTAACAGGTGTTCATTATGTGTCGGATTTAATGAGAAATCTCATCTCTGTGGGAGCCTTAGAGTCAAAAGGTTTAGAAGTAAGAGCTAAGGATGGGATAATGAGGATTATCTCTGGAGCACTTGTGATAATGAAGGGAATTTGAAAAAGAAATAATGTGTATTGCTTTCTGGGTAGTACAATTATTGGGATAGCAGTAGTAACAACTTCTACTAATGATCAGGAGTCAGAAGCAACCAGGTTATGGCATATGCATTTGGGGCATGTTGGAGAAAAATCCTTGAAATTACTAACAGATCAAGGATTTTTGAAAGGAGCACGAGCTTGCAAATTGAATTTTTGTGAGCATTGCATCAAAGGGAAGAAGACAAGGGTGAAATTTGGAACAATAATCCATGATACTCAAGGTATTTTGGATTATGTTCATTCAGATGTATGGGGGCCTTCCAAGACAACTTCTGTGGGAGGAAAACACTATCATGTTACCTTTGTTGATGATTTTTCCCGAAGAGTTTGGGTGTATACGATGAAGACGAAGGATGAGATGTTAGGAATTTTCCTTAAATGGAAAAAGATGATAGAGACTCAAACAGGTAGAAAAGTCAAATGTCTTCGTACAGACAATGGTGGAGAGTTCAAAAATCATCCTTTCTTGAAAGTCTATGAAGATGAAGGTATTGTCAGGCATTTCACCGTCAGAAATACACTACAACAAAATGGGGTGGCTAAGCATATGAACCGGACATTGTTGGAGAAGTTTCGGTGTATGTTGTCCAATGCTGGGTTGGGCAAAGAATTTTGGGCTGAGGCTTTGGCATATGCTTGTCAATTTGTCAACCATTTACCGTCAACTGCTATTGCTGCTATTGGTGGTAAGACACCATTGGAGAAATGGTTTGGAAAACCTGCTACAGATTATGATTTCTTACATGTGTTTGGTTCCACTGCATATTATCATGTTAAGGAGTCAAAGCTGGATCCAAGAGCAAAGAAGGCAATCTTTATGGGGATCACCTCTAGTGTAAAAGGCTATCGTCTTTGGTGTCCAGAGATAAAGAAATTAATCTTCAGCAGGGATGTTACCTTTCATGAATCTACCATGTTGAGAAAGGTAACTGAAGAACAAACAGATGGTACTCCACAGCTGTTGGAGGGTACTTCCAAACAGGTGGATTTTGATGGTAACAGAATTGTCCCAGCCAATAAAGAAACTGATGATGACTCTCCAATGGTAGAAGAAGAGTCAAATGAAGAAGAGGTTTAGACCCAAGAACCTCCACAACAACATGAATCAATTGCACTAAGAAAGGGAAAGAGGACCATTAGACAATCTGCACGCTATGCTGATATGGTTTCTTCTGCATCACCAATTGCAATTGATGATGTTCCTACCACTTTTAATGAAGCAGTTCAAAGTTCAAAACAGAAAAAGTGGAGGATCGCCATGAATGAAGAAATGCAGTCCATTCAAAAGAATCAAACATGAAAACTAGCTAGTCTTCTAAAGGGAAAGAAGGCAATTGGTTGTAAATGGGTATATGCAAAAAAAGATGGATTTCCTGACAAGGATAATATTCGCTACAAAGCAAGATTGGTGGCTAAAGGCTACGCTCAGACGGAGAGAGTTGATTATAATGAGGTATTTTCTCCAGTTGTAAAGCATTCCTCCATCAAAGTTTTGTTGGCTTTGGTAGCACAGTTAGATTTGGAACTAGTTCAGATGGATGTAAAAACTGCATTTTTACATGGAGACTTGGATGAGGAAATCTACATGACTCAGCCAGTTGGATTCAAAGTTGCTGGAAAGGAAAAGATGGTATGCAAATTGGAAAAATCGCTATATGGATTGAAGCAGTCTCCAAGGCAGTGGTACAAGTGATTTGATAAGTTTATGATAGGGCAGAAGTATACGAGAAGCAAATATGATCATTTTGTGTATTTACGCAAGTCACAAGATGGATCCTATATATATCTTCTTCTTTATGTTGATGATATGTTGATAGCTTTTAAGAGTCAGACATAAATTGAGAAATTAAAGACTCAATTGAACAAGGAGTTTGAGATGAAGGATCTCGATGAAGCAAAAAAGATTCTCGGTATGGAGATTTCAAGAGATAGGAAATTAGGGAGGCTTTGTTTATCTCAGAAAGAATATCTGAGCAAGGTACTAAAACGTTTTGGCATGAATGAGAATTCAAAACCAGTTAGTACACCACTTGCTCCTCATTTCAAGCTTAGTGCATCCATATCACCAAAGAATGAAGCAGAACGAAAATACATATCAAAAGTCCCGTATGCAAGTACTGTTGGTAGCTTGATGTATGCAATGGTGTGTTCGAGGCCCGATATTTCACAAGCAGTTGGGGTTGTAAGCAGGTATATGCATGATCCTGGAAAGGAGCATTAGCAAGCTGTGAAATGGATCCTACGGTATATTCTGAACAACATAGATGTTGGTTTGGTATTTCAGCAGGACAAGTAAGAAGGTCAGTATGTAGTTGGGTATTGTGATTCTAACTATGCAGGTGATTTGGACAAGCGTCGATCAACTACTGGTTATGTGTTTACTTTTGCAAAGGCACCAGTTAGTTGGAAGTCCACTTTACAGTCAACAGTGGCTTTGTCTACTATAGAGGCAGAGTATATGGCAGTTACAAAAGCTGTGAAGGATGCAATTTGGCTTCAAGGGTTGCTTAGTGAATTGGGAATTAAACAGAAGCACATCAAAGTGCATTGTGATAGTCATAGTGCTATTCACTTAGCAAAGAACCAGATTTATCATGCAAGAACGAAGCACATAGATGTTCGATATTACTTTGTACGAGAGATTCTAGAAGAAGGTGGAGTCATAATACAAAAAATTGAGACCACAGAGAATCCTGCTGATATGATGACAAAAGTGGTGACTGCAGTCAAGTTTCAACATTGTTTGGACTTGATCAATATTGTTAAAATTTAAAAATTGAGAGTTGTAGACACTACTGAAGGTAGCAGTTTGTGAGAGATTGAAGAATTTGGAATTCGCCAAGGTGGAAATTTGTTGACTTTAATGGCTCATTAGCCAAATTGGATGACTTTTGGTTATGAGAGCAATCCCACATCGAAAGTTAAGGGAGAATTGAGTGAAATTTTTGGCTATAAATTTGACTTTAGTTTTCTTTGTTAAACTATCCCACAATTGTCTTCCTTTCTATTTAGACAATTTGTATTCTTTCTCTCTCTTTTGTAATATTTCTTCAATTAGTGAAATATTATTTTGGTAATATCCGAGAACGTAGGCAAAATTAGCCGAATCTCATTAAATTTCTGGTGTTTTCTTTATATTATTTTGTATCTATTTAATAGTTATTGTTGGGTATACTTATTGAAAATTATTGTCCTATTAAAATTACTTGTCTTGATAAAATTCTGTCTAAAGAGTGTGGTTTTTAAGTGGGACCGTTGTGATCCCACCATTTTTTCCTGGAAATTTACCTTGGGGTGATTTTTAGTACAATCGTTTTCACTCTAGTCACCTAGATAATAGTTCTCAAGATGAATTTGTTATTATTGGTGGAAATTAACCCGAATTCCACAACAACAACTACGTTCTCCTTGCAAAATTATTATGAGCTCTAGCATATTCGCTAAGTTTTTAAGGATGAACTGAAGGCATTGGTGAAGCCATCTTAGCATGATATGTAGATGTCCATCCTATCTAACCTACAACAAATGCGAGATATGCTTTTGGAGTTATTCAAGTTCTTCTCATCTCGCTATCGTACTACTCATTTGCTGTCATAGACTTCTCTTAAAGAAGAGCTACCTTGCTTCTTTAGAGATAAACGTTAATAATTCATTTGTTGAGTGTGATTTTTCATTGTATCTATTTTTTCACTTTATTTTTTTTCCGTATGGGATACTATATCATATTAATTTAGCAAGAGTTTGTATAATATTATTGTTCACATTAATTTATACAATTATTCTATTTAATTTTCATTGTCTCATTGTGAATAATAAATATAATTTAGGATTAATATTGTACAATATTGTTATTAGAAAATTAAAATAAAAAATAATAGCGACTACGTGTACTAGTAGCTAAATAGTTGCTAAATAGAAAAATTCCATTTTTTAACCTTTAAAAAAATTACATTAGCTACTAACATTGCCGACTTATATCCTTATCACTAAATAGGGACTATAGGCATAGTAGTAGCATAGTAGCCAAAGCAATCGGATTAGTAATGAAAATTAGTGACTGTGGTTTTTTATCAGTGACTAACTTGTTTTGTTGCTATATAGCGACTACTACTATCTAGTCACTATTTATCGATAATTTAATTGCTAAAATAATTTAGCTACTAGGAAAATAGCAACTATCAATTATAGTCGCAACATAGTCGCTATTTCTATTTAGCGACTAAAATTTAATGGATTACAACTATTGAATGTAGTCGCTAATCCCTCTTTTTTTTATTTTTTATTTTTTATTAGCAATTTCTTGTCTCTTTATTAGCCTAAGGGGAAACTTACTAGAGGTAGCGGGCTAAATTGTTTTGGCTTTAAGATGGGGACTTAAATTCAAAATATTTTAATTCTATGGCATTTAGCAGGAAGCGGAAAAATAAAATTGCTCGTTTGAAAAATGAAGCAGTGGTGTGGGTAGATGACCAAGATGGACTTTGCAGTATTGCACAATCATATCTTCACAATTTCTTTGATATGGAATTGGGATCTACCCACTTAGATTTGGAAGTGGTCGATCTTATAGTGAGTGATGCTAATAATGATATAATACTTGCTCATTTTCATACCGATAAATTTCAAAAAGTTTTTTTTTTAAATGCCTCTATATAATTCACTTGGTCCTTCCGGGCTTAATTCAAATTTTTTTCAATGATTTTGGAATTTACTTGGTGTGAGATCTCGCCTGAGTATCAGTTCGATCCATTGAAAGGGATCGAAATGCTCATTTAGGTTTGAACTTATGATAGAATCCTCGGGTTCAGATAGATTGATTTTAAAAAGAGTCACAAACTTAATTTTATTTTATTTGGAAAAAAGTTTAAGAGAAAAATCCATATCAATTGCAATTAATATCCCAAAATAAAAGATCACTAATCTCTAAACTAAAGAGGATTCGAGGACAAAGTTTTTGGTTCATTTTAACAAAATTAATTTGGCAATTTTAATACAAAATAACTTAAAATAAATTTCATGAATAGAAATAAAGATGATGCTTGAACAATAATATACATGCTATGTATGACAGTTATAAAATAATAAACAAAATAAAATTTATTTAAGAATTATTACAAACAAAATGGATTAAAAATAAATGAAAGAGATGATTTTTTTTCTAACCTTTATGGGTACGAGGAAAAATACATATTTTTCAATTAATTGCAAGAATCCATAGATAAAAAAAGAGATTAATACAAAAGAAAAAACGCAATTATGCATAAATAAAATAAAATAAAATAAAATAAAATAAAATAATCTCATTAAAGCAAATAAAGGATAAAGGGCAAATTATTTAAAAAAAAAAAGTTAGAGTTGATGCCTAAAAGACGATATGCCTACGTATCCCTTTGAATGAGAATCAAACTCCACGCAGTTCTTTCTTCTTATGAAGGAGAGAGTTTTGAAAAAAGTTAATTTGATTTGTTAATTTAATTTAGAATTAAAATTAACAAGATTAGATCTTTTCAATTTTAAACCTAAGGAAAGATATAAAAGAGAGAATTCTAAATTTGATTTAAGAAATCTCAAAACAAGAAATTATGCCTTGGTTTTATGTTTTTTTCGTATGAACGGAGAAAGCTTTGTACCATATCTAAACTCCAACTTGGATTGAAATCTCACAAAATGAATAGAAATTGAGAAATTTTCATATTTGAAAACTATCCGTCCAATGACTACGAAAGGACCCCCATTTATAGGAAAAATCAGAGGGCAAAACTGGAAAGAAGGAACATTGGTGCTAGCCATGCCGGTGGCACCATAGTGGTGTTGACCAAGTCGGTAGCACCATAAATCGGCAGCACCATAACAGTGCAGCTCGGTCGATGGCACCCGCCGGAATTTTATTTTATTTTTTGCTCATTTCGGCCTGTTTTTGATCCAATTTGAGTGATTTCAGTTGTGTTATAATCATTATTCAATCCCTGATGATATGAGAGTAGCTTAGAAATCAAAGGGATAAGTTTTAGTTCCTAGGACTCCATTTCCTAGTTTGCTAATTTTGGCAATTTCAATTTTCGTAAATTTATTTACTGAGCCTAGGTGCTTATAAGGTTAAAATGCAAATTAAAGGGTACAAAACTAAGAAAATCCATTTTTTTAATAGGGCACTATCTCTTTGACTCCTGCCTATTAATCGGCTAGTGGGATCGTCATACTGACTCTGCGTAGCACACTAATTTTAGCAGTTATCAAGCTAAGGCTGGATCATAAGGGTATAAAATTAAGGGTTCACACTTGGTTTTGATATTTTTAATGCTTATTGTTCTCGATTAGAGAATAATGCATTTCCTGAGGGCTTGAATAATACTGTGATTATGTTTATCCCAAAATGTGATTCTCCATCCTCGATGAAAGACTTAAGACTTATCTCCCTTTGCAATTTTCTTCATAAAATTTTGTCTAAAGTTCTTGCTAACTGATAGAAGACTATAATACATAAAATGATTTCGGACAATAAAATGATTTCTAACTTTTAATTCGCATTTGTACCTGGTCGGTCTATCCAAGATAATGTTATTATTGCATTTGGGATCGCTCATTATATGAAGCAAAAAACTAGGGGTAAAAAGGGTGAGGTGGCTTTCAAAATTGATATTAGTAAGACTTATGATCGAATTAGCTAGTTCTAGCTAGAGGATATGATGTTAAAAATAGGGTGTGATAGGAGGTGGTTTGATTGGATTAACTTATGTTAAAGAATGGTCATATTGCTGGTCTAATTATCCCTCAGGGGGGACTTCATTAGGGAGACCCACATTCTCTGTATCTTTATATTGTTTGGGTTGAGGGGTCATCGGCCTTGATTAGGAAGATGGAGGCAAGGGGTGACATACATGGTTGTAAAATTTTTGGGGTAGCTCCTAGTGTTTCTCACTTGCTCTTTGTAGATGATAGTGTTTTCTTTTTTCGAGCAAGTGTAGAAGAGGCTGGTGTTATGCAAAGTATTTTTTTAGCTTATGAGAGGGATTTGGGATAGGCCATTAATTCACATGAGTTTGGTATTTTCTTTAGTTCAAATGTCTCTATTGATTTAAGAGACAATATTTTAGGTAAATTGCAAGTATCTAATTCCCTATATACATGGTGTTACTTAGGCCTTCCTTCTCTAATTGATAGGAAAACGAGGACGGTATTTGCTTTACTTAGAGATAGATTATGGTGGGGGCTTCAGGGGTAGCAAGGGAAGTTGCTTTCTCAAACTGGTAGATGAATTTTGATTAAAGCAATAGGTCAAGCTATTCCATCTTTTTGTATGAGTACTTCCCTATTGCCATTTTCTCTCTGTGATGAATTGCAGAAGATGATGAACTCGTTTTGATGGGGATGGTGGTAAGAGGATTCGTTAGTTTTGTTGGGATAGATTGTGTATTTGAAAGGATGAAGGAGGGCTTGTTTTTCAACTTGTATTATTTTAACCTAGCACTTTTGGGTAAGCAAGGATGAAACCTTACAGCAAGACCACCTGCTTTGGTAAGACAGTTTCTCAAATCTAAATATTTCCCCTGAGAGGACTTTTTGACATCAAAATTAGGATCTAATCCTAGCTTTGTTTGGAAAAGCATATGGAGTGCAAGGGAAGTTCTTTCTACGGGGTGTCAATGGAGATTGGGTAGTGGTAGTGAGATTAGTATTTGGATAGATCCATTGATCCCTAATGATCTTGATTTTTTAGTGTCTTCTTCTTGTTTAAGCGGCTTGGAGGGCTAGTGAGTGAGTGATTCGTTTATTCCGAGTTATAGAAAATGGGATGTTCAATAGATCATAGATATTTTAGGTGAGATAGATTCTAATTTAATTCTTTCTATCCCTTTGTCATCGATGCTTAGTGAGGATAAGATTATTTGGCAGTTTAAGAGAAATGGTGTTTATTATGTTAAGTTGGGTTACCGGGTCCTTATGTGGGTAATGTGATTGGTGATGTGTGGTGAAGACTTTAGAACCTTGAGGTTCCTCCTAAAATCAAAATTTTTTTATGGAGATTATTTTCTAGTTGTTCGCTGACTAAGGAATATTTATTCTTGAAAAGTATCCCTATTGGTAATTGTTCTGCTAACTATGGTCAGTTTGGTGAGCAGTTATTGCATTTCTTTTTTTTTTGGATTGTGAATTTGCGATGGTATGTTGGGATGTAGCGAGCATTTTAATGGATGGCATTGCTGTTGATAGTTTGATTGCTTGGCTGTCCAGGATTTTTTAAGTAATGACAACAGCTTTGTGGCTTGTGTTGGAGCTGTCCTTTGGTGCATTTGACGAGAGAGAAACGCTGCAGTTTCAAAGGATAAATCTTTGTCTCCTTCGCATGCTGTAGAAACCTGCATGGTTTTCATGGCAGAGTGGTCTTCAGCTAAGGACAAGGCTGTCCATATGGTGCTTGCTCCATCAGTTGCTGCTAAGTGGAGTAAGCCTCTTGCAAGTATGTTTAGGTGTAATGTTGATGTTGTAGTAAATGCGGATGAGAAGACCATTAGAATTGGGATGGTTGTTAGAGATAACGCAGGTCAGTTTGTGGCATGTTCAATTAAAGTTGTTCTTGGTAGTTTCTTTTCTCGCATTGCTGAAGCTAGTGGATTTAGAAGCTTTGTCATGGATATTTTCTTTGCAAATTCATAATGTCTTCCTTGAGTTGGATGCCAAATTAGTTGTGGATGCTTTTCATTCTTCCAATTCTAATGATTCAGAGTTTAGTTGCATTATTCTTAATCGTCGTTCTATTTTTAGCTCGGGTCATGTTATTTAATGGTATTGCTCATAATTTAGCTAAGGTAGCCGTTTCCATGCTAGTCCCTTATATTGGCAAGAAGCTCTATCCTTTATCGATAATCTTCTTGCTTGAGATGTTTCTAATCATTAATGAAATCTTAGTTTCAAATATAAAAAACTATATATATGGAAAGTAATCTATTAAAAATAAAATGATACAAATTAATATTTTGAAGGTTTATAAGATAATTTAGTATAAAAATAATTTTATCAATTGAAAAAGTTAATAATAATTTAAACTATGATTCTAACAACTTTTGCTCTAACAATAATGCTTCTTTTTATGATATCAAATACTACGGTTAACTTCATCACTTTTATTTTTATCAATTTATTATGAATTATTTTGTTTAATAGAAAACTGGAACCAATAGAGTTGATAATTTTCCGCAAATAGATAGATATATTTGGCATAATCAGTAAAGCCTTGACTAGAAATGAAGACTCCAAGAAAGAGTTGAGATAAAGCATAAGCGCACGCGGTTTCTGCATCAAACATCCTTACACTCAACCACTCATCAAAAGCCAATCATCATCAAATCTGCTACTTCTATTTCTGTTTGGAGTCTGGACAAATTGTTAAATTCACTCATTTTTCCTCCAATACTATTAAAGTTCCTACGTTTTCTTTATTTATTTTTTAAATTCTTTTATAAGCTAATTAGGTGTAATCTGATTGATTTTTTCATATCTTTTAGAGGAGTGAGAAGTAAAAGTGAAAGGTCTCGAATTCAAGCCTACTAAATCACAAATAGTTGTTACCAATTTGGTGTAAGATGTTAAAAGAAAATGCTATTTTTTTTTTATGGTTTACTATATTTTTGCAAAATGTTCCTCCTTCCTAATATATAAAAAAAAAAAAAAAAATTTCTTTTAGGATAACAACTATTTCTATTTATTTACAAAATTTTTGGCTTTTTTCAATATTTTTTCCACATTATTATATTTTTATAAATTTAAATTAATTTTTTTTAAAAATCTTATTATTTTTTAAAATTAACGCACATATAATAAACTTAATCTAATTTTTTATATTAATATCAAGAATTATCAGAAAGTAATCAATATTTAAATTTAATAGAAAATAATAATAATAGTTTGCTATATTAACAATATTTTTTTCAAGTTATTGTTAGGATAATTCTGGAAATATGATAAAAAAAAATAAAAAAAAAAGCCTGAAAAAAAGGGTTTCCATCACAGCTAGCAAGTACGTGGCTATTAGGCACATACTAATCAAACACCATCACCACCACCTCTCCCTATAAATAAGGATGAGCTTAACATAACAAAAATTGGGCATTACAATTTAGGGCAATTCCCATTTCCCATTTTCATCAAGTGCTACACAGAATCAAGAGAAAATGGAAATTAACCCTAATTTGACCCCTCAATGGAGCTCCCCGTTTTAGTCCAAAAATCCAATTCTCCATCTTACAATTGTCTTTCTCTACAATCATTTGTTGATATATATGATAGTGATGGATTTTTTCACTCTTCCATTGTAACAATGGAGGATCTCTTTCTCTCTCTTTCTCTATTGGTAGGCATAATAAATGAAGAAGGAACCGGGAGAAGAGATAATATATTCATTGGGTATTGGCAGCCAGATCTTGGATGTAATTTTAGACCCTTTTTATATATATAGTATATGATATTAATTAGCATTAATGGCAAATAATCTAATTAATTAAGTTAGCTAATATCTAATTTTCTCTATATTTTAATAAAATATTTTTTTGTAGAATATTGATCTTTGTTATTTATTCTCATATATATATATATATATATATATATATATATATATATATATATATATATATATATATATATATATATTAATTTCAGTCATTCATTCTGTATGGTGGAAGTAGGAGAAAAGTGATGAAATAATACCTAATTGTATAGCTCATCATGATCGGTTATGGCCTCTCTTGAAGAAAGTTTCAAAAAAAAAAAAAAAAAAAAAAGATTAGAAATTCAAATTTTGATTTGAATTTCCAATTCAATTTTCATGAATCAAGATTTATATTTGTATAAAAGAAGATAAAATAATTTAATTAGCATTTTTATTTTTTTTTTTGTGTATTTTTTTTAGTATGGAAAGGGAAAATTGATATTGAATTTGTTAATTAAAACAGGGCGGATATTCCCACTAAATTTTTCTCACACTCCATCATTTTAATCCTATATATTTAATGCTTAATTGTTAGTTGGCTTTCATTAATTTTTCCTTAAAATATCAATTTTAACCTTTTATATTAATATAAATGAATTTTAACTATTTTTTCAAACATAATAAATATATTTGTCACTTACACCTTACAAGTTTTGTTTATTTTTATTAGTAAATTTTTTAAAGTAATGAGAGTGAGTTGTAAAAATGAAAAAAATCGTTTTATAATAGTTTTAAAAATAAAAATAATGATTTAGATTTAAATAAAAATTTATTTTTAGCATTAACTATAATAAATTTGTAGATAAATTTTAATTTATATATCTTTTATTTCTTTTGATTGAGATCTTATTTTTTGTTATTTATAAAATTACACATGAAAAAATATTTACAAAAGTAATTTGTTTGACTCGACAAATAATAAAATATTTTTTAATTAAAACTAATTATTTTATAATAAAATTAAAGTATAACATTTATCATAAGAATAATATACTAAAAATTAAAGACGTATAAAAGAAATATATATCTACAAAGTTTAAGAATACAGACTAATTTTAAGCAGAAAGTATAGCATAATAATATCTCATAAATCATTTGAAGAATTCTTTTAAATTACTGATTAAACAAATAAATATATATTTTTTTAACTATTATTACTTGAATATCTAGCAATTTTTTTTTTAAATTTTATAAGATTATAAAATAAATTTATCAGTTTTGGGATTTCAATCACATAAATCACAAAATTAAATTTTCATTTGCTTTTATTGAAAAAATAAATAATTGAAAGTAAACAATTGAAATTGATTTATAATATATAGAATTAATGATAGATTATTTGCAATTAAGTATTAATTACTTTAAAAATGATATTGAGAATGCGAGAAAAATTTGGAGCGAGAAAAATTTCACACATTAAAATAATTTTTATTTCTCCAAACAAGTTTAAAAATGCATTTTCATACCCGACTTATAAATTAGATAATCACTTATTTTGTAAGATGATCTAAATTCTATTTAACATTTTATATATTCAAGACCTTTTTTTTTCTTTTTTAGGAAATTTTATTTAAGGCTTGAGACTTTTAGGTCATCTTTTTTTTTTTTTTTAAAATAAATTTAGCTTTTTAATTTCTCAAATCTGAAACATGTGCCTCAATAGCAAAAGAAGGGAGGCTTACTTCCCACATATAGAAGAATGAACATTTAGTAGCTTCTCTAAAATAATTCTAATATCACTAAATCAAAGTCTGAACGAATTAATCAACGATAAAATTTTCAATTTTTACTCGTAACCATTTCATTTCATCCTTTAACTGCAAATCTCCATTTGCCACCAATTAACTGCAGCAGTGGGGGATCTATAGCTAACAAACCGTGCATGGTGAATTATATTGAAGACTCTCGAGTACTCTTTAATTCAATTAAAGGGGCTAAAATTTTTAGGTGAATAAGAAAATGAAAATAGAGTAAAAAAGGAAGAATCATTCGAGACTGCAGGCAAGAACGCGTGGCTTTCAAGGCACAAACAAGTGCAGGCTGCTATAAATGCAATTCAGTATACAAATCCTATATATAGACAAGAGATGTGAAAAATCAGAGATGGGTTTTGGGGATCTTATAAAAGCAAACCCTAAAGCCCCGTCTCTTTCAAAGGAGCTCCCATTAAAATACAAAAATCACCTCTTCAACAAGTTTCAGGTATGCTATCTTGGAGGGTTGAATTAATCAAGTTTATTGCTGTTTTCCATTTGATGTCGAGATGTGAAAATTATGGTGCATGGTTCCATCAAAGTGAAGAAGCCAACAACTATTAGATCAATTTCTTTTAGTTGGTTTTTTTTCAAGTTTTAGTTAATTTCTTGGGGTTTCTTTCTTGGTTTGATTCAAACTCATGTGTAATTTTGATCATTATGTCTATGTGTTTGTTCTAGAAGGCATATAATAGTTATGTGGAGCTAATTAATTAAGGCTTTAAGGTGTTGTAATTGGGAAATGGTAATCCATCTCTATATATATATGCAATAAAGCCCCCAAGCATTTTATAGAAAACAATTGGCTGACAGAAAAATAAAAACTAAATTATATTTTATTATGAGTTTTTCTGATAATTATAGGTGTAGGTTAAAGCAAAGTGTGGTTGATAAAATTTTTAAAGAATTGATTGTTCTAATGGGTTGTTTTAAATAATTTTATTTCCGAGTAGGAGAGGGGAAATTAAATTTGAATCTATTGCTCAGACTATATATGCACTTACCATTAGACTATAACTTGGTATGCTAAATAATTTTATTTAGTTATGATGATTATCATTCTAAGTGGTAAATCAATTTTTTTTTATTTTTTTTATCATCAAATTGATTTATAAATTACTTACATTTAATTTTAATTTATTAAATGGTATATGTAAATTAATTATTTATTTAAATTTTGACATTTGTCATCTTTTAGAAGAATCCTTTTATGATTTTGTTATTGTCATTTGCAAAACAATTTGCCGTTACAGAATGATATTACTACGTACCCATAAGCATTTTCGATATAAATATTTGTTCTTAAGAGTTTTAAGATTTTGCAATTGCCAGTTCTTTAATTGATTCTCTAAATTCCAAGCCATCTTTTTTTTTTTTTTTTTTTTTTTTTTTTTTTTATAACTCTTTCTCATATCTTTCTTTTATGAGTTTCTTTCTTTGATCCAATTCTAACTTTCTTTATTGTGAATAGTGGTTCTTTTCACTTTATTTGGTTTAGAATTTATATATTAAATAAATATATATTTTTCTGAATCTTATTTTATCTTTTGGTGCATAAATTCGTTAATGTTGCTCTTCATCTTTTTCGTCGGATAAAACTCCAAATTCCAAGTCTACACTAAAAATAACTAGCAAAAATTTATTCCATATTGAATAGGAGTGAGAAACAATAGTGTATCCCCCCCGCATCAATCTTTAAGAGCACAATTTTTCTTTAAGGCAATTTACTTTTTCATCCCTATATTTAGGTCAATGTTGCTAATCAATCCTTACTTTTTTTTTCCCCGAAATGCATTAAAATATTCAAAATGTTCATTTCGTCTACTAAATAGTCTCTCCATCCACAATTTTAATATATTCCAACATATTTCATGAATTCAATGAACAAGGCAGATTTACCCTATGACGACTAAATTGTCTTTTTTCTTTTTAATCTTAGTGTTTGTGTCCTTTTCTGAATACTCAATTTTATACATTCTTGCATCAAAATAAACCCTAGATGCGCTTAAGTTTGGAAAATGGACTTCCTAGAGCCACAACAAATAAAAATGGCCTACAAAAGCGAGTAGAGCAAAATGCCATACGGCTCCACAGGCCTTTCGTGCGGCACGTAGCGATTCTCACTTCCCTTTAATGAAATTTTTCTCACGTCAAGAAGTTTGGGGACCTATCTCTTACTTCTCAGCCTATAAATACTAATCCCCTAGCTCAGTATTCTCTACTTCTGATTGTTAGTTGACAGTTGTCCTCTTAACCTTCTAGTCTTATCTCTATTTTCTTTATAAAAGTTCTCAATGGCCAATTCCTCTTTGATTTTAGTCCGCTTAATTTAATCCTCCTTGAATTAAATTAAGTTTTTAATTTTATTTTTTAATATTTAATATTTTGGGCATTTTGGAAGCAGTTAAAGTTATTTTATCTTCAATTTGGCATGGACACATTTTCTTATTCCTTTGCATAAAGAAAGGTAGAACTGCCTCCATACATCCCCAAGTCTTGAAAATGCAAGGTGAGCATCTTTATTTTAATTTAAGCAAAGTGCCTTTTTTCTCTTCTTCTACTCTTTCTTTTAATAACTAATCAAGCAAAACATAATAAAATGACAAATAAACCCTCCATTGCAAGATGGAAAAAACTACTTAGATTTTGATTCTTATTCAAAGAGATATGCAGATACATTTAGTTCAAGTGGCAAATTCATCTTAAAATAAATAACTCCTTCATTCTATCACCTTCTATTTTTTGTTCTTATTCTTTTTATTTTTATTTTGCTTTATTTTTCTTTTCTTTAGAGAATATACGATCCCCCTAAAACCCATAAAGGTTAGAGGAGATATCCGTAATTATTGATTTTTATTGTAATTTTAAATTATTTTTAATTTTCTGTTCCCATTTATTTATTTATTTATGGATGAATGAATGAATCTTTAATTGTCATTTTATATATATTTGTCATTCCATAATTCAAATTGTTCAGGAAATAACATTTTTTAAAAGCTATTCCTATATCAGTAACCCAAATCAAAATTTCAACTTAAACAAAAAATCTATTCCCCGAATCCTTTAGGATTGAAGTATAGTGAATTTTCTTTTGGGATAAATTAATTGGAGTTCAAAATGAGTTTTACCTTATATTTTTTCAATTAAAAATAAATTAAGATGGTAACTTCTAAAAATTAAAATTTCAAAATTAAAGAAATAATTTGCAAAATAAAGTAATAGCCACTTCAGTAGTGAGACCTAGTCCAAATAAGCATTTTGGTTCCTAATGAATTAGATCGGTGCTTGAGTGAGGTCCCATACTTTCCCCATCCTCTTTCACCCCCATGAATTAACTTTTCTAAAATTATAATGCATATTTAATTTAATGGGCTCAAGATTGCTCTATTTTACACACCTAAATTATTTGTTAAGAGAATTGAGCAAGCCAACACTTTTTATTGGACCTATATTTACAGTGAGCTAAGTTTAATGGAAAATACTGAGCCAAATAATAATTGACTAATTTAGACCCCATGAATTGAAGATTTGCAACCTATGAAGAATAGCACCCTATAGACTCTGAGAAGACTAGGCCAAATTCTTGACATACTCTATTAGACTTTAGAAGCACATGTGGCAACATGGGATTGCAAGGAGATGGAACATGGGACTGAAAACTGAAATTAGGATGTGGGTCTAGGAAGTGGAATACTGGATGACAAAATGGGGCTGCAGGAGGTGAAAATTTCAACAAATGGGGGGTCAATGCAAAATTTTATGAGATGTAGATCTAGTGGAAGATGCTAAGCCAAAAAATAGGAAACTAACTACCTGCCAAGAAACTATAAATGCAAGATGATTCTATAAATTCAAGGCAGAATAATTCAACAATAATAAATCAAACATGTAACAATATGCTTAAGCTAGCAAAGTTTATCCCAAATTTTCAAAACTCTTATTTCATTTCTTGTCAAAATTTATCAAGCCACTAAGCCCTTTGTTATTTATTTCTTTTTCAATCTTTACATTTCTCAATTATCATTAATTTATTCATATTTACATTAATACAAATTGAATTTTATTCTTAATCCTTTGGTCATTTTCGTTATAATTGGAGAAGATGCATGCAATGTATCCAATAACCTCTAACAGACTTGGAGACTGTTAGTCTCTTGCACAATCTTTTAAAGAAGTTAGATCAGGTGAGACTCTAAGAGTCTTTAGCACACTTAACAATGAATTCAACCCAAAAAGAGTATCAACACTATCTATACTCAATAATAGCCAATAATGATTTTTGGTATGATTTGAACAATTGTTGGACTAAATTGATTTCCACTTATCTTCCACTACAATCTTTTACAAAAAGATTGAAGGATTTAATGTTGTCTTTTATTTTGTAGGAAGATTAATGGTGAAGAAGCCTTCATCGAAGCCAAGGCCCATTGCTAATATGCAATTGTCGATCAAGAAGCCCCGCAACATCGGCAACCAAGTTGATTTATAATAGGCCTGAAATTAGGCTTTGTTGGTACTCATTAAAGCCAAACAATAACCTTTACTTCATCATCGGATACAAGCTTGAGCCACTAGTAACCGATAGCAGTGAAACACAGGAATTAGGTCGCGACTAGTCTAGTAATTGGTCCAATTAAAGATATGGGGTTCAATTTGGCCTCAGTGGTTATGAGATTGAGTTTCAAATCAAGACCTTATGAAGTCTTTGTTGATTCTTTAACTTTGTTTGTTGCTATACTTTGTGCTTGCATTCTCATCTACCATCTTCTTGAAAAAATTGATGGATGAATGAGTCAATTATCAGTAGGATCTAGATCATTTGTTTCTTCGAGTGTATTTTGATGATTCAAAACACTTTCGAGCTCGACTATGGAGATTTTGCTGTTGTCGTTGGTGTCTAACGGGTTGAAAACTTATTGTCTCTTTCATTGTTTTTTTTTAAAATCTTATTCTTAATTTTCATCTCTCTCTCTCTCAGTTTTGCGCTCCTTTCTCTATTATAGAGTGATACCAATTAAGGACATAGAGGATTAAGACTTGATATTTGTTTTGTTTGAAATTGGGTTACACTTAAAAAAAAAAAAAAAAAAAAAAAAAAGGCACAAAAGCCATGCAAATCTTGAGTTGATTTCTGTATTCTTTTGAGAGTGGAAGAATCAATTGCAGAAGCTCTTATACTAGGTTTGCTTTGACTAGTTGGTCTCTGTAAACGGCAAAAGAGTAAAGGATAAAAGATTCAATCTTGGTGGAGGAGATGAGAATTTTATCGATAAATTATCACTAATTGTTTGCGCCATTTTTTTTTGGCATCTTATTAGCGATGAAACTTGATTGTCAATAATGTTTTTTTAGTAAATCGTCGGTAATTAAAAAAAGAGAATTTTCATGTGTCGTCGGTATTCTATCGGTAATTTAGTAAATTTACCAACGAAATTATTTTCTTTAGTATATTTTGTTGATAAATTGTTCTTATAGTATTCATTTTTCAACTTTTAAGTTTTGAATGACAATCAAAGTCATGTTTGCTGTAGCATCTTTAATTTTTTAATTTTCTACTTTTTATATTTATAATTTATTATTTGACCATTATTTTATTCAATAAATATGCATATATTTAATATTTTCCAATACTTATATTCTATCATCTTATAATTCAATAAAAGCATCATTTCTAATTAAATCTTAAAATTTTATATGTGTACACGATTTTAAAATAATAATATTTTTATTGAATTCATTTATATGTCTTTGCTTTTTAATTTAATAAGTTTTAATTATTTATTCATGTTAACTTTAAAGGAGATAAAATTAGTGGGGTTGATTTGATAATGTTTACATTTTAGTGAATCACAAGATTTTATTTTGAATAAATTATAATATTTTACAAAAAGTATTTGATTAAATTTAGTTATTTATTGTTGCAAAAAAAATTAAAAAAGAGGGCTTTTAGAGTGTCTCAGCAATAATTTATTCCAGTTAATTTGAAACTATTAGATCATAAAAATTTAATTATAGCTATTAGATCTAGTAACAAGTTACTTGTTTAAACTGTATTTTAATTATGGGGATTTCATCTGCAACTTTCTTAACATGTTGTTCTCTCTAATAAATAAATTCTTTTGTTCTTCTAATCAACCTTATTTATTTTTAATATGTAAATTAAATTTTAATTCGTTAATTGTTACTATCATTATTTTGATATTTTTGGGAAATTATATATATATATATATATATATATATATATATATATATATATATATATATATATATATATATATATATATATATATATATATATATTTATTTATTTATTTATGATATATTATGACTTTTAATTAAATATATATATTTATTAGTATGTTAATAAAAAAAATTATTATTATTTTTATTAAACTTATCATTATTAATTAGTTTTCAATGAATTTCTGATTAATTGTACTTCAATATAATTAAAAATTAATTCTAAAATTTTTAAATTGATAAACTGGCAAAAAATTGTGCAAACACTATCTTATTTGGGTTAAATTGCAATTACTAAAAATATGATGTTATTGTATTATCCCTACTTTAAATAATGATATTACTAAATTATTCTCACTAATTTTGTTATTTATAATTTAAAAAACTTTTTATATATATATATAAAAGGTTGGAAGTGCAATAGATAATTTTAATAACTTTTTAATTACAATCTTTGTTTCATAAATATTTTTTATAAAATTTTATGATTAAAATTAATAATTATAGTTTTATCAATGATAAGGATAAATACAATTATAAAATTTAAGAAAAAAATTTATTAATCTATTTTGTTCAAATTATAGTTTATTAGCGTTAATTAGAAAAATATCAAAAGTAAAAGTAATATGTAAAATAATATGTAATTTTATATGAAATTACATATTTATATTATAAAATTATAGATTTTATTAAAAAAATTCAGTACAAAACTAATTTTTAAGTGCATTTTAAATATTGTTTGTAGGTATTTTTATATATTTTCTTTAATTTTAATTTGATTAAAATATATTAAAGTATTCATAAAGTGAAATTAATAATTACAACTTGAACAATATATTATATTTTACCTGTTAATGACTTACTATAGTAGGTTAAAAGGAGTGGGATAAATTATCTCTGAAACACCATAGAATTGGCCATTAAAAAAACTTAGCTTTTGTTTAATATCACATTTTTATATTTCCCCAAATACAAATTTAGTTTTTAATTTTATTTATTTCAAATTTGTTAAAATAAAAATTTTAAAGAATATTTATTGAAATAAAAAAACCTATTTGACATAGAAAATTAAGAATTTAAATGTTTAAGAATTTGACAATGTTTAAAAATTTTGTTTAACTAGTTTTCTTTTTTTTTTTTTTTTTTTGAGGTTATCGATTATATGAATTACCTTGTTATAATTTAATATAATCTAATGGTTAACAAGACAAACTAGATTTACTATTAAAAAATAAAATAACTATAGAGAGCACTCTAGTTGATAATATATATTACTATCAACATATATTAACATTCTTTCTAAAAAAAATACATTAACCTTAAATAAATTAATAAAAAAAATACTATATAAAAATGATAAAATTATTAATTTCTAGAAATAATAAGAAAAATACAATATAAAAGTCACAAAATTTACTTAGATTTGACTAGGTATACTTTTCAAGTATTAAGATAAGTTATGGTTCAAACCATCCGTAAACAGAATTCAATTCACTATCAAACTCCTCTCCTTTCAACCCTTATGTATAGAATCTTAATTTTGATTATGATTTCATGTATTTGATTTTGAATTTTCTTCTTATTCCTTTAAAAAATAGTTTTAGTCACGTGACAATATTTTTAAAAAAGTATAACAAAAATAACATATTCTTGAGCTGAGAAGTTATTGCGAATTTAAACCCAGAGTTGATTTGTATGCTTATCAAGAATATGTATTTGGAATGTGAGTTTAAATTTCAAGAAACCCAATTAGAAACAAAAAAAAAAAAAAAAAAAAAAAAAGGCTTATATAGGCGAAAGGAATCTGAATTTATTTTTTAAACCGGTAAAAGGATTTATATTAATTTACTCACTGCTCTGTTGGCCATATTTTTTGTCAACACAATTCCCTGTAGAATCCAGCAAATCCTGACGGATCAAAACTCGGCGACTCAGCCCAAATACCTGAAGAAAAAAACAAACAATATGAACCACAATATGTGAATAAATAATCATATTTTATTATTTAGATAGATAATTAGGGGTGTTAATAATAGGATTTGATGCAATTTATGTGTTCTTTCTAAAAAATTAAACCAAATCATATATATATATATATATATATATATATATATATGAAAAAATTACAATTTAATTTGGTTTTTATTATGGCTTAAAACTATTTTACTTAGTTTTTTTTTCTTAGTTTTTTTTTTCTTTTTTTCTTTTTCTTTTCTGTCGTCACTCTCATTTTCTTCTTCTTTCTCTGTCCATGTCATTTTTATATTTTCCTCTTTATCCTTTCTCTTTTGATTCTTCTTCTTTTTAGGGATTTTGCAATTTTTGCAAGTTTTATAGCAATTCCTTAGTCGTTGGTTAATTCAATGAGTTCCCACTAGTTCTCAGTCAAAGGCTCAGAATTCACTTCTATTCTTGGAGATTTTGTCTTAAAGCGATCTTTTTGCTGGCGAATAGCTTCATGATGTAGATCCTCACCTATGTTTTCCGATCTTTTTATCATTGTATTCCATGTATATTTTATTTTTCCAAGTTTGATATATCTGATAATTTTGACTAAGAAGTTTAGTAAATATTGTAGGATATTTTATGGGTTTTGAGCGAATTCATGGTTCGTAAATTTTTAAAACTTCACAACTTGATCTTTAAGGGTTTTGGGTAAGCTCTTCACTAATTATTAATTTAAAAATCTTAGGCAAACTTTTAGCTCGCCTATTCCCTTGGTGATTTTCTTTTTTAACTATTTTAGAGAATCTTGGGCGAACTTATATTTCACCTATCCCATGGCGAATTTTCTCTTTAGAAAGTCTTGGATAAGTTTTGTAGCTTCACCTATTCCATGGCAAATCTTCTTTTTAGGGAGTTTTGGGTGAGCTTTTTACCCATTATTTATAATGAGTTCTAGGTGATTTTGTAATATGTCGATCCCTATTATCAAGGCGCTTCTCCCCTCTTTTTTTATTTTATTTTAAACAAAGACTTAAGGAGTAACGTACTTGTGGTTTGCCTATACCATGGTAATGTTCAACATAGCGAATCTTGGGCGCCCCTTTAGATACGCCTATCCTGTGACGACCTTCAATGTAGAGAATCTTGGGAGGCCTTTTGAGTACACCTATCTCGTGGCAATTTTCAACTTAGATAATCTTGGGCTCCCCTTTGGATATGTCTATCCTGTGGCGATCTTCAACATAGGAAATTTTGGGCACCTCTTTGGGTACGCGTATCCCACCTATCTTGTGGCGATCTTCAACGACTTAGGGAATCTTGGGCGCCACTTAGGATACTCTTATCCTGTGGCAATCTTCAACAACTTAGGGAATCTTGGATGCCCTTTCGGTGCACCTATCTCATGGTAATCTTCAACGATTTAGAGAATCTTAGGCACTCTTTTGGGTACATCTATCCCATGGCAAGTCTTGATTCATATATGGAGAATGTGTGCACAACTTGAAAAAACTGAACTTTTATTGCTCAAAAAACACAACTAATCATTAGTTCTAACAAATAAAAAAATTAAAAAGGATTTTACTGATAATATATTATTAAGTCATCTAAGTTTCATGTCTGAGGTTGGAGTTTCCCTTGGCAATCTTTTATATTTCGCAAGCTTGAATATCAAAATTGACTTCGTGATCTTTAGTGTCATTGCCCAATATATATATACTGGTCTGCAAAACTAGTACTGGTCTTGGAAAAAAAAAATGTAAAGGTGTAATAACATGATTTTTTAATCAATTTAAATGTGTATAATTAGGAAAGAATGAATTAATACATATATAAAGAAGAATTTCTTTTTTTTATTTTTCTTATATAGATGATCAAAATATTTGTGTTAGAGGAGGGAACTATCCTGGTTTTGCAGGAAAACAAAAGGGAAGAGCTTATTGAGCAAGATTAATTCAGTGATGTTTGCATCAACTATCTATTATATCTGGCAGGCTTGCAATAAGATCATTTTTTAGCAAGGCCAAATCAGTCCTGAGGTTGTTTACAAGAAGATAAGAGATTGTGTTTTTCTTCATTTTCCTCAATATAGACCAGATTTAAATGTATTCTTCATTTTCCTCAATACATACCAGATTTAAATGTAGTATGGTAATTTTTTTTTTTTTTTTTTGTTTGGTGTTGTCCTTAGTGCTGTTTTAGTTTTGTATTCTAGTTGTACAAGTTGTTTTAAGTATTAATAATATTCCTTTGGTTGATTACCAAAAAATAATTTTCCTTTTTTTGGCTAAAAGATGGTATCATTGCTAGTATTGACAGATTTAGTCTCAATTTTGGGAAATAATATAAAAACTTTCAAAAAAACATTTGGAGACAAAGTCATTTTTTAAAAAATTTAGGTCATTTTTTAATATATATTAAATATTTTTTTAAAAATTTGTTAGTCAACTAAAATACTGTGTTACCAAGATTAGGCCAATTACATGCATGATTACAGCTGTAAATATAATAGATTGCCTAATATTTTGTATATAATTGCTTGATTAAAGTTTTCTTTTTTGTGTGTGAAGAAAGCTCTATAATAAAGCCTTATATACATTCTTTCACACACAACAATACAATTTTTTTCTCGATTCTCTTCTGTATTATTTTATTTTTCTAATATGGTATCAGAGCACTTCTCTGATTAATTTTTTTTTTGGTTTGCAAATTTTTTTTGGGTCTTGGGCAACTTACTTAGGTCAAAATTTTGATTGCCTTCTAACATTTATTTCCATGGTTGCACTGGAATCAGGACCACTGGCCTCATAAGAACTCATGGTGAAAAATTCTGGCTAAAAAACCTCTGCACACTGCAGCTCCTTGTCTTTGCCTTTTAGTTCACTTGAACCAGTTCAGCTGCAATTTTTTGGCCTATTCAGTCACTTTTGGTTCAGTTTTTGACCGCTTCTAAAGGTTTTCAACTATGTTTATTCCATTTTTAGGGTTAGTTTTATGTAATTTGATTTATTTTGCATCCGTCTTGCATTATTTTAGCTATTTCTACTATAATAGAAAAACCTAATATTGCCAAACCCATCACAGTTTCATTTGATGGAACTAATTATGTTCTGTGGACTTAAGAAACGTCCATTTTTTGTTAGGCTGCAAACTAATGCGTTATGTCACAAGTGATATTGTTAAACCAACTAAGACATCAGACGAGGATTATGAGAAATACAAGGAGCAACTGGAAGAATGAGATTGTAAAAATCATTAGATCTTTACTTAGTTCTACAATACATGTGAATCAACAATCAGTCACCATTTTGGTTGTTTTGAAAATGTAAAGGACATTTGGGTTATGGTTACTAAATGTTAATCCACATCTAATATTGCTCATCAATTTCAGTTACTCGGGCAATTGCATCGCCTAAAATAGGAACTTGAACAATCTATATATGATTTTCTCTTACAATTTGAGGCTATTTGGGATCAACTTGCTACCTTTGATCCAAAATGGCATGATCCAAGGGATGCTGAGTTGTATGCTCAACAACATGATCACTTAAATGTAATGAAACTTTTAATGTCTCCTCATTTAGAATTTAAACCAGTGTGTGGATCTCTTTTCCATCATGATCCATTCCCTAAAATGGAGACTGTTGTTACTGAACTCATATATGAAGAAACAAGGTTGGCCACTTTAAAATCCCATCGTTCACCTGACACTGTCTCGGCTACTATAGGCTTTACATCCTCTCATCCTCCAAAGAAGGACAATTGCAATTATTGCAAACAACCTAGACATTGGTTAACAGAATGTCCAATTAGGCCATCAAAAAGGATTATAAACAAAATTTTAGACAACAGCGACACTTGTCTTCTTCTTTCACGGCTACAGTCACCAAGGTATTAGTTTGATCTTGCTACTCTTCTTAGTCAAATTGACTTTGCTACATTTAAGTAGGCACTTCTTTCTTCTTAATATGATAATTCTAAAACCTTAGCTTCGTATATCACACCAGGTATTAACTCTTCTTAGTATATTCTGTATGTTGTAATCATATGACTTCTGTATCTTCATTGCTTACAATAGAATAATCAGTTTCTCATGCACCCACTATACACATTATGGATATTTCTATTATATTTGTTAGTCATGTTGGTACTATGTCTATATCTAATCTTACACTTACCAAACACCTTTTAGTCCCTAAGTTGTCTCTTAATATGATCTTTGTTGGTCAACTATGTGATCTTGGTTTTGATGGTCACTTTTCTAATTGTGATAGTCATGTGCAGGATCCAACGATGGGGAAGATCCTTGGGATAGGGCATAAAGAGGGTCGATTGTTTGAACTCACATCATTTCATCTACCCTTGTGAAAATCTATTTGTGGTGTTGCTGTCACATCTGAAACTTGGGACTCCCATCTTGGTCATATTTGTTTTCAACATTTGAATCATTTAATTTCTAGATGATTGTTAGGAAATATTAAACAAGAACAAATTGATTGTATATCTTGTCAGTTAGTGACTTTGAGACATATCTTTCTTTTGATTTGATTCACTTTGATATTTGGGGTCCTTCTCCTATTCCTACTATGGGAGGTTCAAAATACTTTGTTGTTTTTATTGGTGATTTCTCTCGATTTACTTAGATTTACTTAATGCACAAAAATATGATTTGCAAGATATCTATTCTCAATTTGCTTAGATGATAAAGACTCAATTTTCTAAAACAATCAAAATCTTCTGAACTGATAATGCCATGGAATATAATGATACATCATTTCTCTCTCTTTTATCTCAATATAGTATAGTTTTCCATTGCTCGTGTTTATGTACATCCTAACAAAATGGGAGAGTTAAGAGGAAACACAGACACATTCTTCACACTATCAAGCCCTATGAATCTCTTCTTCTTGTCCTGAGCATTTTTAGGGAGAAGCTACACTCAAAGCTATTTATACCATTAATCATATTTCCTTTGCCATTATAGGTAATAGAACTCCCTATGAATGCCTTTTTAGACGTACTCTTGAATATAGTTTCCTTCAACTTTTTGGTTCTGCCTATTTTATTTTTCTTTAACCATATGAATGTTCCAAATTAGAACCTCGAGCTTGTTTATGTTGTTTTGTATGGTATGACATTAAACAGAAGGTACATAGATGTTGCATCCTATCTTTAGGCATCTCTGCATTTCTAAACATGTCACTTTATGGGAACATAAAATATTTTTCATCTTTGTCTTCTTGTCAAATCTCATCCATCACTCCATTCTTCGCTGATCCCTCCATCAATTTGTTTCCTAATGACTCATCGTATTTGTCTGAATCTCCTCATGTTGTAGGTCCTGCAGAACAACCATCACATGTCCCACATAAGGATCTAGCTCCATCAGAGGATCAAGTTCTTTTGACAATCTAGTTGTCAATGTCTCAGCTGAACCATTTAGCAATCAAGCCATGTAAGGATCACTAAACTTGCCTCTCACTTGGAACCTTATGTCTACAGTCACCTTTACCTTAAAAATGATTCTGTTCACTCAACCATTGCTTTCTTTTATAAACCTAAAAGCTATAAAGAAGCTAGTACTAATCCTTTGTAGCAGCAAGCTATGAAAGAAGAATTGTAGGCTTTAATAAAACCTAAACTTGGGATCTTGTTCCCTTTCCTCCAAACAAGACCTTAGTAGGATGCAAATGGGTCTATAAGATCAAGACAAAGGCAAATGGCACAGTTAAATGTTATAAAGCCTGACTTGTTGCTAAAAGATTTACTTAGGAATATGGTATTGATTATGAGGAGACCTTTGCTTTTGTGACCCATCTCACTTCAGTGTGTAGTCTCATAGTTGTTGCTACCATTAATAAATGGCAACTTTTTCAGATGGATGTCAAAAATACTTTTCTCGATGGCAACCTCTCTAAAGAAGTGTACATGCAGAGGCTATGATCATCCTTCATATACTATTTGTCACTTTAAAAAGGCTCTCTATAGCCTCAAACAAGCTCATTGAGCATGGTTTGACAAATTCAACTCTGTTGTTCAGCAAATTGAGTTTGTTTCTAATACCTATAAGAATGCCTTTTTTGTTTGCTATACAAACAGAGAGGTTGTGTGCTTTTATTGCTCTGTATGGATGATATGATAATCTTTGGTGATGATCTTATCAGTATTATAAACTTGAAACAATACCTCAATCAACATTTTGAAATGAAAGATCTAGGACATCTAGCTTACTTTCTTGGTTTAGAAGTTCTCTTTGATGATTCTAGCTACTATTTTTCTCAAACAAAATATGCCACTGATCTTTTATCTCGTGTAGGTCTAAGTGACAGCAAAATTGCCTCCACACCTATCGAGAGTAGAATGAGTGAACTAAACATATTGAGGATGACTGTCATTTTATTCGACATCATCTTAAGCAAAGGACTATCTCTCTTTACTCAATCTCATTTAGATAGCTGACATCTTCACCGAAGTTCAATTGCCAACTTGCTTCAACTAGTTGACAAAATCAAGCTAGGTTCTTTTTCACCTACTTGAGTTTGAGGGGAGTGTTAGTCAACTGAAATATTGTGTTGCCAAAATTTGGTCAATTACATGCATAATTATAGTTGTAAATATAATTGATTGCCTAATATTTTGTATATGATTGCTTGATTATGGTTTCATTTTCTATGTGTGACCATAGCTCTATAAATAGAGTCTTATGTACATTCTTTCACAGACAATAATACAATTATTTTTTCAATTCTCTTCTATATTATTATGTTCTTCTAATAATATCAGGTCGATATCCACCATTGATTGCCAACTTTTATTATTACGTTCTTGTAAGATCAAATGATAATCATTTATGTCAAAGAGTTAAAAAATTCATGACGTTTGTGAAAGAGAAAACAAGGGTATTTTAGCTTTTAATATTTAAAATTTTAAATTTTTGTACAAATATTACCCTTTTTATATAAATATGTAATATTAATTGTTTTTTTTCTTTTATAAAGAATTATATATGATATAAATTGAGCTAAAAGGGTTGAAGTGACTTGAATGGGTATAAATTAAGTTCAAAAATAAATTTGGTTTAATGAGTTTGGGTTAACCATTGCTAAAAGGTTAGACCTGACCAATTAGGTAATTAAGGCTAAATATTATATACCCATGTGTTTTTGGTATTTTTTTTAATGTGAGATTAATTTTTAAATTTGCTCTTCAAGTGATAATTGGAATTTGACTTTGACACCTAGTTGACTACTTAAAATTGAATTCCTTCCCCTTGAAATTGGGATTTGACTTTGATACTCAGTTGATTACTTGAAATTAAATTCCTTCTCCCTAAAATTCAAATTTGAATGTAGGGCTAACACCAGATGAATTAAATTAAACCAAGCCGGACTTGCTATAATGAAATGATAGAAATTAAATTGAAAGGTTAGAGATTGAATTGAAAGGATAAAAGTGACTTGAATGGGTATATGTTAAACTCACTAATAAATTAGGTTTAATAGATTAGATTCACCATTATTAAAAAGTTAGATCTAACTAATTAGGTTGTTAAAGTCAAATCATTATGTATCCATATATTTTTGGTATATTTTTTGAAAGTGGGATTGATTCTTAACAATATATACTAACTTCTTATCTCATTGGCTTCCTCTGGTATAGGCATGGCTGGCCTGAAGCTCTTATGATAATGGTGGACAATTCTGCTGCGAGTATGATTAGCACTGCGATAATAATAGTAATAAGCAGGTTTTATTAGAAGAAATAATAATAATTCTTCAAGGTTCCTCTTGTTCAGTTATTTATTTTGTGATATATTTTTTTAATAATTAATTTGTGATGTAATTTATTATATATAATTGAATGTTGTTATAAAATAGAGAAAAAATAATAGAGAAAAGTAAAGAAAGAATGGAAGAGAAAATAATTTCTATGTATATCTTTGTTGATTGAAATAGCTATTTATATCTGTAAAAAGTTACAAAGATAAGAATAAAAATAGAATTTTATTTACATAAAAATATCTATCTATAATGATAGGATAGATATCAAATCTTATCATAATTTAAATTTTATCACAACACTCCCCTTTGGATATTTATTACAAAGAATATGTCTCGTTAAAACCTTACTAAAGAAAAATTCCATGGGAAAAAAATCTTATTAAAGAAAAAAAGAGTAGAATTTGTGAATAAAATTGTCTCATTCAAAATCTTGTCAGGAAAATCCAATGGGACAAAACCTAGGCTAAGGGAAAAAGAGTACAATGCACAAGAATTTTCTCTTAATGAATACATAATTTCTAACAAAGATCTCATAGCCAGCGTATACCAATTTTATTCACTAACTTCTCAAATGTTGTTTTAGAGAGTATCTTTGTAAACGAATCTTGGATATTACTTGTTCCATAAATATGCTTTGTTAAAAACCTTACTAGATCGGAAAAATCATAGCTAAGAAAAAGAGTAAAATTCATGCTCTATTTTGTCATTATACAAATTGCCTCATTAAAATTTTTGGCTAAGAAAACCCTGTAGGATAAATATTTGACTAAGAAAAAAGAGTACAATCTTATTATGATTTGCTATCCTTAATGAGGACAACATTTTAAAACATCACATATCAATCAATAAATGAATAGGTCTATTATGTTGTCACTTGAGTGAATTTGGTAGATATTTCTTTTGAAGCTAATGCATTCAAAAGAATTTAGATTAAATATGCTTAGTTTAGTTACTTTTGATATATCCACCTTTAATATGTGCAATGCAGTTTGTATTATTCTCAAATAACATAGTGGGAGCTTCTTTACTGAGGTACTTGCAGGACTATAATTTTCTTTATAAACCTTTGTAAAATTGTAGTACTACCATAAATAAGCATACAGCCACTCTGAGATCTACTATTATAAGGATTAGATAAATAACCAACATCGGCTTATAGAACAATGTCAAATTTGAATTATATGAAAATATAACCCTAAATCAATAGTTTCTCAAAGATAACACAACCACTCCAATATCTCTTGGTAGGTGTAGAGCTATACTTAGTTAGTAATTTTCTTACAAATGCAATATCAAGCCTAATGCAATTTGCAAGATACATGAGTGCAATTATAGCATTTAAACATGGTACTTCAAGACCAAATTAATAGTTCTTTTTTATCTTCTTGAGATCTAAAAAATGTCTTTCTTCGCTTCTAGTGAGCGGACCACCTATTAGTGTACTTAAAAGAAAAGATTTATCCATACAAAATTGCTTAAGTATCTTTTCCAAAAAGTAAGCTGATGTATCATGATTCCTTGATGATTAATCTATAGGCTTATACCAAATTTTGTTTCCTGTAAATTCATCTTGAACTCACTTTTTAAATAAATACATATTTCTTTGAATTCTTTAAGAGTCTCATTTAAATCATCTACATATACTTCAATAACATAAATATTATGTGGTCTTTTATGGCTACATATGAACATAGTGTATTATTCATATATATTTCTTTAAGTATGGATTTAATCAAATGTTTATACTAGATATGTCCATATTACTTTAATCCATACATGAATTTACGCAAATTGATGAAATGCATGTCACATGTTTAATGTATATGTATTTCTGATATCTTTAGTCCTTTTAGGACTCTCATATAAATATCATTTTTATAAGATGCATATCAAGTCTTTATTTAACTACCATATTAATTAAGTAATGGAACATAATCATATCCATAACAGGAGAATCAATTTTCTCATAATCAATACCAGGTCTCTATGAAAAACCTGGCAACTAGCCTTGTTTTATATCTTACCATCTCATTATTCTCATTACACTTTCAAACAAATACTCATTCATGATTTGGGGAGTCAACATAACATGTCCAAATTCGTAGCATTTAAAAGCGAGTCTAGATCAGCCTAAATTTACCTATTTTCATGATGCTCGATCATGTCTATTATGACATTTAGTTATATCCATATGTTTTGGATCCAAATTATCTCTTGAGACAGTAATAGCTATTATTGAGGCAAATTCATCATCAACAATAAATGAATTTCTATCAAATCTTTCTCCCATATTCACAAAATTAATTGATATCTCGTATTTTTCATTCATATGACTATTAACTTCTGAAGCCATATTTGGAAGATCTAACTATTTCATTGTCTCAGTCTGTCTCATTATTGACTATAGCTCTTTGACTGAGATCTTCCTCTTTAAGAGGCTTCTCTTCAAGAGATTTTCTTAATTAGTGATGCTGCTTTTCTTTTCTGAGAATTTTTATCGTTCCAATTTACCATTCATGCTTCTGACATATAGTGAGCTTGATTGATTTTCTATTTGCAATTGGAACCATAACCCTTGCTGGGGTATTAGTAATTGCAATATGAGACTTTGTCACTCTTTTAACATCTATAAATGCATTTGCCAGTTTAATTGCAATTTGTTATAACCGTGTTATTTTCTAAACTTCTGGTTCACTCTAACTTGTACGTGGATCACAATTGTTTAAAAGGTCTTTCTTCTAAGAAATTTCTTGACATTTTTTAGCATTGCAGGTGCTTTTCCTCTCCTGATGTTGGAAAATATGCCTCATCAAAATAAATTTCAAGTGTCATCTTTGGACTTTTTTTTTTTTCGCACATTGAGGTGATGCTATTGTTATATATGACCAAAAACTCATAAAAAATAAATATTAGGCTCACGTCCATGTACAAGTTGCAAGGAAGAGTGTGTATGATTTGCATAATGGTATATCATGCCAAATCCTCAAGGTTTAATTATCGAAATATAAGTTCAATGCTTGAACTGCAGGTTCAACGTGACATGTTTTCATGTAAATTAAGGATAAAACAATAATGAATTAGTTATAGATTATAGTACAAAATAACATGGATAAATAGATAAACAACTTATCAATATAATCCAACAAAGTAGTAAGAATTATAATAATAAAAGGATGCAAAATCTTGGCCAATTACTCCTTTAGGGAGTCTATCTTGGCTAATTACTCTTTCAAATAGTTTACATATTAAGTTGAGTAGTGTCCTCTATGTGGGTTGTTTCTCTTCCAAAATTTTTATGATCTACCAAAAGTACCTCACTCTTGAGTTTTGATTTTTTGGTTATCTACAACAATCACTTTAGGAATTGCTGTTGTAAAAATGGGCCTAACTTGATGATTCTTCATTGTTAATCAATTATACTTTGCAATAACTAGAAGACAAATAATAAGTTTAAAACATTTGGTAAATTTTTGCCCTTTATATTGCTGCTACAGGAGCATGTAGCATATCATATTTTGTAACTTTATCATCACACAATTTCAATTGTGAAGTGATTCTAAGCATAGTTGAATTATATTCTAAAATAGACTTTAAGTCTTATAGGCGCAAATTTAGCTAATCATACTGAGCTTGTGGTAGTATCATATCTTTCAAGTGATCATATCGACCTTTAAGACCCTTCTAGAGAAGACAAGGATAATTAACAATGAGATATTCAACTTTTAAGTTCTTACTTAAATAAGGTCTAAGTAGGATCAAGGCTTTTGCTTTGTTTTAGTTCAATGTTGTATTTCCTTCCTTAATAGTTTCACCTAGCTCGTTAGCATCCAAATGCATTACAATATCAAAAACTCATATCAAATAATTACTCCCATTGAATTCAAGAGTATTGAGTTCAAATTAAGGTAAATTGGCCATTTATAATAATATATTTTCAAAATGCTAAGTCATAGAAAAATACTTTATTTTTCTTCAAATAAAGGTAATCAAAATTCACAGCACTTATTGTAAATACATGTAAATTTGATCACTAATAAGCTAGACATGAACTAAAATAAATAAACAAATAACAAAAAATTGTCTTGTGCCCATTATGCAACATTCATGATAATTCAGACTACTAAATTTGAATATGATGAACAAAAAGATGCTTTAGGAGTAGTAACAATAGCCTATGAAATTGAAAAGCCATATTATATGACTCAAACAAATAAGCACTTAAAGTTTAGCAAATACTACAAACAGAAGACAGACATCCTTTCATTATCAATTTTCCAAATTTTATCAGTAGAAAATAAATGTCTAGTCTAAAATTAGTGCAATTATTCACCACAAAAAGAATAGTGCAGTATATGAACATTCAAATATATTAGAGCAAGTGTCAAATAAAATCTCTTTTAAAATATACAATGCAATGATCATCAAAAACCACCAAGCATATCTTTTCCACTATACAGTAACTATATATCACAATTTATTTATTTTAATTCAATTCCCATGCAAAAACCATGACTACTTTGCCAATTCAAGTCAATCCTGATACTAATTCAATAAACAGCAATTATAGATTGTATAATGAAAACTAACACAATTACTTCAAGATTTTAAGTATATTTCAAAATACAATTACTTTTCATACTTCTAGTGAAACACCCTGAATTTCTATTTATTTTATAAAATTCTATTTTTGTACAGAAACATATTATTTTATTATTTTTCTTATTAAAGTAAGAATTGGAATTATATTTTACTAAATTATAAATATTTAGATAATCTGAATATGTATTATTAATGGTAATTTTAGTATAATATTATATATGTATATTACTATGATAATGTTAATGTGAATTTTTGGAGAATTGTATTTTGGATGGTATTTTGATATTTGTGTATTAATAAAGGTATTAATTAATATTATAAGTTCGATTATAGTATTTTTATTAGATCTTTGGATTTCTGTTATAATTACTATTATATTGAATAAAATTTATTCATTGACCTATTATTACCGTTCATAATATTATTGTTATATATATATATATATAAGCTTATGTTATAAAGTATTATAATTAATATGTATATTATTATTATTATTATTATTATTATTATTATTATTATTATTATTATCACTATTATTATTATTATTATTATTGTTACTATCATTATTATTATTAGTACTATTATTATTGTTATTATTACTATTATTATTGTTAATTTGTACATAAATATATATATATATTGTGTTGGTGTTACATTTGTATATATATATATATATATATATATATATATATATATATATATATATATATATATATATATATATATATATATATATATATATATATATATATATATATATATATATATATAAGTATGTTTTTATATATATAAGTATGTTTTAAGTGTTTTAAGTAAGTAAAAAGAAGAAGAAAAAGGTGATATTGTGATTGGTTGGAGAAGCAAAACGGGGGCGTTTTGGGAAGGTAGCAGAACGGGAAAGGAAGAAAGGAAGGAGGAGATAGAAGGGAGAGGCCGAGAGAGAGAGGTGGGGCTGCTGGGTGAGTCACGGCGGGCTGTGGCAAGCACCGCCACCACCGCTGGGTAGAGGATGGTCCGGCGATCTCAGAGGAGGTGGTAGCGTGGTGATCGAACGGCGCACGGCGGCATATGCGAAGAGAGAAGGACTGCCGGCCACCGAGACTTCAACTGCAGATTTCGGCCGACTCCGGTAGCTAAATCAAGCAAGGTTGGTCTCGTTCAACTCCTGAGGATGAGAGCTTCATTTTGGTACCCACCTTGCCCCCTGAGGATCACTGGAGGAGGAGATCGAAAAACACAACCCGAAACTTTGGAGGCATTTTTTGGCGACTGGAGGGCGAGTGACGGCGAGTGGTGACCATTTTTGTGATCCTGGCATCGAGGTGAACCTGCTGGTGTGGACTTTCCCCAGATCTGCCACTAGCAGCGGCAGTGCATGGCCGGCCGGTGGAGGCGCGTGGCGGCGGCGCGTAGGGAGGTCCAGTGGTTCTGTTTTGATGTTCTGGCATGATCCTCGACATCCGTATGATCGAAATTTGTAAAGGTTAACCTGAAACCCTTGTATTTCAGTCGTTAAATAAGTTATTTTATGTTTAGTAGTCTTTAGAGTAATTGTTAGGTTGTCGAGCCTGTCGTTAGGTTCTGTATGATTCTGTCGAGACCTCGATCAGAATCTCAGTAGTCTTTTAATGGTGTCTAGTTAAGTGTGATTCTTATCCTAATAATGTTCATTGTTGCGAGGTGTCGATGTCTGGCATCTTCCTGGTTCCAAGGCTGCTTTTCCAAGGGAAGCCGGTCGGAAGCGTCGACAGTTAGGTGAGTGATACTTCCTAATGTATTATCCTATTCTCATTTACATTTGCATTTCTGTGTGTATATATATATATATATACTATGCACTACTATTGCATATGTAAGCAAGTAACATTTGACTGTGAATGATAACTCAATATGCTGTATGTTGTGTTGTATTGTATTGTGATTGGTGGATGGAGGTCGGGAGGATACAGTATCACCTAGGAGTATGGATTTTTTATGATTATGATTATGATTCTGTTGAGATTTAGAAGATAAGCTATGACTGATGGATGCTGGCCAGGCCTGCTCATTGCCAGGGCCGCTGTCAGTCGGGTCAGGGCTGCATGGTATAGACCAGTGACGGCCGGGCCCCTTGGATATAAGAGATAGATTATTTGGATTCAGAGAGCTAGGGTAGGGGGATCGGCTCCCCATATTGAGTATTGAGTATCAGTGTGGTATTGTGGACCATACCCCATCCCTGCTTGATTATATGATTTGCCTGTCTCTATGACATGGTGCATAGCATGTGCATTAGAATTCTATCTCAAGGATACCAGTTTAATATATTAGCTGGTATCATTCACTGAGTCGAACGCTCATTCCTGTTTATTTTCATTGTTTTCAAGTCAGGGAATGAGCCTGTGAAGAAAAACGTAATTGAGTAGACTACCAATTTTCCTTTGGCAGTAGTTTGTATTGTTGAGTATTCAGAAATGTATATAATATATGTATAACTGTAAATATAGCTCTAGAACTCCTCAATGTTATATCTTGTACTTGTATTCTGTTTAATACTTAGTTATGTATTTTAAAGAGTTGTAATCTGTTGTTAAGCAGAACCTTTTGTAATTTATTTCATTTATGGAATAAATGAGTTGTTGGCTCAATAAGATTCTAATTTATGTTGTGTTTTGTTTGGATCTGCTTACCTCATTTGGGCCCATAACCCTTTTCAGTTTTGGGCTTTTTGTTGTGTGTTTTGGGTTAGGCTTACTATGGGCACTGGTAGCCACGTGCATTTCCCGTGTCCTAGTGCTGGTCACGTGCCCTCGGGTTTGGGGCGTGACATCTAGTATGCTCCTGCAGCCTATAATTAACATTCTATCATTTTAATCTATCAATTTGAAACCCAACTATGTTATTGTTAGATGTTTAAATATAGGTTTTGTCCAACAAAACAAATAGTTCCAACAAACCAAAGCATGCATACCTTGTGCTCATCGCCATCATCATTATCAATACCCCTAAACATTGAAATATCAAAAATATAAACAATGAAAAAACAATTATAATTAAATTAGTCTTCCAAAGACTTCTAGACAATTTATTTCTTTCTTCAGGAACATAGAATATCGGTTCTTTAACAAATTAGTATACTAATTTTTTTAGGAATTTAAGATACTAGTTTTTCAGCAACTTAATTTAATAATTCTTTAGGAATTTATATTTTATTTAATTAATTTTTTAAGAACTATAGAGAATATTTGCTATTCAAGAATTGTATAAAATATTAGTTCTTTAAGAACTGTAGAGAATATTAGTTTTTTAGGAACTGTAATAAATTTACTTAATTTTGCAAGAATTGTAGAATATTAGTTCTTCAAGAATTATATTAATTTATTTAATTCTACATGAATTATAGAATATTAGTTTTTCAAGAACTGTATTAGTTTATTTAATTCTGTAGGAATTTAGAATGCAAGTTTTTCAGAAACCATATTTACTTAATTAAAATTAAATAGGATCAAATAAAATAGAGATATATTATTCTTTTGATTTATTCATGCTGATAACGTGTTATAAAATATAGAGAAAATTATAGAGAAAAGTAAAGAAAGAATAGAAGAGAAAATAATTTTTGTGTGTATTTTTATTGATTGTAACACCTATTTATAGGTGTAAAAGGTTACAAAGATAGGAATAGAAACATAATTCCATTTACATAAAAATATATATTTATAGAAATATGATAAACATCCAATCTTATCCCACCACTTAAATATTATCACAACAAATGCTTCTTTTTTTTATTTTTATTTTTATATTTTTACTTATGAGGGCCAAAAGCCACAAGAAGAAACAAAAAACTCAAGGCCTTAAGATCTAACACTTTTAGGCTAACAAACACCAACAATATCCCTTAACAACAAGTGAGATACCCTATTGGGACAATCTTCAAGCTCATGGTGCCCTTGTGGAAAATCCAAGGCCTTGTTTTCTAACATGTTAGCAATCCCATTACATTCTTTATAAACATGTTGGACTTGAACCTGCCATTCCTAACATAGTAAATCCTTACAAGCTTGCACAAGGATAGCTTGAAGCCCTAGACAGTCCTTGTGCTTCAAAAGCCATTCCATAACCAGTATTGATTCAACCTTAAGAATGATCGATTTGTCTAAAACCAAGCTTCCATGCCAGCATCAACTCCTTCAAAATTGCCTAGAATTTAGCAATAATGGCATTATCCCCAATATTCATGACAAAACCACGAACCTAACCTCTAAAGTCTCTAATTGTAAACCACCTCCCCCTGCAATGCCTGGATTTCCTTTGTTGCAACCATCAATGTTTAGCTTAACCACCCTTGAATAGGAGAGTTCTAACTAACAAATACCTTCTTCATTGTGAACGGGTAGTAGAGAAGGATGCAGCTAATTGAAAGAATCCACTATTTGTGAAAAGTTCTTCCTTAACCAGGAAATTTTAACCTAAACATCCAACTTCTCTTTTTAAAATATATAACCACATCTCCATTTCCATAACCACCAAATAGTTAGAGCAAAAAAATCCTTTTATTTATTATAAAACTCCTAATGCCAAAATTTTCAAATTATGGAGAACCCAATATTGGAAATTCAAGGACTCTGGATTAGTAAAAGAAGAAGGGGGAATAAAAATAGTCCATACTTGACTAGCATATTGACAATCTCTGAAGATGTGAAATGAAGATTCGGTATCTTGGTTACAGATGGAACACAAAGGATTGCTGGAAAACCCACATCTTGATCTTTCAGAATTACTTATAATTTTCCCTTAATAAGCAATATACAAGAAAGCTCTAACTTGTTGAGACACATCAAGACTCCAAATAGTCTTCCAAATGAGATTGTCTTTATGTTGATTCTCATTCTTTTGGGCTAAATAAGCTGATTTCACTAAGAACTCTCCATTAGGGGATGAAGACTAGCAGCTATTGTCATTAGCATCCATATTATTTCTCAAAATAACTTCAGCTATCAAAGATAAAATATATGGAGGGAGAAGGTTTGTGAGCTCATGCCATTTCCAACCATAACCAGGGATCTCAATAATCTAAAACCAACCTGTGTTGATCAACTAAACTTACGTTAGAATAGATTTTAGAGATAAGTGGGAAGGGCCATAACTATGGGTCCAACGAAAAAAGAGTGTTGCAACCATTTCCAATCTTACCCTGAAGCCCTAGTTTAAGAATATGCTTTACTTTAACTGCCCCTTGACAAGTAAAAGATGCATTTATTTTAGATTCAATGTCTTTAATAGAAGGATCAGATAAAAAAATACTTGTTACCTAACACTTAAGCCCATAAACTTAAAGGATTTTAGTTAATCTCTACCCAAGTTTCGCAAGAAGGGCCAAATTCATTTGTTGCAAATTATGAATACCTAACCCTCCATGACTCATAGGTTGAGTAACTACTAGGATGCCTCTTGTCTTGACCACCATCTTATAAAAACTAGTGAGACAATCTCTCAATCTCTTTGTAGACAGCCACTGGAAGGGCTATTGTTTGTATAAAATAAAAAGTGATACTTGTAAGAACTGATTGTACCAGAGTAGCTCTATTACCAAAAGAAAGAGTCTTTTCTTTCTAACATGCAAGTTTATTGTTGACCTTATCCAAGATGTCCTTGAAAGTATGTTTGGAAATTCTTTCATAGATAAGAGGCATAACTTAATAAATACTAAGGTCAGAAGTCGATGGAATTCCAGACATGGCACTTAGCTCACCCAGCTAATCATTTTCCCTATATCAGTCTGCTTAT
Organism: Reutealis trisperma; assembly: GCA_947687605.1. Lineage (NCBI taxonomy): Eukaryota > Viridiplantae > Streptophyta > Magnoliopsida > Malpighiales > Euphorbiaceae > Reutealis > Reutealis trisperma. The sequence goes on along the minus strand of CANTUT010000356.1, from coordinate 646,645 downwards.
TATGCATAGTATGAATCACTTCTTGGAAAATGACAATGTTATCTATTATTTGCCTCATTGGGAAAAAGATGCTCTATATAGGAGATATAATTTTAGTGAGGACATGCTTCATACTATTCACTATATTCTCAGTAATCAGGTCATAAAGGACATTATAGAGAATAATAGGATGAAATTGCTTCACAGATTCCAAGTTTGTAAGCTTGGGAATAAGATAGATAATAGTCTCATTAATGGAATTAGGTATATTCCTATTCTGCAAGAAGTCTAAAACAAAAGTGCATAGAGAATTGCCCACTATATCCCCTTTTTTTTTATAGAATCTAGCACTAAACCGATCCGAACCTAGGGCCTTAAATGGGGACATTCCAAAAAAAGCTTTTTTGACCTCTTCATTAAAAAGAGGCAAAGACAACAAATTATGCATTGAAGTGTCCCACTTAGGAAACATATCAGAAGGGATATTATCAATTGACATAAGAGAAGCAGTATCATCAGAATAAAGATTCAAATTAAAATTAAAAACCATCCTTTAAAGTTGTTGGTTATCCCACACCCAATATCCCTCATCATTCTTTAACCCTTTCATATGATTCTTACTTCTCTTAATGATAGTAGAGAGGTGGAAGTACTTGATATTACAATCATTAGATTGAATCCAATCTTTCCTTAATTTTTGATACCAAAAGAGCTTTTCCTGCTGTAGGACCAAATCCAACTCATTTTTAAGATTACTTTCCAAAGTAAACAAGCATGAATTAAATTTTCTAGCTAGGCTATGCCAAATACTCCTAATACGCACCAATAACCTTCTTTTCCATTTAAGATGTTTCCAAAAGTTTCAGAGTTCCTATTCTTTAAAAAACAAGCCATATGTTGAGAATTCTCCATTATAAACTTCCTTTGATCCCATGATTGAGCCATAGCTTGAATAAAATTAGGATGAGTAAACCATGCCACTACAACCTTAAAAGGCCATTGGATGTGGATTCCATCTTTATGATGCAACAAAAGCTTAACTAGAAAGTGATTAGAATTTACTATGGGTAAATGTGAAACTAGAGCATTGGGGAACTTGTCATGCCAACCCACATTACATAGAACTCTATCTAATCTAGTTGCTTTAAAAGAAGAAATAGAGCTACCATGAGTCTAGGTAAAATGAAAATCGAAAAACTCAAGATCAATCAAAGCTTCATTAAAATCCATTGTACAATATGATGATTTGAAAATTATTTTCGTTACTCATTTTTGAAGTTGAAACAACATAATTAAAATCCCCTACAAACACCTAAGGTTCTGTTAACTCCATATTTTCATGAAAGAGATCGCTCCACAATGTCCTTCTAAGGGCAGTATTAAGGCATCCATAAACAACCGATAGCAACTAAGAGTTCCCCAAGGATAAGGAAATTCTACAGTGAATAAGTTGAGGATTAGTGTAGAGAACCTAAAGCCTAATCTCATTTTTCCAAAAAATCCATATTCCTCTACTAAACCACAAACCTTCACTTTAACCCATAAATCATAATTTATGTGACGACAAATATAGTCAGCTATGCTACCACTAACTTTGTTTTCAAATAACCTCAATAAAAGAGGATTATGAAGACTAATCAGAGTTTTCAAAGTGCAGTGAAAGTCTCTTGAAGTTGCACCTTGATAATGTTGGGAAATAAATCCCATATCGAATAAAAATAAAATATATAAAGGATTTATAAGTGAGTAGGTGTTGGACCTAATATAAGTCAATTGGCTTTGTACAAGTGGATTCCGACGCTTGCATACTTATAAGCCCACGTATATATGAGCCCATAAACTTTAATATGGTATCAAAGCTTCATTCCTAAATGGGTTGGATCCTAGGACCTATGTTCAAGCCCCCTATTGTTAGACTGATGATGATCCTAGTCTAGACCGAAACCGAAGAAGAGATGCAAGCCGGTCTATTTGTAAGTAAGTGTTAACCAGCTTATTGATATTAGCCATGAGCCAAACTCGGTTGCACTTGAGAGGGTATTGGGAAATGAAAATAATAACAAAATATATAAATGATTTTTAAGTAAGTACGTGTTGGACATAGTATAAGCCAATTGGTTTTGTACAAGTGGATTCCAATACTTGCTCACTTATAAACCCATGTATATATGGGCCCATGGATTTTAATAGACAATTTAAGAAAATAATAAACATAAAAAATAGTAAAGAGTGGGGAAAAATCCAACAAAACACAAGAAAGCATCTAAGATCGATGCATCAAAAGCACACCAAGAAACCCAAATAAAAACAAGCAATTAAGAGAGATACATTATCAATTAATGTACGCTTACTACATTCGCACATCCTCTCCATTAGAGGCCTCTATCTCATCATCTTCTAAGTAGGCATCACAATTGCTACCATCAAAGATTTCATCCTCCTCCAATGTTACATCATCATCAGGAGGATTAGCAAAGTGAGGATAATTGGAATTTTAATTTTGAATGCCTTTAATTTGATTGAGAATCAAAGCATTTTCGATGGCATTAGTTGGATCTTCATGATTAACCACTCTTGATACTATTTTGAGAGCTTCTTATTGCCCAAACACCACAATGTACTCATTCTTAGCTGCAGCTTGCTTAGGTCAATGCCTAATTTGTGCTATTCTTCCTTTCCTCACTGTTGCTATTTGAGTTGAGTTTTTTACACGATTGCCTAAAAAACAATGTCCGCTAACTGTAATATGCCCAGTCTGGAAAATTAACTTTTACATGCCTAAGTCATCAATTTTAACTTTTGTACGTTGAATTCTAAATTCATACCAAGCTCGATCAAAATAAATCAAATGCAAACAATTTTCTAAAACCAAAATCGCACAAGCTTCGCCAATTGTTTTTACAACAATACAAAACACAACACAGAGAAATAGTAGAGAAATTTGCTGATTTTTCAATATTAAAGTAGTTGGGTCACAACTCAAATGAAATCTTCAATTCATTTAAAGGTAAATCGGATTTCATATAAATATTCCAAAAGATTTTGTATTTTTAAAACTCATATTACATTAAAAATCTTTAAAACAAATAAATTATATAATTTTTTAAAGAATCTAACAGATTTAGAATATGAACTTTTGAAATCTACAAGAAATAAGGATATTTTGTACCAAAACCTAGTAAAGAGTAGATCACGGGTATATGTAGGTTTATCATAAGTATATGCTTTGAAAAATTTTATTATTTAGAGTTTTATTGTGTTTATTTGATATGTATATTTGAAATTTATTGGATATTAACAATTACAAAATTATATGTATATAAAATTATATGTATATAACAATAACACATCAACCTTATATTAGAAATAAAACATCATATATTATGAAAAATTTTTTTTTTTTGAAAAGTCACAGTACCTATTATAATTCAAGTATATAACGAGTATATTTCAGTTATATGTTGAGTTGAAATTTAATTCATTTTGCCTATTCATATTTTAGAATACATTTTTTTTCTTTTGATATTCTACAAAATAGACACCATACATGTTTTTTTTACATCACAATGGACATTGGGATGAAAACATAGTGTATGTTGATTTTGAGTATACATTTAGTATATAATTCATAAGTGACATTAATATTGTATTTTAATTTAAAAAAAAGGAACATTTTTAATAATACATAGTGAAAAGTATATGACATGTATATTCTGGGTTTATGTGAAGTATATGATAATACAATTCTTACTCACTTTTGCATATTCTAATTTGATATCTTATTTTTTTCCTTATTTTATACAGATATGGATATAAAACAAGTATTAATACATCACAATGGACATAGTAAAAAAAACGTAAACTATATTCAATTATAATACTAATACTAAAATACGCAAAAATCAACAATGAATTGGTAATCAACAACAAATTATCAAAAATCAACTTCTAAACAACCAATAATCAACCACAAAATCAACCTCTAATCAACTAAAAAACACACAGTTCTCAAGCTATTTTATAAACTCTTTAAAATTATAGTATTTTAGAAATACTAATGCTAAAATAAGCAAAACCCAACAATCAACCTATAATCAGGCATAAGTAAATCTTTGATCAACCAAAAAAAAAAGAACAATATTCTTTCAATCTAATGCTAAAATATGCAAAAACCAACAATCAACATGTAATCAACTTGCAATTAATCTATTATCAACTAATAATCAACTTGTAATCAACCTATGGTCAACAAAAAAAAATTATAATATTATTTAAAATCAAACACTTAACCATCATGAAAATAGCAGTATTGGATAACTCATATTAACTAATTCTTAAAAGGAAAACATGGCAATGAGTTAGATGGTGAAATAAAAGTATCGAGCACTAATTGTAACTAATTCTTGAAAACAAAGCAATGAGACTAATAATCTAAAGCTGAAAAAAGGAAGGCAATTATTTACTATGGTGCAATGAAAAAAAAAAAAACACAAATATATTTATGAATCCACTTATGTCTTTTATTTTTTAATAAATTTATCTCTTTAGTAGATGTGTACTCATAAAATTATAGTTTTTAAAAGGATTTTAATATTTTTCAAACTAACTCTAATTATTAACCTCATCACCCAGTTAAAAATTAAAAACTCATTTGTAGTATTACATTTTTTTTTATTTGACTTGAATTAAAGCTCAAATTAACTTAAGATTTCATAGATTTAAAAAAGATTTCAATATATACTACTATATTCTAAATTAAAACTCTTCAATAAGATTACTCTTTTAGATATTACTGAAGTTTGTCTTTAATGCTTAATAATTTTTTTTGGTATTATGACAAAAAAAAAAAAAGGTAAAATACTTATCATTGATCAGATTCAAATTTCAAATGCCCTTGTATTAGAATTTGGTCAATACTGTTAGAAATTAATATTGAGAAATAAATATTAATTGTATATAATTTTGACCCCTCTAACAAATATGCTAATAGAAGTAATAAAAATCTAGCCACATCAATGGTGGTTGGAGAAGTATAGAGGTAGAGGTGGGGCCTGCACCTTTACAGCTGTATCTTTGTCTTCATTTCATTTCCTAAGATTCATACTGTCTTTGTGTGGTCTGTATTAGATTTTTTTCCTCCTTTTAATAAAATGAAATAGATAAACATATATAGAGAGAAGAGTGATAGGTATTGTCCTTTTCAACAACCTAAACTCGTAGTACACACACTAAACAACAAATACATCAGTTCAACGATAAAAGCTAGAAACATAAAAAAATAAACCAAAAAGCATAAAAGACTAAAAATGTTTTAGTAAAAATGTTTAAAAAAAATTAGAGCATGAAAATATAATTTTTTTAAAAAAAGGATACACAATATAATTTCCTCATTTGAATTATGCACTTGAATGTATTTAGATAGATCACCATCTATAATACCCGATGGACTAGCTTTGTGGGCTTGCAAATCTATTCTAGCTTCCCTTCTAATCAACTTAGGTGTCCTTTGTACTATAGTTTTGCCTTTATTTTGCGCCTCAACAGCTTGGCACAGAATAGTAGCCTCATTATTAGCTTCCTTGTCCAGCCCATTATCTCCCTCCTTATCTAGCACCGTAAATCTAGAATTACTTATGATGGAACTTGATCCCAATTTTGGATTTGTCTTACCCTTGTTACCGTTATCCACAATTGGAGCATTATTCCTTATCAAAACATTCAAATTTATCTCCTTAGCAACACTAATAGTGGGATTCATTTGAGATTTTCTCCTTGCAATCATCCAAGCACTAATATTTTTGATAGTTTTTGCATTTACTAGAGGAGTAGTTTCCTTACTATCTTTCTCTAAAACGACCTTCTCTCCTCCCTCCCTTGCCGTAGCTACTGCATCTTGCCTTTGCTTAGGGCAATTTTCTCTTCTATGGCAATATTTTCCATAACTAAAACAAATCAAATGAATCCCCACATACTCAATTTACCTTACCCTTCTTCTTAATTTGAATTTGGATAGAAGATTTTTACTGAGGTTAACTTCAACACAGATACGTGTAAATTTTCCTCGGATACTTCATTTATGTTGCTATCAATTTTAATGGGTTTAATAATTAGGTTGCCCATCTTCATTAAGAAATGTTCATCTTATTATTTTATTAAAAGGCATGGGATGCAAACCCAAACCATCACAGTATTTGGTAATGCCCCATCTGTGTCAAAATTCGAATGCCATTGACTTACATTCAAGTAATGATATGCTATCATCTAAGGTCCTTCAAATAGTGTATAATCATTAATCAAATTTGATTAAAAATAGTCATTGCCTAAGGCTACTATATTCATTGGAGATTTAGGTCTCTAAAGTTCCTTCAGTCTGCATTCAAGATATAATTTGTAGCCTAGTTGCTGCCATAGTCTTCTCAATCTCAACTTTTTAGCCGTATCAATTTTTACAATAGGACACTTATCATCCCATTCATCATCATCTTCATCCTTAGATACCATGCAATCATCATCTTAAGTTATACCTCTAGAGAGTCCTAACAGTTTGTCTTTAAAGGAAGTACCAATATGACTAAGAGGATTTTTGTTCCCCATATTCTCCATGAAATTTGTAACCATTGTTGTTTCCTCTAGGGATGGCAATGGGGTGGGGTGGGGTGGGGGCAGGGGAACCATCCCCTGTCCCCATCCCCACCTTAGTAGGGAATCCTCGTCCTTGTCCCCACTTCACATACGGGGACAATTTAATTCTCATTCCCATCCCAGCGGGGATCTCCATCCCCATTTGAATTTTATCTTACTAAATTTATATATATTTATATAATTCATAAATAATAACAAAAAGATAAAAATAAATATATTTAAAAAATATTAATAGATTCAAACCCACAAAATAACAACCAAACAAAATTAAAATGTAAATATTCTTAATACATTAAAAATATTCTGCAATTTTTTAGTAAAATATTAAAAACTTAGCATACATAAATATGAGAATATTTAAATAAATTTTTTTCAATAATTACTAATTATATTATGGGCTAATTATGTAAGTTATTACTAATTATATTAGGGGTAATTATGTAATCATATTATTGAGTCTCCATGGGGACGGGGATGGGGATCCCTGCAAGGTGAGGAATACACTCCCCATCCCCGCCTCGTCCCCACTAATTGAGAAAGAACTTCCCCCATCTCGATCCCCATGGAGTCCTAATAGTTTATCTTTAAAGGAAGTACCTGTCTGACTAAGAGGATTTTTGTTCCCCATATTCTCCATGAAATTTGTAACCATTGTTGTTTCCTCTAGGGATGGCAATAGGGCGGAGTGGGGCGGAGGCAAGGGAACCATCCCCCATCCCCATCCCCACCTTAGCAGGGAATTCTCGTCCCCATCCCTGCCTTACATATGGGGACAATTTAATCCTCATTCCCATCCCTATGGGGATCCCCATCCCCATTTGAATTTTATCTTACTAAATTTATATATATTTATATAATTCATAAATACTAACAAAAAATAAAAATAAATATATTTAAAAAATATTAATAAACTCAAACCCACAAAACATCAACCAAACAAAATTAAAATGTAAATATTCTTAATATATTAAAAATATTTTGCAATTTTTTTTAGTAAAATATTAAAAATTTAGCATACATAAATATGATAATACTTAAATAAATTTCTTCCAATAATTGCTAATTATATTATGGGCTAATTGTGTAAGTTATTACTAATTATATTAGGGGTAATTATGTAATCATATTATAGGGTCCCCATGAGGACAGGGATGGGGATCCTTGTAGGGTGGGGAATACACTCCCCATCCCCGCTCCATCTCCGCTAATTGGGAAAAAATTTCCTCCATCTTGATCCCTATAGGGAGAGAAATTGGGAAATCCCCACCCCATACGGGGCAAATCGCCCCTGGAGAATAGGGATTCCCTACCCCATTACCATCCTTAGTTTCCTCCACTTGTGTATCCATATTGCATCTTTTTTATCCTTCGCTTTACTTGCTTGTTACTACGTTCCAAGCGATCTGTTTCTTAAGAGAGCATCCTTCTCCCAGAGAGTGTTCCATTCTTTCAAGTTTCAATTTTTTCAATTGATTTTTTTTAATTCATTAAAAAGTCATATGTCGGTTATACAAAATGGTAACCATCCTCATTGGAGTGCATTTGGTAAGCTATAATGAAATGTAATGTAATGTAATCAAATACATTTTTAATATAAATTTACACTAAAAAAATATATTTGATTTCATTATATTATATGTTATTACGGCATACCAAACGGTATCTTAATTTGTAACTCTTGTAGTAAAAAACTATATATAATTGATATTCACAATCTTCTAAGCATCTATTTAGCATAAGATTGAAACTATTGTTTATACTTTTTGCACCGCAAGTGTACGGGTCTATTGTAGCGAATAGTTTTAATGAGTAAAGAGTTGTCGATCCCACAGGGAAACGAATTGATTACCAAAGTTGTCTAAATTTTCTAATATTTAATCTATGAAAAAGAATAATGGAGTAGGTAAATTTTAATTAACTGATGAAATTGATTTAAAACTAAATTAACAAAAATAAATCAAGCAAATTAACTAAGATTTAATTCAATGAAAGAAAAACCTAGGGTTTAGATATCAATTTGTTTTCATGCTAATGATTCATACACACTTATGCAATTATTCCAACAAATTGAAATCAAAGATGGTTTTCCCTTAATTAAATAAAATCCTCTTTCAAGGTAGATTATCAATATTTAATTCTAATCTTACAGCTTTTGTCGTAGTTGCAAGAAATTAGATTAAATTCATTAAGCACAATGGAAAACTAAATAATTCATCATCTAGGCAATACCCATATATCTATGAAGCATTAATCCTAAGTTTGTTCTTCCCATAAACTAATGTCGTACTTCCACTTTCGCTACTTCATACAACACCTTAGATTGTGTAAAAGGTGGCCAATCAATCACACACTTAAAGCACAAGAAAAATAATTTAATTCAATATGAATGAATAAATGATAAGTGTATATGAATTCAATAACAATCAACCAAAATCCATCTAAACCTTAGAAAAATTGATTTAGCTACTCATAATTAATTTAATGAAAGAACAAATGAAATAAATCCAATAACAATCCATGAATCCAATAAAACTAAAGAAATAATGAAATAAGGTTTAGAAAACTTCTAGGAGATGGAAATTCTGGAATCTTGAAGGTTAAAATCACAATCCTCCAGCCTCTAAATCCTGGCTGTCTGCCCTCTCACTCTGCTGCTGTCCTCTATTTCTTGCCTTTGCAGAAAACACAAATCTCTTCTCCAAATCTATCAAGCCCAATTCCCTCCCTAATTTCACGTTCTTTTTCTTTTCAAAACCCCTCTTTTCTTTTCCTTATCCAATCCCCCTAATTTAGGGTGAGTCCCAGTAATTTAAAAGAGAATTGGTTAAAAGTTAATCCACATCAGCCTCATTTATTTTAATAAAACTCGTGACAGATTCTGCAGTGGTTGCACAGGGCTTGTGTATTTCAGGTTGTACAAACTGGGTTGATAGATTTCAGCTTAGAATTTTGCTTTGATCGTTTCTTGAATTCTTTTTCTCTATTTTTCACTTCAATTAAGATTTAAAACCTGCAAAATCTATAAAACACATCAAAAATCATAAATTAATCAAATAAATGGAATTTTTGAGGATTTAATCCAAATTTGCACTAAAATCCTCTAAATTAGGGGTAAAACAATAGCAATATTAATGTAAAATTCCAGCACATCAACTATTTCTTTGAAAATATAATTTTAGATGTTGTTAAGGAAATTAGTTTTGCAAAGTTATTTAATTGTTTTGAAATTTTTATATATATTAGAACATTTGAAATTCATTTTAAAAAATAAGCTTTAATAATCTTTAACCAGTATGTTGAACAAAATATTTTTCTCAACGACGGCAAGCAAATGTCATATAGACTCTTAATGGTCCTAGCTGAAGAGAGTTTATAATTTTTTTTTCCTTTTAGCATTAGGAAAGGGGAAATCGATTATGGGTTTATTGCCTAGGAGAATACACACTTACAAAGGTGAAGAGAAGGAAGGGCTGACCTAGGCTGAAGCCCAGGTTAGTCCAATATATATTTTTTTAATATGTATAGATGGGGTTGATTTAGGCTTTAGCCCATGTCAGTGACTTAAATTTTTTTTTTTTTATTACTTATCACTTAAAGCTTGCATTGCACAACACCGCTTACCAATTGCACTAAATTTTTATTTTCGAATTCCGATAGAGAATTAGAGACTCTGGCAAAGAGAGTGGAATCCATCATGTCACAAAGGATAGTAGAGGAGCACCATTTGCCAATTGCATGATTTCTATTGATTATTCACATTCTCAAAAATTTTAGGTCGATTTCTAATTTCCTTAGTTGCTAAATCTCTCTCTAATTAAGATCCCAAAATCAAAATTATGAGTTTAAGTTTTTAAATTGTGATTAAGTGATTGATAAAATAAAGCTTGTGATATTTAATTTAATTTTTGTATTTTGATGTTTAATCCCAACTTACCCTATATCTGAATTTTGTACACTTACCGCTAAGTTATGCCTCGGTGTGTTAGAGGTTAAGAAATACATATAATAAAGGAATAACTACATCATTAGTTCCTTAACATTTTAAAATATGTTATTTTGATGTCTAGATAATTTTTTTTTATAAGACGAGTTTCTCAGTTTTTGAAAATAATATCATATTAGTCTTTTTAGCTATTTTCCAACCACGTAGTACTAATATGTAATTCTAAGAACATTCTCAATGCACTCTTTATATATATATTAGACTTTTTATTATAAAGATCTATCTCAAAAAATATTACTTCAATGGACTTTTTATATTTAAAAAATAAAAAAGAAAGTTGATTTGACTTTCTATATCTAGAGAGTCAAATATCACTTTTTATCTAACTTTAATTAATGTAAAAGAAGTTTCCATACACTTTATTATATATATAGCTTTAGTTTTATTTTTTCTATTAGACAAACTTAAAAAAAAAAGGAAAGAAAAATTAAAAATTAAAAGTTAAAATAATTAATACTTATGAGATAAAGTAAAATAAAGAGTATAATATAGAGAGTCTATTAGATTTATATAAAATTATATGCTTTTTATCAACTAAGATGTTTTCTATTAAATAAATATGTTTTTTAAAATAAAAAGCACCATTGAAATGCTCTAAAATCTTTAATGTTAGAGAAAAGGACAAAGAAAAAAAAATTGAATTGCTGAATATCAAAATGGGATTTTAAATGGAGTTAAAAAATTACAAATCAAGAAAAATAGAGTTGCAAATCAGCAATTTAGTGACTAAAAAATAATTAAAAATACTTATATGATATTATTTTTAAAACTTAATAAAGCCATTAAATAAAAAATTATCTAAAACATTAAATAAAAAATTATCTAAATATCAAAATAATATATATAAAAAAAATTCAGATAATAGTGATGTAATTTTCTTTATAATAAATAATTAAGGATTGCACTTCAATTTTATTTGAAATAATTATTGGAAAGATTTTTCTAATAAGTTCAAAAGCACTCATTAGAAAAATACTTTAATTTAGTAATTAAACTTATGATACAATTCTAGTTTGATTTACATTTTAAACTGGCATTTTTTTTTTCATTTATCCAATAAAATTACTCTAGCTGTCATTCGTCACTCTGTATTTGACTCGGCTAAAGGTTGCTAGCTGCCACGAAAGACAAAGGCAAGAAAAACCAATAAATCCCAGTAAAAAATTCCCACTAGCAATCTTTTTAGGAGAACTTAATTAATTAATTAGCTTAATTATGGTTTCTTAAACCATTTGTGCTATTTTTTGTTTGTGGTCCACAATTCACACTTTAGAAAATGTTGCTTTGTAAATCTAGCTGTAATAAATCTATAGGCAAAATGTTAAAATACTATATTGCGGTCTAAATTCTAGAAGTCTTTGGACATTGGATAAAACACGCATTTGAATCTTTGTTTTTTTTTTCTGAAAAATTAAGTTCAGTTTTTAACTTTTTTTTTAATTATGTATTATTTATTAATTGAAGCATTTACTTAAATTTTCGTACCCAAAATGTTGAATTCTAGCTGCTTGAAAATCTATTTTCCCAGAAAAGTGATTATATACATAAACATATTGACTCTAGCAGCCAAATGCCTTTTATATTTTGATTTTGATTTGTTGTTTAAGCTTTTTTCCACTTGCTTTAAGAGAAAGTATGGTTTACCTTATCCTTCTTTCAAAAGTTAGATGCTAAAATAAAAAATTATAGAAAAAAATTAAAAAAATAAAAAACCAAAATCATATAAGAAAAAACAATGCTAAACTGGTTATCAATTGATCAATTTGCCACCTCTAACTAAGAGTGTGCAAAAATTAAACTGACTAGAATTTTCGAATTGAATCAAACCGAATTGAAATTCATAGTATGGTTTAATTAATTGATCAATTTTAGCTAGGGATTAAGCTAAAGAAAATACTAGTTTTTGATGGTTGGTTCGACTTCAACTATTTACCGGTAGAACTAACCTAAAAATCGAATTATCAAAATGACATAATTTTTTTTATTCCACTGTGTTTTTTCCTAGCTCTCTCTCTACATGTGCCACGTGGCAGCGTGGGGGCAGTTATATAAGTTATAATTGTGACCATTCATATTTTTTTTCTTCCTATGTTTGTTATTCGACTTTCAAAATTCTTTTCTACTTCAATTTTCTTCTCCCATTCTTCATTTATTCTTCTCACTCAGTTTGTGACTTCATTCTTTGTTCTTATATCAACTTCAATCGTTGTACTTTTGCATTCTTTTTTCACAAATAGCTAAGCCATATAAGATTGTACAATCAAAATCAAAAGTAATAAATGTCCGAGAAGAAACACTAAATCGAGCAGAACACCATTTAAGTTTTATCTACCTAAATTTTTTCATGGGTTTTTGTTATATTTCTTTTCTAGAAAGAAGATTTTGCAACTTCCATCTTACAGATTAGGATTTAACTCAACGTTGAGTTAAACATTACTAATGTTGAATTCAATGTTAATAACGTTGAATTCAACATTAAAATGTTTGAGTTCAACTTTTTGGCTTTAATAACATCGAGTTCAACCTTAATAATATTATACTCAAAGTTATCGTCTAACTTCATTTGTTTAAATATATTTCATTTCATTTCAAATTTATATCTAACTTCATCTTATTTCATCATATAGGATAGCATGGTTATGGTTTGTCTCGAGAGGAAACACTTCTTGTGTATGATAACTCTATATTTTTAGAGTTATTTTAATTGTTTAAACTTAAATTTTAGCTCAATTCTTGAGAATGCAATAATATTATTACTTATTTTTAGAAATAAATAGTTTTACAATTTATAAATAAATTATAACATATTTTAAGTATTTTTATTTTATTTTTGCAGATCAAAATGATGCAGTAAAAATAAAGATGCAAGCAATGATTCAAGTTTTCAATCCATGAGAAATAAATTCAATGGTTGGTGGCCAAAATTCAATGGTTGGTAGCCAACCTAACCATTTTTGAATATTGATAAAGAAATTCAATGGTTGGTGGCAAAAATTCAATGGTTGGTAGCCAACCTAACCATTTTTGAATATTGATGAATGAATTCAATGGTTGGTGGCCAACCTAACCATCAATGTTGAATTTTTGATGTAAGAATTTTAATGGAACTTGAATTCTTCCACCAAACATGTCTATAAATACCATGCTTGGCAAAGGGAAATGGCATCAAAGAAAATCCATAAAAAAAATATGTAGAGAGATTTTCATATGTTTTCTTAGAGTAGATTAGTTTTATTTTTTATTTTGATCAAGAGAAGGAGTTTTTGGAAGCTTGAGTTCATCAAAAATTATATCCCAAAACAAGTTCTATCTAAACTCTATTCTTGAATTTAATTTTAAGTTGTTATTATGTTTATTGTTAATTTAATTATTTCTTTCTTTTCAATTATGAATAGCTAATTTTATTTTCTAAGATTTAGATGTAATCTTTTGATTTGCATATGATTATTTATATTTAATTGATTGGATTTGATTGTTGGAATTAATCTTTTATTTTAGAACTTAATGCTTGTAATTAACTGGCCATTAATTGCATGATTTAAGATATTGTGTGAAGTAGCGAGAGTGGAAGCACAATATTAGTTCATTAGGATAATTGACCTAGGGAATGTATTGCTTAGAGATAAGAATACTCCTTTGTGATTTTTAAAAGGATTTCCATAAAACTTAATGGGTTTGTGTTAATTGCTTATGATCACGAGAGTAGACGTAAGGTTAATATGAACACACATATTGTATCTTGAGAGAGAACATCATATAATTTAGAGAAATCTAATCATTCAATGGTTGGTGGCCAACCTAACCATCAATGTTGAATTTTTGATGTAAGAATTTTAATGGAACTTGAATTCTTCCACCAAACATGTCTATAAATACCATGCTTGGCAAAGGGAAATGGCATCAAAGAAAATCCATAAAAAAAATATGTAGAGAGATTTTCATATGTTTTCTTAGAGTAGATTAGTTTTATTTTTTATTTTGATCAAGAGAAGGAGTTTTTGGAAGCTTGAGTTCATCAAAAATTATATCCCAAAACAAGTTCTATCTAAACTCTATTCTTGAATTTAATTTTAAGTTGTTATTATGTTTATTGTTAATTTAATTATTTCTTTCTTTTCAATTATGAATAGCTAATTTTATTTTCTAAGATTTAGATGTAATCTTTTGATTTGCATATGATTATTTATATTTAATTGATTGGATTTGATTGTTGGAATTAATCTTTTATTTTAGAACTTAATGCTTGTAATTAACTGGCCATTAATTGCATGATTTAAGATATTGTGTGAAGTAGCGAGAGTGGAAGCACAATATTAGTTCATTAGGATAATTGACCTAGGGAATGTATTGCTTAGAGATAAGAATACTCCTTTGTGATTTTTAAAAGGATTTCCATAAAACTTAATGGGTTTGTGTTAATTGCTTATGATCACGAGAGTAGACGTAAGGTTAATATGAACACACATGTTGTATCTTGAGAGAGAACATCATATAATTTAGAGAAATCTAATCATTAATTCCAGCAAAAATAATCCAATCTAAAAAATATAAAGTAATCATAGGTAATCAATTGATGAATTCTAAATCTTAGACCTTTAATCTTATTTTCATATTTATCATTATTTATTTACTTCAATTTCATTTTAGTTTAAAATATAAAATCTCATAATTGATTTTCTAAATAATAGAGTAATATTAAAAATTGGTACTTGACAAACCCTTCCTCGTGGGAACGATACTCACTCATCACTTTATTACTTGTAAACGATCTGTGCACTTGCAGAAATCGCGCAACAAGTTTTTGGCGCCGTTGCCGGGGAAGGCAATTTTTGACAATATCAATAGGTTGATATACTCTATTACTTTAGATTTATTTTGTATATTTTTTAAAATTTTGCAGATTTTTTTTTAACTTTTATAAAAAAAAAACAAAAAAAAAAAAGAGAAGGTTTTCCACAACTTTTAATGGTGTGATGGAGGAATGATACTAAATAGAGCAGCAAACATGTATGGTGAGGATAGTTTTAGTAAGTTAAATGCTAAAATCGATACATTAGTTAATTTAATTGATAAACTTGATGCAAATAGTTTATTTAATTCATGTTTGAGTTGTGATCTGTGTGGAGGTAATCATTTGAATTCTGAGTGTCAATATGCAGAACAGGTACAATTTTTCCCAAATTATAACATGTATGAGAATTATCCATATTCCAATATAGACAACTCAGGATGGAGTGACTATTCAAACTTTTCTTGGAAAAACCAATGCAGTTCATGGTATCCTTATCAAGATGATTTTCAAGATCATGCACCATTTGAGGAGCACAAACCATCTTATGAAGCAGCATTGGAAAGATTCATAAATGCTACTCATGAACGATGTGAAAGATTGGAAGATAGGATGGATCAATGGGCTAGCCACAATACAAATGATGATGTACAAATGGAACAATTCACTAGCCCATTAGATACTCAAAGCCATGAAAACCTAACAAGCCAAATTGAAGAACATTCTAGAGAGCAATGCTTGGCAATTTCTTTGAGTGATGATAAGGAAGAGACGATTGATCAAGGAGATACTTCAAGCAAGCAAGAAAAAAATGAAGAAGTTGAGCATAATCTGCCCAAGAAATATTATTCTCTTATGGATAATATCTGCGGAGTGGTTGAAATTGATGGGGAAATTGAAAAAGGATTTGAACAAGAGCACTCAAAGGAAACTTTTTCAGTTTGTTTGGTGAATACAACATCATATATATCAGACCATAAAGAATATCAATTTGATGACTTGGAAGAAAAGAAGAAGCATTCACCACCATCAACTGAGCACTCACCGACTCTTGATTCAACTCCACTACCTTCCTATCTCAATTTCTTAAGAAAATTTAGAGCAAGAAAAAGAGCTCGTTGGAAAGTTTTTAAAAGTTATGAGCCTAATTATAAAATATTAAATAATTTCTGTTTTAATTTTTTTCCATGCAGGCTCAAATCAAGATGGCTTGACTCATTAAAATTAGCAAAAGTTTATCTTTCCACAATTATCGAGATGATATACTTTGTGTATTATCCTCCATGATGAAGATCTAGCTATAGTCAAGCTAAAGACTATAAATAAAGCGCTTTTGGGAGGCAACCCAAATTTTTAAATTTTTTACTTCTTTTTAATTTCTTTTGTTCTTTTGTTTGTTTCGTTCTATTTTAATTTTACTTTAGTGTTGTTATTAAATAGCTTGTTAAGAGGAAATCTGAGTTTTCTCTTTATTAGGTTTCTTTTATTTCTGTTTAGTTGTTTCATTTTAAATTTTCTCTTTCATTTTCTTAGCTAAGTTAATCAGATATGGAAGCATCTCTTGCAGCACTAAAAAATAGATTTCCAACTCTTCCCCAAGATGTACTCAGGAAAATTGATGAACGCAGATTGGAAAGAATGAAGACATTTAGGCGTCTGAATCTTCTTGAGGATATTCGCTGGATCATAGAAGCCAAAGTACGATTGGCAGGTGAGCTTGATGACTCATTTATTAAATGTTTGCCAGGTACGGGGAGAAGTTCTTACTCAAAGAAGAGGAGAGCTAAGAGAATGGGAGTCTGCTACAAGTGTGCAAGATGGAATTGCAACACACGCTGTAGAAATATTGGATTTGCATCCATAAATCGAGAAGACAAAATTAAATTCATAAAGGATGGACTGAGTAAGGAGTCTATGGATAATATCTTACAGACTCTTGAGACGCATCCTTGTGGACAAGTTCAACGCACTCTTTTAGATTTATGGGAAGTATTCAAAGAAGAGAAGCAGCGTTACAGTCTAGAGAATCTGACGATAAAAGACCCTGTTTGCCAGTTAATAAGAAAACTGGATGGGAAGCCTATCCTCGACTCATAGAAGGCGTGTAAGCGGTTACTGGACGTAAAACCAGAGGAAGATGTGAGCCAAAATCACAACTACTGTTTATAATCAGGTGTATCACTAACTTTCTTATTTTTCAATGCATTATTTTTTTCTACATCTTGCAGTACTTTTTGACTTTTTAGCACCTAGATTTTATTTTCCTGCAGATTTTTTCTACTGTCGACAACTTTTTAGTCTTTCAATGTCTACTTTTAGCTTTTCAATATTTTCTTTTTTTGACTTTTGTACTCACGCTGCAGATTTTTCTACTTTCGTTAATTTTTTAGTCTTTTAATGTTTGCTTTTAGTTTTTCAATGTTTTCTTTTTGACATTTGTACACACAGTATTAATTATTTTTATTTTTATTATCATTTTTGTTTTTATACTTTTTCTGTCAATAATTATTTTATCCCATTGAACTGTTCTTTTACTCTTCTAATTTCTTTATATGCACATTCATTATTGTTAATATGCATACAACCCTTTTGAGAGATCTGTGAGAGAAAATGGCAGAATCCTCAACACGTAAATTCAAAACTATTTGTGTCTTTTGTAGTCTAAACTCTGGCAAGAAAAGAGAGTACTTGATAGCAGCTAATGAACTTAGTAGGATTTTAGCTGAACGAAAAATTGATTTGGTGTTTGAGGGAGGTAGTTTAGGGTTAAGGGGTTGTGTCGCAAGTTCTGCATATATTAGAGGTAGTAAAGTCTTAGGAGTAGTTCTAAAGGCTTTGGCTCGAAATAAACAAATTACTGGTGGAACTATAGGTAATGAGTTACAGGTCAATAGCATGTACGAACGAATGGCATACATGAATTTCAATGCTGATGCTTTTATTGCATTACCTGGTGGTTTAGAAACATTTGAAGATATTTTCACCATTGCATCTTGGACTCAATTAACTGTTCTTCAAAAGCCATTGGGATTACTTAATGTTGATGGTTTTTATAATGGTTTGTTATCTTTTCTTGATCATGCTGTGGAACAAGGTTTTATGACACCGGCGAGTCGACGCATCTTAGTCTCTGCTTCAACTATTGATCAATTGATTGATCAACTGCAAAACTTTAAATCCGAACCTGATCCATTGATGGCGCAGGTAGTTTGGCACCCCAAGGCTAGTAGCAGTAAAAAGCGAGAACTAGATCTGAATCTTCGATTATAACTTCCCTAACTTTTGTAGTTTTTTTTTTAACGCATTTTTTTTGTGTGTGTTTTTTTTGTTGCACTTTATCAAGCGAAGTTTTAGGTTCGAATCACTAAATGTAAGATGGCTGAGTAAAGAGTTACTTTTGTACTCTTGATACGCATCTTAAATTTATGTGATTTTCCTTTTCAAAAAAAAAAAAAAAAAAAAAACTAACTAGCTAGCTAACTAACTAACTAACTCAAGAGTTATTCATACAAGATGGTTGAGTAAAGAGTACTTTTTGTGCTCTTGATACGCATCTATATTTTTTTTTTCTTTTTCTTCTTTCTTTTTCTTTAGTTTCCAAAATAAAAAAATTAAAAAAAAAATAAAAATAAACAAAAATAAAAAAAATTGACATTTTCTTTTTGTGTGATTAATTTCTCATACTTGCTTTTAGTGTTGTTTCAAGATGTTTTTCAGGAAGCAAGGAAGTGAAATTCATATCCTGCTTGTAATTTGGAATCCACTTTTCTACAAGAGGGAGTATTTTCTTTCTTTTGGTTTGTTTCTTTGACATTGAGGACAATGTCCATTACAAGTTTGGGGGAGGTTTAGTTTGTTTTTTCTTTTCAGTCATTTCTTTTGTGTTTTGATGAATAAATTAATTTTTTTTTGATAAAATATGCTTATATTAAATAATTTGATGAAAGGCCAATGATAGATTATAATTGATATTTATGGATAATTTATTAAAGTATTTCAGGTTGAGCAACTATTTTGGGTAAGAAATTAACTTTTATTAAGATTATGTTTTGCTTTGCTTTGCATTATATTGATTGCATTGAATTTGTGTATGCTTACTTAGAGAGGGCTTCTACACATTTTTATCTTCATTTGCCTCACTTATCTTAGAATATGTTTTTGCAAACTTTTGAGGCGAAATTTTGAATTCATTTTGAAAGAGAGATATGATTTAGGCATTGTTTGTTTAGCCTGTTACTTGTATCTACCCTTATTTTAATTTTTTTTTCCTAGTTTACCCCTTTGTGCCTTGATAATTTTAGCTTTCTTTTCTTTATTAATTAACCTTAATTGTTATCTTTCACCCTGTTTGTGAGATAATTTTGTCAAGTTTACATTTTAATGAAGAAAAGGGAATTATTGAAGTTTTAAAAGAAAATAAGGATTTCTAATAACTGAGAGTATTATTCATTATAAAAGACCACCTTCTGCTTAAAATAAGTTTGGGGGAAAGCAAGAAAATTGAACCAATAAAAGTTAGTAATTCTTGCTTGTCTTTAGAATAATGTTGTTGGCGAAAAAAAAAAAAAAAAAAAAAGAACAAGAAGAAGAAGAGGTGGGCTTAAAAGAAGAAAACATTGAAAAAGAATAGTGCTTAATATGAAAAGGATCCTTCATTAATATAATTCCTTTATTTGAGCTATTGATTTTGTAAACTTGGCATAATTATTTTACTTTTGTTCATTTAGCCTGTTCTTTGTTTAGCTAAAAATACCTTGTGTTAGCCCCATTACAAGCCTAGTTAAGACCTATTGATCTCTCTTGATTTGTGAATTCCATTAGTGGAGATTGTTTGCATTAACATGCTTATGAGATTTGCACATCTATTTTATATCTTTTGATAGAGGCATTTAAAGATATCAGTGTGTATATGCCTATCTGAAGTGCAACAATTTCTTTGCGATTGATTTAATGCATAGTTATTCAAGGCATGATTAAGATGAGGATTGTTTTGAACTTGAGATAGAAGCTTGACTTGCAATACTATTGATATGTTGTTTGTAAATATTAATTTCTTAAGACCTTAAAAAAAAAAAAAAATTCAACATAAGCATGAGGGGATTAAGTCTCTTTTTTGTGATATTTTATTTTTCTTTGAAAAAAATTTTTAAAGGTGTTTGTGGGTATCACCACTGGAAGCCCTCACGAGACTATAACTCGTCCTCTATGGGACACCTAGGGGTTTAAAGGCTTGTTGCATACGTTAAATGCAATCATAATTTCCTACGAAAATGGACTAGTTTAGGTTTTGAATTTTCCTTTGCTTGAAGACAAGCAAAAACTTAAGTTTGGGGGTGTGATAACTCTATATTTTTAGAGTTATTTTAATTGTTTAAACTTAAATTTTAGCTCAATTCTCGAGAATGCAATAATATTATTACTTATTTTTAGAAATAAATAGTTTTACAATTTATAAATAAATTATAACATATTTTAAGTATTTTTATTTTATTTTTGCAGATCAAAATGATGCAGTAAAAATAAAGATGCAAGCAATGATTCAAGTTTTCAATCCATGAGAAATAAATTCAATGGTTGGTGGCCAAAATTCAATGGTTGGTAGCCAACCTAACCATTTTTGAATATTGATAAAGAAATTCAATGGTTGGTGGCAAAAATTCAATGGTTGGTAGCCAACCTAACCATTTTTGAATATTGATGAAGGAATTCAATGGTTGGTGGCCAACCTAACCATCAATGTTGAATTTTTGATGTAAGAATTTTAATGGAACTTGAATTCTTCCACCAAACATGTCTATAAATACCATGCTTGGCAAAGGGAAATGGCATCAAAGAAAATCCATAAAAAAAAATATGTAGAGAGATTTTCATATGTTTTCTTAGAGTAGATTAGTTTTATTTTTTATTTTGATCAAGAGAAGGAGTTTTTGGAAGCTTGAGTTCATCAAAAATTATATCCCAAAACAAGTTCTCTCTAAACTCTATTCTTGAATTTAATTTTAAGTTGTTATTATGTTTATTGTTAATTTAATTATTTCTTTCTTTTCAATTATGAATAGCTAATTTTATTTTCTAAGATTTAGATGTAATCTTTTGATTTGCATATGATTATTTATATTTAATTGATTGGATTTGATTGTTGGAATTAATCTTTTATTTTAGAACTTAATGCTTGTAATTAACTGGCCATTAATTGCATGATTTAAGATATTGTGTGAAGTAGCGAGAGTGGAAGCACAATATTAGTTCATTAGGATAATTGACCTAGGGAATGTATTGCTTAGAGATAAGAATACTCCTTTGTGATTTTTAAAAGGATTTCCATAAAACTTAATGGGTTTGTGTTAATTGCTTATGATCACGAGAGTAGACGTAAGGTTAATATGAACACACATGTTGTATCTTGAGAGAGAACATCATATAATTTAGAGAAATCTAATCATTAATTCCAGCAAAAATAATCCAATCTAAAAAATATAAAGTAATCATAGGTAATCAATTGATGAATTCTAAATCTTAGACCTTTAATCTTATTTTCATATTTATCATTATTTATTTACTTCAATTTCATTTTAGTTTAAAATATAAAATCTCATAATTGATTTTCTAAATAATAGAGTAATATTAAAAATTGGTACTTGACAAACCCTTCCTCGTGGGAACGATACTCACTCATCACTTTATTACTTGTAAACGATCTGTGCACTTGCAGAAATCGCGCAACAGTGTAAAGTTGCAAGCTATTGTCATTAAGAAGAAAACGTCAAGATAATAAATGAGAAACTTATTAAAGCATAGAAGGACATGCTAAAGGAAATTGTCTTTGGCTATTTTGTTAACCCTTAATCAGCAAAGTGGAGTAAATAGCTTGTCCACAGTGTGCTGTTGAGCCAATTGGCTAAAGAAGATGATGATAATTCCACGTATTCCAATTTTATTGGAAACAAAGTGAAGTTTGAGAGAAAGGAGTTTGCTTTGATCACCGGTTTAAAATTGGGGAATTGTTAAGCTGCCTTTAGTAAGATTATGTAAGGTGAGGTGAGAGTTGTATGAAGAATTACATACATAGGTTGAGTATGTCACAGGAGGTGACATATGGTGATATAAGCGATGTGTTTGAAAAGATGGGAAGTGACATCCCAGACAAGGATTGGGTGGGTTTGGCATTGCTATTACTATTCACCCAAATTTTTTCTAGGCATCCATCTTCAAAAAGTGATCTGAGGTTGTTAGAATTGGCAAAAAATTTGAGTGAATGGAACCAGTTTCCTTAGAGAGACTGGGCATCCAAGATAATTGTCCAAGCTACAAGGTCATGCATAGTAAATGCAATGAAGCAGCCCAATAAATACAACTCAACTAAGACATACACAAGCAGAGGTTTCCTGATTGTATTCTAAGTTAGAGTTTATCATTGTGAAGGTTGAACTCAACTTTATTTAGTTTGAATTCAACATCATTAAGGTTGAATTCAATGTTATTAAGGTTGAATTCAATGTTAATAAAGTTGAATTCAACATTATTAATGTTGAATTCAACATTGTCAATGTTGAATTAGCATTGAAGTAAATGTAAGTTGCTTAAATTTTGGCATGATGACTTATATGCTGTTTGATTGTTTTATTGCAAGTGTTTACCTGTGAGATTGAATATGATCTAGAAAAAAGCTTATTGTTAAAAAGCAACCAGGTACACCAAGGATGTTTAAATAGGAACTTGTGTTGAATAAGATCTTCCAAGTAACTTTGGAAAATAGCAGGATTTAAAAAAATAATATCAATCCTATGGATATATGGAGGCAACAGAAAAAGAAACAAAAAAAAAAAATGGATTGTTAAGGAGGGATGTAGAGGTAATAAGAGAAGTAGAGGTGAAAGAGAGGGGAAAGTAGAAAAAGAAGTGAAAAGAGAAGCATATTCTGAAGAAGAAGAGGAAAATGAGCAAGATATTAGAAGGAATAAATTGGAGGAGAGAATGGAGAAGTCAAAGAATGACAATAAAGAGAATAATGAGGATAATAAGGTTTGAGGAGAAGATAGAAATGAAAATGAAAGTTTTTATAGAGATAATGATGAAGAATATAAATGATTATTATAAAAAAAGTGATGATCATTTAAATTCTTATCATAATAAAATTAATCAAAATTTGATGGCTTAAAGGTTGTGGTAGATTAGCTAGTTGAGAATGTGAACCAATATATCCAAAAGGCAAAGAAGTTTGATGATGAAGAAGTAATAGGGCAGCATTGGCTCAGCTGGTGGTATACACTAAAGGCCAAACTGATGATCCAAAAATAGCAAGCTTTGGTGAAGACAACCAAAACGGAAGCTGATGCGCTAGCTGAAGTGAATGAACAAGATGGCCTCAAACATTTAGCCAAATGATGTAAAGAGGAGAATATAATACATGAAGATCCAATTTCTTTGTTCACTCCATATGACTCTGAGTCTGATTGCATATTGGTTGATCCACTATCACAGCCACTGAAGTAGCAATTATCAAGTAAAGAAGCTATTTTCAGCCAAAAGAAGGAAAAATATTTGACCCAGTAAAGAGAGATTAATGAAGAAAATATTGAATCAATTCAATTAGAGACATTGAATAAAATTTGGGAGTCACAAATGGTTTGGCTCACCAGCCAAATACATAAAAAAAATTGCGTGGAGGATATAGCACAATAGATAAAAAGTTTTTTGACTATTTTATGAAAAAAGGACAGCTAGCTCAAAACTGAGGTATATAGTAATGTTGATCTATTTATTCTCCTTATTCAATTTGTTTTTGAACTAAACTTTATTAAACTCAACTTTGTTAACGTTGATCTCAATGTTAATAAAGTTGATTTTAATGTTAATAGCATTGAATTGAACTTTAACAAAGTTTAACTCAATATTCTTAATGTTGAACTCAACTTTGACAAAGTTGAACTCAACGTTATTAGTGTTGAATTCAACTTTGTTAACGTTGAATTCAATTTTAATAATGTTGAACTCATAGTTATTTATAACATTATTAGCACTAATTTATTTAGGAAAAACTAATCATTTGTACTGATATGTGTTTATTATTGAGCAGTAAATGGATTAGTGTATTTACATGTTAAAGAAGATGATGCACACTTCTGGCAAAGATAGTAAAATTGCACTTGCGAACATCATATTTCTTATAAGCCTGAAAGAATTTTTTTTTTTTACTTTGTTTAACTGACTAAAATAAGTAGCATGAACTTATGTAGACTTCTAATGTAGTAAGCATTGGGTGCATTATCAAAAGAAAAAGGGATAGTGCTTTGAGATTCCTTGGCTATAAGGATATAAGCTGCTGCTGAAATTTCTTTTGCCATACATTTCATTCATGTTGATGAGACTTTCCTTCCATGCAATGTAAGTGGAAACCACTGGATTATGGTAAGACTTGATATGATCAATGAAGTTGTCCATGTATATAATTCCATGAAAGATCCCAAAATCTGTGGCAAGCTCTAATTGATAATGACAACTATGCCAAGGCTTCATGAGTTTTATGACTACCACAATTTGGAAAAAAAAAAAAAAAAAGGCCTCAAAGGAATGGATAAGTGGGACGTTAAAATTCAAACAAATCTCCCTCTACAATAATCGGGGTCTGATGATTGTGGTTTGTTTACCTTGAAGTGGATAGAATATTACAGATT
The DNA here is from genome assembly GCA_947687605.1 of Reutealis trisperma. Classification (NCBI taxonomy): domain Eukaryota; kingdom Viridiplantae; phylum Streptophyta; class Magnoliopsida; order Malpighiales; family Euphorbiaceae; genus Reutealis; species Reutealis trisperma. The sequence goes on along the minus strand of CANTUT010000356.1, from coordinate 621,558 downwards.
TAGTGTGTCATTGAAAGAAATTGCAGACAAAGATCCTATGTCACTAAGACATGAATTGTATTCAAGTATTTTGCTACTGTATGGGCAAAAAGAATTGAGGAAGCCAATAGATTAGTCGAGGAAAAATAATCACATTCGATTGTTTTGTTATACTTTATTAATCATTTTATTCAAATATACATTATTTCTTTATTTTGCACATTTTTTCATTATTTTATAAAATCAAGTTGATATGTTTCTTCTCCGCCACTTTGTTTTTGGAATAAAATTTTTTGAACTCAACTTTGACAAAATTGAGTTTAATGTTAATAACGTTGAATTCAACATTATTAACATTGAGTTTGACATTGACAAACCTGTTAAAACAAGTTCAACTTTGACAAAGCTGAATTCGATGTTAATGACATTGAACTCAATGTTAACAACATTGAGTTTAACATTAATAACCTTGCAATAAGTTTTCTTTTCGGTCCTAATTATAGATAAGTTTTCTTTTTGAGTTTAACGTTAATAAACATTTTTAACTAAAATATGAGATTAGACCATATTTCCTAATTGCTTTGATTAAGGTAACTAAAATGACATGTCATAATAAACAAAAAAAAAAAAAAAAGCTTAATAAGAACATTAGGGTTAGAAACTTAGAAATTAGAATTGATATTTCGTAATCAGTTAAGAGCAAGTGGACACCAAATCACCAACTTTATAAACTTGGATAGGGTAAGATGCGGAGAATCTCAATGATTATAAAATAATAAGCAAATAAACAAAGTAAATAATCTAGATATTAGATAAAGAAATATAGAAAAACTAAGCAATGATTAGATAATGTTATTAAATTTGAGTTCAATGTTGACAAAGTTGAGTTCGATATTGTTAAAGTTGAATTCAATATTGACAAAGTTGAATTCAATATTATTAATGTTAAACTCAGTATTATAATTAACATTGAACTTAACGTTATTCAATAATGAATAAATAGGATAGATAAATTGAAACCCTAGAAATGTTGTAAATACTATGCCATTTTAAGTAAAAATATTGTAATACTATGTTGTTTGTTGTTATATATATTCATCCTTAAGAAGCCTAAAAGTCATTGGACACCATTCGATCGCAACCTTCACATATGTTTGCTCTCAACTCTTTGCATCTCTCTCTCAAATCCACCCTATATTTCTCTCAAAATTGATTAACAAAGATGAGAAACCCTAACCCCTAGGTTGTATTTAAGTCTTGAATAAAAAAATCTTAACCCTTGTAAATATGAATCTTCTTCTAAGTTCTCTATTTTGTTTTATATATAGTTCATACCTAAGAATCTATAGATATTCAGTTTCGATCTGGTAAGTTTTTAATTTTTTTTAAATAATCTACGCCTTTTCGTTTTCTGAAGAATTTGAACTTTAATTTTTTTTTTTTTTAATTCTTAGGGCTGCATGTTTGGATCTATAACTGAAATCATTGGATCTTGAATTAAAAAGGTAAAATAACATGAAATATTTTTTTTTTTTAGTTTATTAGATTTACTTTTTGAGTTTAGAATGATGATTTTTTTTAATTAATGTTTATGTTTGCGTGTTTGTCTCTTATTGCATGTCAACTTTCATGATTAAATTTTTCACATATTTATTTTGAAATATGGGAATCTTTTGGTGGTACTGTACTTTTGTTATATATATGGTGGGCAAACTCTAATTGCATAGAGAACTAGAAGAAGAAAGGCATTTTTGTTTAATTTGGTTTATTTCTTTAATTAACTAAAAATTTAATTTGTTTTTACAGTATTGTGCAATTTTTTTATAATCTAATTAATTAATTGAAAATTATAGTTGTACGCATGTCTATTGTTTGGTGATTGATCATTGATGAAATCCACCCTTTGCATTACTTTTGTTGGTTTGTATTCTTTCCAATCTAGAGAGTAGACTATGTTGTGGTATCCATTTCACATGGAGAGACCCACATATATATAAAAAGAGAAAAAAAAAAAAGGAAGAGAGGTGGGCACTGACTTATCAAAATTTGGTGCATAATTCCGTTGAAATATTACCCCTTGCATGCCTATAAAAGGGCATGCAAGGCTCATAACATTTACATAGCACTTGCATAAATTGCAAGAGAAGAAAAAGAGAGGGAGAGATTTTTTAGAGTTTTAGGAAATAATTCCTAAAAAGAGGAGTGACAAAATAGTGAGAAAAATACTTTGGGGTATTTTTGGAAAACATGGTGAGTGTTACTATTTTGGTGAGATCTCATTTAAGCTCTCTTATACCTACTATTTTTAATAGTGAAAATTTTATTTGGAGTTTGTCCCATGGACATAGCCCAAAATTAAGGGTGAACCACGTTAAATTTCTAGTGTTATTTTTGTTGATTATTATTATTCCGCAATTATCTTGTTGATTATACCCGCTGTGCCCAACAAGTGGTATCAGAGCCTAGTTGGTTGATGATCCCAGCCCATTAATATTCTTAGTATGCTCTGTGGTTGCAGCATAGACTGATCTTCTACATTAGAAAATATATTATTGGGACTAAATAAAATTGCGGTCCGGTGCAGTGTGATATTTTGAGAAAAGAAATATACTACACAGAAGAGAAAAATCCAAGGAATTTTTTGGTGCAATCCGTTTTGAAAACGGTTGAAAAATTAAAATTTCGGTAAATAGTAAAACAGTAATAACGCAAATTTTGTTGCATGGTTACTCTTCCAACTCTAATATTGTTTCAACTAAGTTACTGTAGCAGATAAATTCATCACTGTAGCAGAGTTACTATTCAAGTCCATAACTGTAGCAGCCTAACCTTCATTATAGCAGTCCAACCCAGTTACTGTTGCAAGTCCAGCCCAAGTACTGTTGATATGGTATTATTCACAGATACGAGCACTGTTCACATATACGGTACTGTTCACCTATATGGTTCCTGTAGCAAGTATTGAAGATATGGAGGGAAAGACAAGTAAATGATCAACTTAAATGGCACAAATTACCACATATGGAGAAATAAGATGAAAGATCTTCTATTTGTGACGAAATTATATTTACCAGTGTTTACTACAAATAAACCCGAAGACAAATCAGATGAGGAATGAAAGTTTGAGCATGAGCAAGTGTGTGGTTTTATCCGGCAGTTTGTCAAATATAATGTGTACAATCACATCTGTAATGAGACTCATGCAAAAACATTGTGGAATAAGCTTCAGGAGCTATATGTTTCTAAAACTGGCAACAATAAATTATTTTACTTGACAAAATTGATGCAAGTAAAATATCGAGAAGGCACTTCTGTAGTAGATCATATTAATGAAATGTAAGGGATCATGGACCAGTTATCAGGAATGGGCATAAAGTTCGACGATGAAGTACTTACTCTTATAGTGCTAGCCTCTCTACTAGAGTCATGGGAGATTTTGAAGATCTCAATTACTAATTCTGCGCCTAATGGTGTGGTAAATATGGAGGCTATTAAAAGTGGTATTTTAAATGAAGAGATGAGATGGAGATCACAGAATTCAACCTATTCATCACAGCCAAGAGTTTTGATTAAAGAATCTAGAGGAAGAAGCCAATATAGGGGATCAAAATCCAGAGACAAGAGCAGAGGAAAGTCAAATAAATATGCAAATGTTGAGTGCCATCATTGCAAAAGAAAGGGTCATATCAAGAGATTCTACCAACAGTTCAAAAAGGAGAAGAACAAAGGCAAGGAGAAAAAGCATAATGACAGCAGCGATGATGAACAAACAATTACTATCAATGAATTCAATATCCTTCAAGATTAAGAACTTGTCAATCTTGTAACCTAGGAAGCCAGTTGGGTGATTGACAGTGGTGCTACCATCCATGCTACATCGTGTAGAGAATTCTTCTCATTATACACACTTGGAGACTTTGGTATTGTTAGGATGGGAAATAAAGGCCTATCAAAAGTTATTGGCAAAGGACATGTTCGCTTAGAGATTAAGAATGGCACAGGGCTAGTCCTCAGAAATGTGAGGCATATTCCAGATATGCGGCTAAATCTTATTCCAGTAGGTAGACTAGATGATGAAGGTTTTTGCAACACCTTCATGAATGGTCGATGGAAACTCACTAAAGGGTCCTTGGTGGTGGCTAGAGGTAAAAAGTACTCATCACTCTATGTGATGAATAAAAAGCTCTCCAACGATAGTGTGAATGCTCTGGAGAAATATAATACATTTGAGTTATGGCATAAGAGACTGGGTCATATGAGTGAGAAGGGGATGACCTATCTAGTCAAGAAGAATGTGCTATCTGGGATAAAGCATGTGCATTTAGATAAATGCACATGTTGTTTGGTAAGAAAGCAAAACAAAGTTGCTTTCAAGAGTTCTCCTCCTTCCAAAATGAAGAATGTGTTGGATCTGATATATTCAGATTTGTGTGGACCAATGCCAAAGTCACTTGGTGGTGCTCAGTATTTATGACTTTTATTGATGATCATTCTCAGAAGACATGGGTATATACCTTGAAGGCAAAAGATCAGGTGTTAGATGTCTTCAAGCAGTTTCATGCCTCAGTTGAGAGACAGACTGGGAAATTAAAGTGCATTCAGACAGACAATGGTGGAGAGTATACTAGACCATTGCATGCTTACTATAAAGAGCATGGTATTCAGCATCAGACGACACCTCCAAAGATGCCATAGTTGAATGGCTTAGCTGAGAGGATGAACAGAACTTTGATGGAGAGAGTCAGATGTCTACTCTTACATGCAAAGTTACCTAAGAAGTTTTGGGGTGAAGCTTTTTAGACAGCTACATATGTGTTGAATCACTCAACCTGTGTCCCTCTCAAGAATGATGTCCTGAAGAGGGTTTAGTCAGGAAAGAATTTTCCTATGATCATCTGCGGGAGTTTGGTTGTAAAGTGTTTGTTCATATTCCCAAAGATGAGAGATCTAAGCTTGATGCCAAGACAAGACAGTGTATCTTTATTGGTTATGGTCATGATCAATTTGGCTATAGATTTTATGATCGATTGAGAAAAGATTTGTCAGGAGTTGTGATGCTGTATTTGTTGAGGATGAGACCATTGAAAATATTGACAAAATGGAGAAAGATGTTTCTACTTCCAATGGTGACTCATCAGATTTGAAATTAATTCCTCCAACACTAGTGCTAAGAGAGGTTAGAGATGAAGACTAGAATAATCCACTTGATGAAGATGATGCTCCCACAAAAGTTGATGCTGAGAATGCTGAAGATGAATCAGATGATGAAAATGATGATGATGTTCATCATCAACCACCAACACCTATGGCTTCCCCAGTTTCATTGAGAAGAAGTGATAGAAGAAGACAACCATCTATCAGATATTCAATAAATGAGTATGTGTTGCTGGCTGACGGGGGAGAACTAGAAAGTTTTGGAGAAGCTATGGATAATGAAAACTAAAAGAAGTGGATTAAAGCCATACAAGATGAGATGAAGTCCTCGTATGAGAATAAAACCTTTGAGTTGATGAAGTTGCCTAAAGGCAAAAGAGCTTTGAAAAATAAATGGGTGTTCAAGTTCAAGCATGAAGAACACAGTTCTAGTCCCCGATTCAAAGCTAGATTGGTTGTTAAAGGGTTCAACCAAAGAAAAGGCATTGATTTTGATGAGATATTTTCACCTATTGTGAAAATGACATCTATTCGTACTGTGCTGGGGTTAGCAGCAAGTCTTAATTTGAAGATTGAGCAAATGGATGTAAAAACTGCCTTTCTACATGAGAATTTAGAAGAGGACATATACATGGAGCAACCAGAGGGTTTTGAAATTAAAGGAAAAGAGGATTATGTCTGCAAGTTGAAGAAAAGCTTGTATGGCTTAAAACAAGCACCAAGACAATGGTACAAGAAGTTTGAGTCTATTATGGGGGAGCAAGGCTACAAGTACACTACTTCAGACCATTGTGTTTTTTAGCAAAAATTCTCGAATGAAGATTTCATCATTCTTTTGCTCTATGTGGATAACATGTTGATTGTTGGCTAGAATATTTCTAGAATCAACAACTTGAAACAACAGTTGAGTAAGTCTTTTGCCATGAAAGACTTGGCGCCAGTAAAGCAAATTCTTGGTATGCAGATTATCAGAGACAAAGGAGCCAAAAAGATATGGTTGTCACAAGAGAAGTACATTGAGAAAGTACTTCAGAGGTTCAATATGGACAAGGCTAAGGCGGTTAGTTGTTCTCTTGCTAATCACTTTAGACTAAGTTCTGAACAGAGCCCTTCTATAGACAAGGAGAAGAAAGAAATGAATAAGATTCTTATGCTTCAGCAGTTAGAAGTTTAATGTATGCCATGGTGTGTACACGGCCAGATATTGCTCACTCTGTTGGAGTAGTGACTCGGTTCCTTTCAAATCCTATTAAGGAACATTGGGCTGTAGTAAAATGGATTTTTAGGTATCTTTGTGGCACTTCCAAAGTATGCTTATGCTTTGGAGAAGAAAAGCCTATGTTAGTAGGCTACATGAATGCAGATATGGCTGGAGACGTAGATTTAAGAAAGTCTACTTCAGGATACCTAATTACATTTGCAGAGGGAGCTGTGTCATGGCAATCAAGGTTATAGAAATGTGTTGCACTTTCTACTACTGAGGCAGAGTTTATTGCAACAACAGAAGAATGTAAAAAGTTGCTATGGTTAAAAAAGTTCTTAAATGAACTTGGTATGCAGCAAGACAGATATTAGTTGTTTTATGATAGCTAGAGTGCTATTCACCTTAGGAAGAATTCCTCATTTCATTTAAAATCAAAGCATATTGATGTGAGATATCATTGGATCAGAGATGTACTGGAGAAAAAGCTATTATAGCTTGACAAGATCCATATAGAAGAGAATGGATCAGATATATTGACAAAAATTCTACCAAAGGAGTCATTTGAATACTGTCGATTGGCTGCAAGAATGATGGAACCCTCCATGTGATTGGAAGGGGGAGATTTGTTATGGTGTCCCTTCGACATGGAGGGACCCACATGTATATAAGAAGAAGAAAAAAAAGGGAGGGGGGGGGGGGAGGTGGGCATCGACTTATCAAAATTTGGTGCATAGTTCCATTGAAATATTACCCCTTGCATGCCTATAAAAGGGCATGCAAGGCTCATAACATTTATACAGCACTTGCATAAATTGCAAGAGAAGAAAAAGAGAGAGAAAGGTTTTTTAGAGTTTTAGGAAATAATTCCTAAAAAGAGGAGTGACAAAATAGTGAGAAAAATACTTTGGGGTATTTTTGGGAAACACAGTGAGTTTTACTATTTTAGTGAGATCTTATTTAAACTCTCTTGTACTTACTATTTTTAATAGTGGAAGTTTTATTTGGAGTTTGTCCCGTGGATGTAGCTCAAAATTAAGGGTGAACCACGTTAAATTGCTGGTGTTATTTTTGTTGATTATTATTATTCCACAATTATCTTGTTGATTATACCTGCTGTGCCCAACATACTATTGGCCTAAAACCAGTTGCTTAGCTTTATAAGTTATTATTCTATCTTTTAAAGTTGTCTAGTCTTTATTATTTGGATTAAAAATTACCTAATATGCTCAGTATGAATTTTTTGTTGAACTCACGTTATTAACATTGAACTCAACTTTGACAAAGTTAAACTCAATGTTAACAATATTGAACTCGATGTTAATTATGTTTAACTCAACTTTAACAAAGTCAAACTTAACATTATTAATGTTGAACTCAAGGTTATTAACATTGAACTAAACGTTGATAAGGTTGATCTCAATATTATTAAATTCAATTTAGGGTTTAATTAGTTAATTATGTGTTAATCTTAGGGTCTTTTGATAATTTTGTGTATTTGTGTTAATTTTATGGTTTAATTAGTTACTAACATATGTATTTGTGTTCTTCTGTAATTCATTAGATCTTATAGATATCAAACTAATAGTTTTCACAAACTGGAAGTACTAGCAATGTAGCCAATCCTATTGTACGACTCTCAAATACTCAGGCAGAGTATAATGTAGCTAGTAGTAACTGATAGCCACAACAAGAAGTAAAGAAAAGGAAGAGTTTGGATGCCATATCCTTAGTGTGGGATTATTTTGAGAAGATTTTTAATTTAGAAGGTTGGGTAGTAAGTGAAAAATGCAAATATTGTGCTAGAGAATACAATTGTCACTTAAAAACTAATGGGACTTCTAGTCTTAGGAATCAAATATTTATGTATTTACAAAACCCTATAGTAAACACTCTAGGCAGTTATTATTGACATTGCAACCTGCTATTGTTGTAAATGCCAATGAGAGTAGTAAAGGGTTGGGAATAATTGACACTTGAAAATTTGACCAAGATGCTATTAGGAAGGCACTTGAATTTATGATTATTGTTACTGGCTTCCTTTTAAGTTTGTTGAAGGGGAGGATTGGATTTTAAGAGACTAATGATAAAAGCATGTCCTAGATTTAAAATACCTAATAGGTGGATAGTGAATAGGGATTTGTTTTAATATTTATATGGAAGAGAGGATGAAATTAAAAATTTTTCTTAAAATTCATAGTCAAAGGATCATTTTTACTATAGATGTTTGGAAAACATTCAAATGATTAATCACATGTGCATTACCGCTTATTTTATTTATGATGAGTGGAATCTTAAAAAGAAAAAAAAGAAAAATTATCTTTCACCCTTATCTCTAGTCATATATAGGGGTGAATATATTGAAAATACCATTGAGAATTGTCTACTAGATTGGAGCCTTAACAATATATTCACCATAACCATTGACAGTGCATCTTCTAATGACATTGCCAGGGCTTTTTTTTAAGAAAAAAAAGTTAAAATTGGGGCATTGCAGTTTCTCTATGCAAGTTTGTGCACATGAAATATATAATACATATTTGTTAATTTGGTTGTGACATATAGGTTAAAAGAGGTTAGCCCATTTGCCAAGAAAGTGCAGATGCAGTTAGACACATTAGAAATAGTCCAACTAGATTGAGAAAATTTAAAGAAATATGTGAGTTTGTTGATATTTCTATCAAATCTTCAATATGTCTTGATGTTCAAATATGGTGGATTCCACCTATCTAATATTGAAAACTGTATGCAAATTTGAGAGGGCTTTTGATACATTTAATGATCAAGATTCAAGTTTCAGTGATGATTGGAGTTTAGGAATATGTCTAATTTTTTGGATTGGTTGTGTTGTAAAAGGATGACCAAGTTTTTAAAGCATTTTTATGATATTGAGAATTCAGGTTCTCAATATGTCTTTGCAAATACCTTGTTTTCTAAAATCGATGAATTGCATATCATCTTAAATGAAATTATCATATCTGATGACTGTGAACTTTCTATAATGGGTGGAAATATGAAGTCTAAATTTGATAAGTACCAAGAGATCCTGAGAAGATAAACAAAATCATTTTTTAGCCAGTGTCTTGGATCTGAAGGAAAAAATTGATTACATAAAGTTTTCTTTGGTTTAAATTTATGGACCTGACAAGGGTGAGAGAGGGTGAGAGCTTGTATGCAAGTATAAACAAGAACTCTATATGCTCTTTGATGAGTGTAAGAGCATTTACCAACTCCCATCTTAATATGAAACTATTACATAAGGTACTTTTTCCAGTTCCCTAACCTAGTTTGATTCTTCTACTCCATCAAACAAGCCATTATCTGTTATAAAGTCTAGATTTAAGCAACATAAAATAGACATGGGTTGTGGTGGGAGTAAGTAGAGTGAACTTTATATTTATTTAAGTGAGTCAATATTAGAGGAAGAGGAGAATCTTGATATGTTAAAATGGTGAAAGTTGAACTTAGAAAGATTCCCTATCCTCTCAAAATTGGCTCGAGATGTTTTAATAATCATAATCTCTATTATTGCTTCAGAGAGTGCTTTCAGTACTAGTGAAAGAGTACAAGACTATTTTAGGAGTTCATTAACTCCTGTAACTGTAGGAGCTCTAATATGTGTTCAAGATTGGCTTAGACCATCCAATAAGCTGATAAATGAAGAGGCAATTGATGATCTTAAAAACTTTGAAAAGGGTAAAATTTATTGCTTTTAATAATTTATTTATTTTTATGATTTCTAAATTCATTAAAAATAATAATTTATATAACTAAATCTCAGTTTTATGATTGCACTATAATTTCTTTCTCTACATCTAATCCCTAATTGTTTGGTTGGTAGATGTTATATTTTTTGTTAATGCATCTTTTACTTATTTTAGACATTTGCATTAGATTTTAGAAAGTTTTTCACTCTTTTTTCCTTTTTAATTTACTCAATTTATAATCTTTTTTGTCATTCTGCTTATTGTTGACATTCTTTTCTTATGCTAATTTGTCCAAAGCCTAATTGTGCATATTTCTTTTGACTTCACAATTGCTGCTTTTCTTTTTGTTTATGCAGCTTCTACTTTAAATTTGACCATTTTTAATTTTACATATTTGGAAAATTCTACTATCATTTCACTTATTATTTTTTCTCTTATATTTTTTAGTTTCGTTTTGCTTTTATGTCTCCTTTTTTTACTGACTTTTTTGTTTGTTTGCAATTTTGGATATATGATTTGATGCCATTGATATTTTAATAGTGCAATGGTGGAGCAATTAAAATTTGTAATCATTTCAGTACAGAAATACTTAGTGCAATGGCAGGGCAATTAACTTCTGCAGCCATTTCAACACAAAAATACTTAAGTCACTGATTTGAATTGCTCAGTATTGATATTAGGGTCTAGTTATAAAACATGCAATGGCATTATAGCATATATGCTATGAGCTTGCACTCTTTTCTTTCTTATTGCTTAGGCTTTGATGATACTTCCACCTTTACCCTAGTGTTAATAATGTTGAACTCAATGTTAATAACATTGAGTTCAATGTTGACAAACTTGTATAAATAAGTTCAACTTTGATGAAGTTGAGTTCAATGTTAATAACATTGAACTCAAAATTAACAACTTTGAGTTTAATGTTAATAAACCTATATAAACAAGTTCTTTTTTTACACAATAGCAAATTGAGCCTGCACTCTTTTTTTCTTTTCATTCTTATTGCTTGGATTATAATGATGCTTCCACCTTTACCCTGATGTTAATAGAATACTTGTGTTGAGTTAATTTATGGCAGGGTACTATTAATGTTGTAGCCAATTAATTTGACCGTATTCTTACATGGTTGGAAAACAAAAATCTAAGTACTCTCCTTTTTTTTTTTTTAAATTTTTGAAACTTAGTAATATGAAAGTCTAAAATTTAATAGTTTTCATAGTCCATCATATTATGCAGGTTTCTGGTACACCTTTATTTGAAGGATTGCATCAATTTGATGCTTCCTTTTGGAATCAATGATCATTGCCATCAATTGTAGAAATACTTTTTTGGTAATATTTTTCCAAGTTTTTTGCTTTTGTAATTGTAATTTGTAATTTGTAATTAGCATAACTAGTAATTTTTTGTGCAAATGTCTAGCAATAGGTAATGTCTATAAATTAACAATGATGTATATATTTAGAACTTAGATTAAATGTAATAATGTAATGATGTCTAACCATCATGATGTAACTTTATCTTAGATTTGATGTAATGATGTCTAACTTGGATTTAACTATTATGCAATGATGTATTGTTTATAAATGGTTATTCAGGTTGAACTCAATGTTATTCAAGTTGAACTCAACATTAATAATGTTGAGTTTGACCTTAATAACGTTCAATTCAACCTTAATAACATTTAGTTCAATCTTAATAACATTGAGTTCAATGTCAATAACTTTGGCTCTTGCTCAATAATTGAATTGGACTTTTGCCCAATAGTTGAGTTCAACTTTTCCCCACCCCATTGATGAAGAATGATATAAAGTATATGGGTAGAGTGTTTTTGTGATGATATTATAAGAGGTATTGCAATTTTGTTTGTTCAAAAATTTTAATAAGTTGATTAAGTGTACTATCCTTTCGATGGACCGTGAATGTAAGTCCATTGAGAGACTATACTACATTACAATTCGTTTGTATTATTTTTCTCTTTTTTTTATCATTGCACTTTTAAGTCTAATTTTCCTAGAAAATGGTATCAGAGCTGTTGATTTTTGTTTTGGGGTTCAATATTTTAGAAAAGAGAAAAATATTGAAGATTGAGAAGATGATGAAGGGTGAAAATGCATCCATTAGGAATCATGTGCTAGCTGTGAAAAAATTTTTAAAATGAGGAATCAAGGTAAGAGAATAGGTGATTAAAGGAGAAGACTAAAATCTCAATCGACAGACTTTAGTAAGGTGGAGTATGGCTGCTTGAAATTGAAAAAAGAAATTAAAGAGTTTAAAAAATATGTAAGAGAAAATGAAAGTCAAGCTGAAAATTGATGATGATGATAATTTCCCAACTGATTGTATTAGGATGATGAGGTGCAAAAATGTATGAGAAGTTCTAATTGGGGTGGAGCTCTAAAATCAAACATGAATATTTGATACTTGAAGACTGCGAAGTGATTGAGGTAAGGTGGAGATTGTTGAAATTGTTGAAGATTGCATGATTATGATATTTTGAATCAAGATGGAGATTGTTAATATTATGATTCAACATCCTAATAGGAATTGGAAGAAGATGTTTTTCTATTTTGTGTGTGAGAAATATTATTTAATTAAGTGAAAGATTATTTTCTTTGTAAAGTATAAATCTTATTTTAATATTATTTCTAACTCGGTAAGGATACTTATTTGATAGTGGATAATATTATAAATGAGAGTATTATAATATATGTGTTTTGGCTCTTGTCCAATAGTTGAATTGGGCTTTGCCCACAATTGTTAAGTTGAGACTTTCACCCATTCCATTAATTGAGTGTGATGCAGAGCATATAGGCAGTGTATTTTTGTAATTTTATCCATTAAAAAAATTATAATATATTAATTTAGTAGGTTATCTTTTCGAGAAACTGTAAATATGAATTTATTGAGATGGAGCCACATTAAAATTCATTGGTTTTTATTTTTTATTTTTTATTTATCATTGAACTTATAATTCTAACTTCCCTAACAATTTTTTCTTCTGAACTCAGGAATGTTTAAAGCATAGGTATGTTCTAGTCTTATCGTTCCGCTTCCTCGATGCGTCATCTCATCGCAACATGTTGATCTTGAATGTAACGTGGCCTTCCATCCAAAACCTTTTTAACATCAACAACTTTTTTAAAAGAAAAGTATTTATCTTTTTGAAAAAATGACCGCAAAAAAGGCTGTTGTGTTGTCCACGAACTAGTCACAGCTTCCTCAACAACTCCTGCACTGAAAGTCCTAGCAGATGTAAGATTTTGCCCACCTAAAGAAAATGATTTTACGGAGCATCTTCTTCAGATTCACTATCACCGCTATTAAATTCATTACTAAGCACAGAGGTATATATTTTGCCTGATTGATTTTGATAGGTAGCAGCCATAACGAAGAGAGAGAAATGGTTGAAAGTGTGAGAAAGATGAGAAAGAAAGAGAAATAAGAAAAAAACAAAGAACAAGACTGGAGCTAATTGCAAAAGAGAGGGCTTTCAATCAGTCAAGAGGAAGAACAGGAGAAAAAATAGAAGAAAATCCAGTAAAAAGGATTCATAACCAGAGTAGAAAAGAAAAATCAATATTAATTTACAATTCATATCACAATATTTCGTGATTCAATACTGACTTTGGTATACTCCTTTAATAATATTTTGAAACGTGGCTTTTGCGAATTTGTCTTGTGAGCAGAATGTCAAACTCCTAATTTTCCATATGAATGAGTCCAAAGCAAATTATCTGCAATAGAGACATGTCAATATCATATATATTGTGAAAAGCGACCTTAATTTTTTTTTTTTTTTTTCTGTTTGCAAGATACGATCTAAGATATTATATTAAATGCATTTGAAGAATTGATTCAAAATTTGAAAAAAAAATCCATTTGAGGAATTTCTTCCTTGCTTTTGCTCGTGGGAGCTTAATTGATTAATTATTATTATAAATATGAAAGAGCAAGCTTAATTTGAAGCGTAATAGGAAATTTTTTTTTTTAATATATGTACTCGTCGATCTATTTATTAATTAGGCTCTTAGTCAAAGCAACATTTATATGAAGTTAACTATGATTAATTCTCTTCTCTAAAAAAGAAGGAAGAAAGAACTATGATTATTTCAAATTAATTATCTCAAAAAGAAATGAAAAAAACTATGATTATTTCAAGTCCTTTTATCCATTCATCTATTAAAATCCTAACAAACAATGTTTTTAAAATTAAACATGATAGTAAATTGGCCTTCTCATTGATTTACAATCCAACCAGTCTAACTGATTCAATTTAACAGTCTGATCGGCTTATTTTATTTTTTAAAATTTTTTCTTTTATTTTTAATTTTTTATATCAAAACGACATGATTTTATCCAGATTCAATCCAGTTTTAATAACACTGCTAACAAATTTTGAATTATAAAAATTTTTTGCCTACATTAAGCGTATAAATTTTTTTTTTGTACACCAAATCAATGTGTGATGAGATATTTTAATCAATATGACTCATTTGTCTATTTTTTACATAGTGAAAAAATACCAATATCATTTTTTTACTCAATGTATTTTTATTTCATTGAATTGATATATGTATCCAGTGTAAACAAAATTTATCTTGAACTATAGTCTTGTGATAATTTTTTTTAAAAAAAAGGAAGATATTTTTTTTTAATAAAAGGAATTAATAATGATTAATAAATATATACAACTGAAATAGAGAAGTAAACTTGACTGTGTTTAAGAAATACATACAAATTTTATTATAAAAATGTGCTTTTCCTCTTAAGTTCATTATCATGTTGATAGATCAATTACATATGCAATTGCCTGCTGTTTGGTACAACAGCAAGAAACACATTCTACTCAATAATTATAGTGAGTCACAAATCAATTTTATTGTGGTTTGATGAGTTTTTAAATGAGTTTAATCTTTTAAATATCAAAGTTAAACTTCTCCTAATTCCTACAGCGAAAGACTAACAAACTCCCATAAAGGAAGAAAGCAAACTCCCAATAATTAAAAAAAAATTATGAAATCTCATAAAAGGAATAATAAAACCCATAAAATAAATGTACCATGAAATTAGATGCATATGTATATATCTAAACAAACATATATTAACAAATATTTCTTATTGAAAACAAAAAATTAAACAAAATAATGAATAATAAATCACTCCCACAAAATAAAGGTTGATGATAATTCAAACAATAAACTTTAGAAAAAACCAAGAAAAAGTTAAAAGAGAAGGGGATTAAGCTTTTAAATTTTAAGTGGTAAAAATCTTATCTTTCTTAATTAAATCTACTAAATATTCAATAGATAATGTGATTTTAAAATAATATTCATTAATATAATTTTTATGTCTATATTTTTTCGAGCGAAAAATTTTAATATTCTTTTTTATTTCACATGTTATTATCATATTGGATAAATATGCACAGTTACACACAATGTAGTCTACGTAGATAAAACTTCAATACTTAAATTTCTTATTTTTATATTTTCTATAGTTATTTTATTTTTAAACAAAGTAACCTACTTTGTTTGGGAAAAATAAATAATTTTTTATGAAAAATAATAACTTTATTTATATTTTTTCGCAAATTAAACTATTTTTTGTAATTTTTTAGTTACAAAAAAACTTTTAATTTTATGAAATATGATTTATTTTTTTGCAAAACAACAATTTTATGAAAAAGAAAAATAATTTTGTAATTATAAAAAAAATGGCTCTCTTATGAAAAATATTATCTTTTTATATTCTTTCATAAATTAAACTATTTTTTTATAAAATTTATAGATATATAAATTTAAAATATTATCTTAATTATTCTATCATTTCTTATTTTTAATTATTAAAATGTACTAGCAGATTAATTTAATTATAATATTTTAAATATTTTAATTATATTTATTATTTTTAACTATTTTATTGGCTGTAGAAACTAAAATTTTATGATTTATTTTAAAATAAAGTTATGTAAAAATTTGTCTATAAGATATATTTTATAAGAAGATTGTGATTTTTTTTAAAAAGAGTAATATTTTTTTGTAATTACAAAATTATTTTCTCATAAAATTGTTGTTTTTTATAAAATAAATTATATTACAAAATAAATTATATTTTCATAAAATTGAAACTTTTTTCGTAATTAAGTAAAATTGTGAAAAAATAGTTTAATTTACGAAAAAATATAAATAAAATTATAATTTTTCGTAAAAAAAAATTATTTTTTTCTCAATAAAGTAGGTTACTTTATTTAAAAACAAACTAACCATAGAAAACATCTCTTATTTTATATATTTAGAAATAAATCTCATAATAAATAAATATATTAAAAAAATAAGTGAATAAGTGTTAGAGTTAATAAAAAACAATTTTTTTTACCAATAAATTTTAATATTTATTTACTCATAAATTTACATTTGCACGAATTCATAAACTTCAATATAATAGAGTGTTTTATACCCAAACTAGCCGGATCTAGTATTTATGTTTAAGCATTCATTATGAACTCCAAACCTTTTTTATTGGAAGACTAATCTAAGAATTAAATAATTA
Organism: Reutealis trisperma; assembly: GCA_947687605.1. NCBI lineage: Eukaryota > Viridiplantae > Streptophyta > Magnoliopsida > Malpighiales > Euphorbiaceae > Reutealis > Reutealis trisperma. The sequence continues at coordinate 604,968 of CANTUT010000356.1, read as the reverse complement.
ATTAATTGTTTCGTAATAGCATTAAAAATACAATTTTTTTCAACAATATAAACCCATACTTCATCTGAAAGTAATAATATATTGTGGCCATTGCTTCTCTTTCATTTTCATCTCCATTAGAAAATCTTTAAACTCTCTCTCTCTCTCTCTCTCTCTCTCTCTACTTCCATATGGAAATCAAATCAGAAGTATCTCGTTTTATTTTTCCTTACGTTCGAGTCTATAAAGATGGAACCATTGAAAGACTTGCAGGAACAGAAATTGCTCCTGCAGGCTTAGATCCTGATACTCATGTTCTATCCAAAGACATAACAATCATACCCGAAACTGGCATCTCAGCCAGACTCTATCTTCCAAATTCAACAGAACCCAATCAAAAGCTTCCTCTTGTGATCTACTACCATGGTGGAGGCTTTTACATATCCTCAAAAGCTGATCCCAAATACCATCAAAGTCTAAACAAAATGGTTGCTGAGGCTAAAATCATTCTTGTATCAGTTGACTACAGATTAGCCCCGGAGACACCACTTCCAGGTGCATATGAGGATTCATGGGCTGCACTTAAGTGGGTAGCTGGCCGCGGCGAGCACGAGCCATGGCTTGAGCAATATGCAGACTATGGGAGAGTTTTCTTAGCTGGAGATAGTTGTGGTGCAAATATGGCAAATTTCATTGGTTTAAGGCTTAAAGGAAATCAAGACATAAAGATTAAAGGAATTGCTATGATCAATCCTTATTTTTGGGGAAAGGATCCTATAGGAGTGGAAGTAACTGATGAAGTAAGAAAATTAATGGTGGATGATTGGTGGATGTTCGTTTGCCCTCCTTCGTCTGATAAGGGTTGTGACGATCCTTTGATAAATCCATTTATGGACGGATCTGTAAGGCTTGAAGAGTTGGCTTGTGAAAAAGTTATTGTTGTTGTTGCAGAGAAAGATATATTGAGAGATAGAGGAAGGCTTTATTATGAAAAGTTGGTGAAAAGTGGGTGGCCAGGGATTTCCCAGATTGCTGAAACAAAAGGAGAAGATCATGATTTCCATATATTTGATCCTAATTGTGAGAATGCTAAGAGCTTGTTCAAGCTTCTTGCTTCTTTCTTCAACCAAGCATAATAGGCTTTGTTAGTTTGTTTTTCTGTGTGTTGTGTTTTTACTTGGTTTGCTTCATGTCTTCGATAATCAATAATTGGCAAGCTTTGCATCTCACTTCTTATGAATTTTATTTTACTTAAAATTTTCAATTTCTAATATCAAATTTCACATTTTGTTTTAATTTCAATGTCAATTTATGAGATGATTGGGGATACATAAAAACAATTTTTAAGTCATTTGGCTAATAGTCCAATATAGATTAAGCCGTTAACATAAGAAATTAAAATTTAAACCTTTACAACTATATACGCTAATTAATTATTATATGAGCAATATTCCATCCGTTTGAAGATATCTATCAGTTTAGAAAAAAATTTTATTTTAATTTATCTGTTGTTTTACGAAGCTAAACATTTACATGAACTGTTTTCATTTTCTTTCATCAAAATAAAAAAAAAATATTTTATTCTTTTTATTTTAAAATTATGATATACTGAAATCTTAAATGATTAATGTTTTAAAACAGAGGTAGTATTTTAATGTTAAGATAGTTGATATACTTCAATATTTTGACATCAATTATAAGCAGTTAATGATTACCAATATATAAAAACTAATAGTCAATTGATTATAAAGTACTCCGTAACTATCAAATCTGATAATTGAAATTATAGTTAGATGGTAAAATGACAAATAATAATATTATATTAAATATTGTATAATAAATTCTATTAATTATATATAATTAATATTTTAATATTAATTACAAATAATAATTATATATAATAATAAAAATAAATACACCGATTTTTTATTTTATCTGACTTTTTGTTTTATATTTAATGTTATATAAATTTTAAAAATGAAAAATGAAATATATATATATATATATATATATATATATATATATATATCTTTGAATTTTAAAAAGAATAAAATAATATCTTTCATCCTCATTTTATAATTTAATTAAAATTTAACTATTGAACTACTAAAAATTCTATAATTATTTACTTTGGCTAATTGCATATCGTTGGCCGCTGGACGCTGGCCACTCAACGTAATTACCACCGGAAAGGTACATCATTTCTCAAAAAGTTGCAATGACAGTGCCCTAAAATTCTAGGTTCCTGAATTAATTTTGCACCATATCAAACGACACTCAAAACTATCTCTACGGTTTTGTAAAAACCATAAGAACGAAAAAAAATTGTTCCTTCAAGTGGTTTTAATTAATTAGAGCTGTTCACATGCTGGGGATTTGCCCAACTTGTCTCATACTTAATAGAGGTGGGCATGGTTCAGAAAATCCGGAGATTTGAAAAATCTTCAAAATTAAACTGAATTTTGGAGATTTTTTAAATAGAATTTTCAGAATTGAACTATAAGAGAAAAATAATTAAACTTTTCAAATTTGAGACGGAGATTCAGGTCTTATATACATGTTAATTGAGTTTGGGACAAATTGTCTTATATCAAACTGTCTTGAATTTTGAAATGGTTGGAGACGGAGATTCGAGTCTAATGAAACGATTCAGTATTAAACAGAAACTCATAAATTTTCTATTTTAAATAATTAAAAAATATTTTTTTTAGCTTAAACTGAAAATTAAATCATTACATACAACAAAATTAAAAATCAAACTATATAGTGCATAATAAAAAAAATTTAATTACAATCCACCAAGCTAAAATAAAAATCAAACTATATAGTGTATAATTAAAGAAATTATAAAAATCAAATTACATAATGCATAATTAAACAAATTTAATTATAATCCACCAAATTAAAATAAAAATGGAATATACATTAAAAAAATCAAAAAGAACATAGATCTAAAACCAACAATTTGAAAATGAAATTTTATAATTAATAAAAATTAAATTTGACTTGTGTGTTGCTATTTGAATATATATATATATATATATATATATATATATATATATATATATATATATATATATATATATATATATATATATATATCAACATACAAAATATTTTCAATTTAGATTTTCGGCACAATTTGATATCTCTGAGTATCGTACTCAGTCATATTGAGTTTGACTCCATCTATAAAAATGCCGAATGCACTTGGGCAATTTTTTCTCAAGTCTAGCCCAATTGCAATATGCCAATTTTTTTTTTTTTTTTTTTTTTAAAAAAAGGCATTATGGTTTACTACTAAAATTCCAACATTATCCAGCCCACAGTAAAATAAATACTCTTTCCGTTGTATTTTGATAGAGCATTTTATAAATGCATGGAAGGGCAATTTACTATGATATCCCTGAGATCTGCCTAAATTAATAATTTCATCCCTCTAATTTGCCAATATAATGAATTAGTCCCTAAAGTTTTGGTCCGTCAAACTACTTAGTCTTTTCATCTAAATTTTTTAATTTTTGCCATTAAAGGGACACAAAAAGGCAAAAATATTCCTAAAGAAAATAAGCTGATATGAAAAATTAAAAATTCTCTCTCTATTCCACTAACCCTTTCTCACTATTCTATCACTCTCATCTCTAAGTCTCTTTCTCTCTCTTATCGGTGGTGGTTGCTATTGAGTTCATTTTAAGGGTCTTTTCTAGGACAATTTCATTTTAGAAGGGCATCAATTTTGAAGTTGCGATTTGTAAAGAGTCGAACTCAGATAATATATGAACTATATGTTTTGGCCAAATTATAGATGGGTATTGGGTTTGATACATTTATCATATGTTGCTTGCTAAAAATATGATTATAACCAAGGAAATTAGAAATCTAGGTTTAATTGCCATTTTTAAATTAAGAAAAAGGGGGCCTTGAAAATTATGTGAATGGGTTTTAATATCATAGCTACTTGTGTGAATCTTTCCTTATTTTTTTGTGGGATTGTTGAAATGATTAATCTTTTCTTGAAATAGAAGTTAAACCTATCTTCAAAGGAACTGTCACGTCGAAGGTGTAGCTTCACCTATTGCCACTCGTCTGTAGCAATTGTAGTCTAGGTGAGCATTCAATACTCAACATCAATTGACTTTTTTTAAAAGTATACATGTTAATTGAGTTGAAAATTGTATATCTGACAACCATTATACATGTTAATTGAGTTGAAAATTGTATATCTGACAACCATTGCTTGCTTGAGCTTGTACATTGATCAATTTATGTAAGTGAAGTTTTGGATTTGATTTCTTTGAATTTTGACTGTTGTTGCTAATGCTTTGATTTGATTCATGTTTTGGGTTTTTTTATAAGCCACTGTATGCTTCTGAATTGACTTTACGAATGCAAAATATAATACAAAAGACAGAGAAAAAATTAATGCATTTTCATTTTTCATCATTTTGGCAGCAACGAAACAGATGCTACAAGTAATTGATAACTTTTGGTGTAGGATTGTTCTCTTTTTTTGGGGGCTATTTACAAACTTGTTAATTAAGCATTTGTAGTATTTAAAAATCTATCTTTTTTAGTAATAATATTGATTTCCCAATTTCACATGCGAGATATTGAAATTTTTTTGTTTACTAAGGCTATGTTTAGTAGAGTGCAATGTAATGGAATCAAAGAAGTAATATAATGTAATGCATTCATCATTCTATTACTATGTTTAGTTATATAAATGATAAGTGAATGTAATGTAATAACCATTACATTCTTATGTTTTATATATATATATATATATATATATATATATATATATATATATATATATATATATATATATATAATGCAATGTAATGATATTTAAATTTATTAATTTCATTTTAATTTTTTAAATAGTAATATATCTACTACTACTGTAATATAATAAAATCAAGCCTTAATTTTTTTAAAGTAAAATCAACATTTAACATTAAAAAATAAATTTTAATTGTTAAATAATTTTCTTCATAATCTATAACATAAAAAATTATTTTAAAATTATTTTTATAAAATATAAATATTTATTTATAGTCCATTAACACCATAACTTCATAAGTAAAATATGCTAGTAAAATTAACATATAAAAGACCTCATAAATAACATTTAGAAGGCCTTATAAATAATTCCCATACAAGAATGGACACAACACACACGGATTAGCAACATATAAATACTATAATTGCCAAAAAAAAAAATTGTCAATTAAAGATACAACTTAGTATTATAAGTCCATTGTTCTTCATAATTAAACTTCATTTAATATTAAGTCTAAACTTTAACTATAAAACTAACATAAATAGGACAGAAACTAAAGTTCTCAAGGCACAAGACTTATCTTCCAATCAAATGTAGAACAAGTAGCTCAACAACCAAATAAATGCCAACACCGTACAAATACGCTACAATACTCAAATATCTCTATTAAGTAACGCTTTCACCCAAATTTCTTTTCTATCATCAGGAATGGTGAAGAATATATCAGTGGTTTCACGGTCACAACCAATTTTTCTCGTTGCCTTGTGTCGCTCAAACATAGTAAGACCATATAGTTTTGTCAATTCATTGTTAATCATCAATCTTTTGTCATTAGCATCACTATCTTCTAATGCTCGACTAAGCCTTTCAGTTGCCTTTCTAATTTCCATGCCAAGAATAGTTTCAGACTCCTTAATCACTTTAGACAAGCTTGCAACATTTTCACTTTTACTTTTTTTTTTTGCTTTGAGATCTCTTCATTTGTCTCAAAGAAAAATGTAGAACTTTCACTTTGATCACCAGTTACATTCTCATTGACATCATTTACTACAACTGCTTCATTCTATAACTCTTCCAGAACATCAGCAAGCGCTTCTGCATCTTTCTCTGTTGCACGATCTTTCCCAAATACTATGCAAAGCTCCTCATAAAAAGAAAATGCCCTAAATCTGAATGGTTCAGCATCTTGATGACTCTACATAAACATATACATATGCATGAATTAGAAAATTCAAATTTAAACATTAATATAAACATATATTAGAAATGCACCTTTAAATATTCTTCCCAAACTACATTTTCTGTTGTCACGCATTTTCGATCTGCATCCCAACCAAATCCACTACAATTGTTACCAACTAACATGTCATGCACAATACCAAAGTGATTTCTTAAAGTCCTCAATTTTGATTCAATGTGTGGCTTTGCTTTAATTCCATGTCCTTGTAACTTTTCTTGAAGAATATCTTCTACAGCTTTGAAATGTCCAACTTTAAAACCACATTTTGCTTTAACTCTCCCAGAATTATGCAACTCAATGAGAGTTTCAATAAGCTTAGATTCTTCATCAAATGTCCAGGATCTTTTATTTGTTCCTGGTCTTTTTAGCCCAATAGAACTTAAAGTATGAATGGTTGACATTGCTTCACTACAAAAGGGAAGACACAATTAATATTTTAAAGAAATATATGCAGTTGAAGACCAAAAAATCTGCAGTTGAAATATTAAATTCAAAATAATGCTACAACTTCACATGCTAATTTCAAAACACATATCATAATAAAACAACCAAAAGAAAATAACATATTGTACAATAGTATAATTTTTCTATCTCTTTTCTCTCCACTCATTGTACATGTCTATTGCCAAGTTGTCCCTCCAAGCATATTGCATAATTTGCCCTCTGTATGGGGCAAGGAAACCTTCACCATTTATGTAGCCGGCATCAACGAGATAATAATATCCTATATAATAATATAGCAATAATTATTAGATTGATGTATAAGTTTATACCTAAAATTTGGATCATGTATCTTAAACAATATGCACTCACCATGAGGAATTTTTAAACCATTTCTCCTAGTTATAGCATCTCGAAGCACTCGACCATCAGCAGCTGATCCTTCACACCCAGGTAATACAGAGATAAATTGCATATCTTGTAAACAAACTCCAAGCACATTAATAGCAATTTCGCCCTTTCGTGATCGATATCTAAGCCTATCTTCTGCAGGCACTGGGACTTGAATATATGTGCCATCTAGAGCTCTAAGACAATTCTAAAAAGAAGAGGATGGGATTTGAATTAATCATTGACTTTTCTTTGAGAAGCAATATAATAGATACAAGAATCGTATAATAATACCTTAAACCATTTCCATCTTAAATCTGTTGAGTTGGTAGGAACAGGTTCTGGCTCTTTAAGTAAGCTTCCTTGCAAACAGATGACAGCTTTCAAGACCTCCCCAAAATGCCTACTAATTGTTTCTCCCGACCACTTAAATCTCATTTGTATGGTTCTATTCTTAACATGATGGGCTAAAATATGTAAGAACATTGCTACTTGTTCGTCTTCCATCATATGTTTGGTTTCCTTTAAACCCCCTTTGTGTTCAAGCATAATGCATAACTTACTAAATGCATATCTATTGACCCTTAATTCTGATTTGCACGTGTTATCACTTTCATACACTAACCTATTCATCATCTTTCTTCTTAAGAAAAAATCATTGGTATATCTTGCTCTCAAACAATTTTTAGCATAATGTGCTACTATACTACAATATAATTGGAAAAACCAATTTATTACATTTATTATCTCTAACCATTGTGATAACATAACAACCAATTTTCTCCTTCTTATCAATTTCTGTGTTGCTAAACTTAACTGAGCTATACTTGTCTAATAATAAATAATTTTACCTAAAAAATTAACAAACAAATATAACTTAGCATTTATTATAAAATATGCAATTAATCTATTTGTGATAGCATAATGAAATATCTTAATAAATTTTTAGGGGAAATTGTATTTGTGTGCTGTATGGTATGTTCATTAGTATAAAGCTTATAGGATCCATTGCAGTGAAAGAAGAATGAAGAGAAGCATATAGAAGAAAATTTATTAGAGTTGGTAATGTTCTTGGTCTTTGGTTTTAAGAGGCTGGAAATGATTGCCTATAATTTTGGTTTGACTATCACAGTTTGAAAAAGAGGAAAAAGAGACAAAACTATTGGTTGAAGCAAAAGCAACCTTAGAGGCATATAATTTAATATTGATTATATACCTTATCTTGTGTATATACAAACAAGCAGAAATAGAAAAATATGAAAATATATTGTAGAATTGGAAATACTTTCATTGAGACAAATTTACAAACACCTTGAAGACAATGACCTTACTTGATTAAAATCAGCTCAAGTTGTTAAAATAGCAAGCAAACAACTCATTTATGAACATTCTCCCACAATACCTAGCATCATATTCTACTTTCTATATAGACTATCCAAGGCAAAAGTACATATAAAAACGCAAATATAAAAATGCAATCACATATGGAAAATGGGTTTGTATTTCAGACTTCCAAAACAAGGAAAATGGGAAGGGAAGTGAGTAAATTAGCTAAAAAGAAAAAATGAGAAGAGTAAATCGTTACCTCTGAATTGCTAATGGTGTTGTTTGAAATTGTTAAATGAAAGGAAATTTTTAATTTGAGAGCTAGGTTTTAATTTGGTAATTTATCAGGAAGAAGAAGAAGAAAATAAAAAGAAGAGAGAAGGAGAAAAAGATGCAAACATAATGTAATGGGATTTCTTTTTTTAATTGATGTATTGGCTAATACGGGATTGGAAGGAATGCTAATTACCTAAGTATTTCTCATTACATGGTGAAAAAATAATTTCAATTTACCAAATAGAGGAATGACACATGTAATGTGTTGCGCGATTTCTGCAAGTGCACAGGTCGTGAACAAGTAATATAGTAGTGAAATAAGTGTCGATCCCACGAGTAAGGGTTGACAAGTACCAAAACTATTGAATATTCTATTATTTAGAAAATCAATTATGAGAAGTCGTATTTTAAGCTAAAGTAAAGTTCAAGTAAATAAATGATGATAATATAAAATAAAATTAAAGGCCTAGGATTTAGAATTTATCAATTGATTATCTATGATTACTTTATATTTTTTTAGATTGGATTATTTTTGCTGGAATTAATGATTAGATTTTCCTAAATTATATGATGTTCTATCTCAAGATACAACATGTGTGCTCATATTAACCTTTTGTCTACTCTCGTGATCATAAGCAATTAACACAAACCCATTAAGTTTTATGGAAATCCTTTAACAATCACAAAGGAGTATTCTTATCTCTAAGCAATACATTCCCTAGGTCAATTATCCTAATGAACTAATATTGTGCTTCCACTCTCGCTACTTCACACAATATCTTAAATCATGCAATTAATGGCCAGTTAATTACAAGTATTAAATTCTAAGATAAAAGATTAATTCCAACAATCAACCCAATCAATTAAATATAAATAATCATATGCAAATCAAAAGATTACATCGAAATCCTAAAAAAATAAATTTAGCTATTCATAATTAAAAGAGAAGAAACAATTAAATTAACAATAAAAATAATAAACATAATAATAACTTATAATTAAATTCAAGAATAGAGTTTAGAGAGAACTTGTTTTGAGATACAATCTTTGATAAACTTGAGCTCCAAAAACTCCTCCTCTTGATAAAAATAACATAAACAAAAAAGAAACCTAATCTATTTTTTTTCTCTCTAAATATTTTTTTTATGGATTTTCTTTGATGCCATTTCTCTTTGCCAAGCATGGTATTTATAGACATGTTTGGTGGAAGAATTCAAGCTCCATTAAAATTCTTACATCAAAAATTCAACATTGATGGTTAGGTTGGCCACCAACTATTGAATTCCTTCATCAATATTCAAAAATGATTATGTTAGCTACCAACCATTGAATTTTGGCTACCAAACATTGAATTCCTTCATCAATATTCAAAAATGGTTAGGTTGGCTACCAACCATTGAATTTTGGCCACCAACCATTGAATTTATTTCTCATGGATTGAAAACTTGAATCATTGCTTGTATCATTATTTTTATGACATCATTTTGATATGCAAAAATAAAATAAAAATACTTAAAATATGTTATAATTTATTTATAAATTATAGAACTATTTATTTTTAAAAAAAGTAATAATATTATTGCATTCTCGAGAACTGAGCTAAAATTTAAGTTTAAACAATTAAAATAACTCTAAAAATATAGAGTTATCATACCCCCAAACTTAAGTTTTTGCTTGTCCTCAAGCAAAAGAAAATTCAAAACCTAAACTAGTCCACTTTCGTAGGAAATTACGATTGTATTTAGCGTATGCAACAAGCCTTTAAACCCCTAGGTATCCCATAGAGGACGAGTTATAGTCTCATGAGGGCTTCCAGTGGTGATACCCACAAACACCTATAAAACTCTAAATTTTCAACTATTTATTTCAGAGAATAATCAAATACCACAAAAAAAGAAATTTAATCCCCTCATACTTATGTTGATTTTTTTTTTAATGTCTTAAGAAATTAATATTTACAAACAACATATCAATAGTATTACAAGTCAAGCTTCTATCTCAGGTTCAAAATAATCCTCATCTTAATCATGCCTTGAATAACTATGCATTAAATCAACTGCAAAGAAATTATTGCACTTCAAATAGGCATATACACACTAATATCTTTAAATGCCTCTATCAAATGATATAAAATAGATGTACAAATCTCATAAGCATATTAAAGCAAACAATCTCCACTAATGGAATTCACAAATCAAGAGAGATCAATAGGTCTTGACTAGGGTTGTAATGGGGCTAACACTAGGTATTTTTGGCTAAACAAAGAACAGGTTAAATGAACAAAAGTAAAATAATTATGCCAAGTTTATAAAATCAATAGCTCAAATAAAGGAATTATATTAATGAAGGATCTTTTTTTCATCTTAAGTACTATTCTTTTTCAATGTTTTCTTTTTTTAAGCCCACCTCTTCTTCTTCTTCTTCTTCTTCTTCTTCTTCTTCTTCTTTTTTTCAACAACATTATTCTAAAGACAAGCAAGAATTATTAACTTTTATTTATTCAATTTTTTTGCTTTCCCTCAAACTTATTTTAAGCAGAAGGTGGTCTTTTACAATGAATAATGCTTTTAGTTATTAGAGATCCTTATTTTCTTTTAAAACTTTAATAATTCTTTTTTCTTCATTAAAATGTAAACTTGACAAAATTATCTCATAAACAGGGTGAAGGATAACAATTAAGGTTAATTAACAAAGAAAAGAAGGCTAAAATTAACAAGGCACAAATGGGTAAACTAGGAAAAAAATTAAAATAAGGGTGGATATAAGTAATAGGCTAAACAAACAATGCCTAAATCATATCTCTCTTTCAAAATAAATTCAAAATTTCGCCTCAAAAGTTTACAAAAACATGTTCTAAGATAGGTGAGGCAAATGAAGATAAAAATGTGTAGAAGTCCTCTCTAAGTAAGCATACACAAATTCAATGCAATCAATATAATGCAAAGCAAAGCAAAACATAATCTTAATAAAAGTTAATTTCTTACCCAAAATAGTTGTTCAACCTGAAATACTTTAATAAATTGTCCATAAATATCAATTATAATCTATCATTGGTCTTTCATCAAATTATTTAACACAAACATATTTTATCAATAAAAGAGTAAAAAAAATTTAAAGTTATTCATCAAAACACAAAAGAAATGACTGAAAACAAAAAAAAAAACTAAACCTCTCCCAAACTTGCAATGGACATTGTCCTCAATGTCAAAGAAACAAATCAAAAGAAAGAAAATACTCCCTTTTGTAGAAAAGTAGATTCCAAATTATAAGCAGGACATGCATTCCACTTTCTTGCTTCCTGTAGAACATCTTGAAACAACACTAAAAGCAAGCATAAGAAACTAATCACACAAAAAGAAAACATTATTTTTTTATTTTTGTTTTTTTTTAATTTTTAATTTTTTTAAATTTTTTTATTTTGGAAACTAGAAAAAGAAAGGAAAAAAGGAAAAAAAAATACAGATGCGTATCAAGAGCACAAAAAATACTCAACCATCTTGTATGAATAACTCTTGAGTTAGTTAGTTAGTTTTTTTTTTTTTTGAAAAGGAAATTCACATAAATTTAAGATGCGTATCAAGAGTACAAAAGTAACTTTTTACTCAGCCATCTTACATTTAGTGAATCGAACCTAAAACTTCGCTTGATCAAGTGCAAAAAAAAAAAAAAAAAAAAAAAACACACACACACACAAAACAAAAAAAAATGCGATAAAAAAAAACTACAATAGTTAGGGAAGTTATAACCGGAGATTCAGATCTAGTCCTCGCTTTTTACTACTACTGACCCTGGGATGCCAAACTACCTGTGCCATCAATGGATCAGGTTCGGATTTAAAGTTTTGCAGTTGATCAATCAATTGATCAATAGTTGAAGCAGATACTAAGATGCGTCGACTCGCTGGTGTCATAAAACCCTGTTCCACAGCATGATCGAGAAAAGATAATAAACCATTATAAAAACCATCAACATTAAGTAATCCCAATGGCTTCTGAAGAACAGTTAATTGTGTCCAAGATGCAATGGTGAAAATATCTTCAAATGTTTCTAAACCACCAGGTAATGCGATAAAAGCATCAGCATTGAGATTTATGTATGTCATTCGTTCGTACATGCTATTGACCTGTAACTCATTACCTATAGTTCCACCAGTGATTTGTTTATTTCGAGCCAAAGCCTTTAGAACTACTCCTAAGACTTTACTACCTCTAATATATGCAGAACTTGCGACACAACCCCTTAACCCTAAACTACCTCCCTCAAACACCAAATCAATTTTTCGTTCAGCTAAAATCCTACCAAGTTCATTAGCTGCTATCAAGTACTCTTTTTTCTTGCCAAAGTTTGGACTACAAAAGACACAAATAGTTTTGGATTTGCGTGTTGAGGATTCTACCATTTTCTCTCACAGATTTCTCGAAAGGGTTGTGTGCATATTGACAATAATGAATATGCATATAAAGAAACTAGAAGAGTAAAAGAACAGTTCAATGGGATAAAATAATTGTTGATAGAAAAAGTATAAAAAACAAAAATGATCATAAAAACAAAAATAATTAATACTGTGTGTACAAATGTCAAAAAGAAAACATTGAAAAACTAAAAGCAAACATTAAAAGACTAAAAAATTAACGAAAGTAGAAAAATCTGTAGCGTGAGTACAAAAGTCAAAAAGAAAATATTGAAAAGCTAAAAGGAGACATTGAAAGACTAAAAAGTTGTCGATAGTAGAAAAATCTGCAGGAAAATAAAATCTAGATGCTAAAAAGTCAAAAAGTACTGCAGGATGTAGAAAAAAATAATGTATTGAAAAAAATAAAAGAGTTAGTGATACACCTGATTATAAACAGTAGTTGTGATTTTGACTCACATCTTCCTCTGGTTTTACGTCCAGTAACGGCTTACACGCCTTCTATGATTCCAAGATAGGCTTCCCATCCAGTTTTCTTATTAATTGGCAAACAGGGTCTTTTATCATCAGATTCTCTAGACTGTAATGCTGCTTCTCTTCCTTGAATAGTTCCCATAAATCTAAAAGAGTGCATTGAACTTGTCCACAAGGATGCGTCTCAAGAGTCTAAAGGATATTATCCATAGACTCCTTACTCAGTCCATCCTTTATGAATTTAATTTTGTCTTCTCGATTTATAGATGTAAATCCAATATTTTTACAGCGTGTGTTGCAATTCCATCTTGCACACTTGTAACAGACTCTCATTCTCTTAGCTCTCCTCTTCTTTGAGTAAGAACTTCTCCCTGTACCTGGCAAACATTTAGTAAATGAGTCATCAATCTCACCTGCCAATCGTACTTTGGCTTCTATGATCCAACGAATATCCTCAGGAAGATTCAGACGCCTAAATGCCTTCATTCTTTCCAATCTGCGTTCATCAATTTTCCTGAGCACATCTTGGGGAAGAGTTGGAAATCTGTTTTTTAGTGCTGCAAGAGATGCTTCCATGTCTGATTAACTTAGTTAAGAAAATGAAAGAGAAAACTTATAACGAAATAACTAAACAGAAATAAAAGAAACCTAATAAAGAGAAAACTCATATTTCCTAATAAGCTATTTAATAACAACACTAAAGTAAAATTAAAATAGAACGAAACAAACAAAAGAACAAAAGAAATTAAAAAGAAGTAAAAAAGTTAGAAATTTGGGTTGCCTCCCAAAAGCGCTTAATTTATAGTCTTTAGCTTGACTATAGCTAGATCTTCATCATGGAGGATAATACACAAAGTATATCATCTCGATAATTGTGGAAAGATAGACTTTTGCCAATTTTAATGAGTCCAGCCAGCTTAATTTGAGCCTGCATGGAAAAAGGTTAAGACAAAAATTATTTAATATTTCACAATTAGGCTCATAATTTCCAAATGCTTTCAAACGAACTCTTTTTCTTGCTCTGAATTTTCTCAAGAAATTGAGATAGGAAGGTAGTGGAGTTGAATCAAGAGTCGATGAGTGCTCAATTGATGATGGTGAATGCTTCTTCTTTTCTTCCAAGTCATCAAATTGATATTCTGTATGGTTTGGAATATTTGGTGTTGTTTTCACCAAACAAACTGAAAGAGTTTCCTTTGAGTGCTCTTGTTTAAATACTTCTTCAAGTTCTCCATCAATTTCAACCACTCCGCAAATATTATCCATAAGAGAATAATATTTCTTGGGCAAATTAGGCTCAACTTCTTCCTTTTTTTCTTGCTTGCTTGAAGTATCTCCTTGATCAATCATCTCTTCGTCATCATCACTCAAAGAAATTGCCAAGCATTGCTCTCTAGAATGTTCTTCAATTTGGCTTGTTAGGTTACCATGGCCTTGAGTATCTAATGGACTAGCAAACTGTTCCATTTGTACATCAAAATTTGCATTGTGGCTAGTCCCTTGATTCCTATCTTCCATTTTTTCACATTGTTCATAAGTAGCATTCATAAATTTTTCTAATGCTATTTCATAAGATGGTTTGTGCTCTTTAAATGGTGCATGGTCTTGAAAATCATATTGATAAGGATACCATGAATTGTTACCTTGATCGCATTGGTTTTCCTATGAAAAGCTTGAATAGTCACTCCATCCTGAGTTGTTTATGTTAGAATATGGATAATTCTTATGCCTATTATAATTTGGAAAAAATTGTACTTGTTCTGCATATTGACACTCAGAATTCAAATGATTACCTCCACATAGATCACAACTCAAACATGAATTAAATAAAGTATTAGCATTAACTTTATCAATTAAGTTAACCAATGCATCAATTTTAGCATTTAACTTACTAAAACTATCCTCACCATACATGTTTGCTGCTCTATTTAGTATCATTCCTCCATCACACCATTAAAAGTTGTGGAAAGCCTTTTTTTTTTTTTATAAAAGTCCTGCAAAATAAAAAAAATAGAAAAGAAAAACAAAATCTAAAGTAATAGAGTATATCAATCTATTGATATTGTCAAAAATTGCCTTCCCCAGCAACGGCGCCAAAAACTTGTTGCGCGATTTCTGCAAATGCACAGGTCGTGAACAAGTAATATAGTAGTGAAATAAGTGTCGATCCCACGAGGAAGGGTTGACAAGTACCAAAACTATTGAATATTCTATTATTTAGAAAATCAATTATGAGAAGTCGTATTTTAAGCTAAAGTAAAGTTCAAGTAAATAAATGATGATAATATGAAATAAGATTAAAGGCCTAGGATTTAGAATTCATCAATTGATTACCTATGACTACTTTATATTTTTTTAGATTGGATTATTTTTGCTAGAATTAATGATTAGATTTCCCTAAATTATATGATGTTCTATCTCAAGATACAACATGTGTGCTCATATTAACCTTATGTCTACTCTCGTGATCATAAGCAATTAACACAAACTCATTAAGTTTTATGGAAATCCTTTAACAATCACAAAGGAGTATTCTTATCTCTAAGCAATACATTCCCTAGGTCAATTATCCTAATGAACTAATATTGTGCTTCCACTCTCGCTACTTCACACAATATCTTAAATCATGCAATTAATGGCCAGTTAATTACAAGCATTAAATTCTAAGATAAAAGATTAATTCCAACAATCAACCCAATCAATTAAATATAAATAATCATATGCAAATCAAAAGATTACATCTAAATCCTAGAAAAATAAATTTAGCTATTCATAATTAAAAGAGAAGAAACAATTAAATTAACAATAAAAATAATAAACATAATAATAACTTATAATTAAATTCAAGAATAGAGTTTAGAGAGAACTTGTTTTGAGATACAATCTTTGATAAACTTGAGCTCCAAAAACTCTTCCTCTTGATAAAAATAACATAAACAAAAAAGAAACCTATTCTATTTTTTTTCTCTCTAAATATTTTTTTTATGGATTTTCTTTGATGCCATTTCTCTTTGCTAAGCATGATATTTATAGACATGTTTGGTGGAAGAATTCAAGTTCCATTAAAATTCTTACATCAAAAATTCAACATTGATGGTTAGGTTGGCCACCAACCATTGAATTCCTTCATCAATATTCAAAAATGATTAGGTTAGCTACCAACCATTGAATTTTGGCTACCAACCGTTGAATTCCTTCATCAATATTCAAAAATGGTTAGGTTGGCTACCAACCATTGAATTTTGGCCACCAACCATTGAATTTATTTCTCATGGATTGAAAACTTGAATCATTATTTGTATCATTATTTTTATGACATCATTTTGATCTGCAAAAATAAAATAAAAATACTTAAAATATGTTATAATTTGTTTATAAATTATAGAACTATTTATTTTTAAAAATAAGTAATAATATTATTGCATTTTCGAGAACTGAGTTAAAATTTAAGTTTAAACAATTAAAATAACTCTAAAAATATAGAGTTATCATAATGTAATGTCCATTCCATTACATTAGTCATTACATCTAACCAAACATGGCCTAATAGTTTGTACTATACAATGGGTTACTACTATATATTGCACGAAGCATAAGAAATGCAGAATTGGTTTATTTAATTTTATATGGATAATATTGCATTTCATGATTGGAGATCTGTCAACTGGTACCTGTTAATCATACAAAAAATTTGTCATGCCTATACTCATATATTATTATTATGGAAAAAGCCAAATTACTTACCTAAATTGAGTAGAGAAAGGATGCTACACTATACTCATATATTATTATTATTATTAATTAATAATAATAACAATAATGTCATGTAATTCCCATACCCAGAGCCCATCTGCTTGTAATTTATTTTTATGGGCTGTCTTTCTTCTTTTTGGAAATCAGTTTGACAAATTAATTGATTCCATTGTGAGACCAATTAAAAAACAAAAGAAGCTAGATTATAAAAAAATTGCATATTCGCTAGCATTTGTTTACTAAATGTACAATTATATGCTAATGTTTTTCACATGGAGGAGCTAAAATCTTATTATGTTTTTCATTATATGCCAATATTTTCATGTTTACTTTGAACGGTTGTAATTTTTTTATGGAGATTATATAACATTCCTAATCTTATAATTTACTTTAATTATACTTCCTTTAAATTGCAAGCTGTTTGTAGTCATGGTCTTAGTAGACTATTACACATTGATGTTCAATTATAATAACTAGTAACGAAAATGCAGAAATGTGGATCTAGACAAATCAGTTATATTTGCATGCTACAAGATATTTATGGAAGTTTCCCTATAACATCATATTTTGTTGATTGCATATGTGGAGTGAACATAACTATATGTAATGATGAAAATGTTATGTTCATGTTTGAGTTTTTTAAAGACCATGATGAAATAGCGGTTTATGTGTATAAGAGGCCAGTTACTATTAGTGTAGATGCAAGCCCTTTACAAGCTGGATGTAAAGAAGTACTTTTACTTGCTAATAGTACTGAAGATGCAAACAAAATGGATCCATGTGTTAGACCAACTATTACAAAGGAATGTGCAACTACACATTTAAAATATTATGCTCAAAATAACAATGCTAGAAACACAAAGGAGGGGAAACACAGTGGGAAACACAAATAAGCTAGGATGTGGTAATGACATGGGGTTGGGTAATAGAGATATGGTTAGTGAGGCATTTGTTTGTGATTTAGACTATGGAGATATGCAAAGTGAAGTAGATGGACGGGATGTAGGAAATGTAAATCATGAAATTGATGGGAATGAGGGAGATATAAATGCTTCTAATAACCAGAATGTTGATGGTCATTGTAATATTGATTATGGTGAGCAAATAAGTATGATAGATAGATCTAGAGTCATATTTGGGGCATCTATATAGGACTAAATATACAATGATATAGAGCATAATGCATTAGGTGTAGATGAAGTAATTAGACTATTAAGTTTTATAAGAGGTAGAGGTTGGGGAAGGGGAAGGGAAAGGGGAAGAGGGAGTTCTAGTTGTAGGGAAAGGGGAATTATTGGTGAGACAGTGCCATTCAATAGAGATGGTGTTGGGAATGTAGCTTACCCAGTTAGTTTTGTTAAGGGTTAATAAAGTGTTTCAAGAAGGCCTAGAAGGAGCACTACACTACCTTCAAGTGTTTCTTCTCAGCAACAATAAATTGGACAAAACATTAATCTAAATGAGTTTCATTTTTAGACAATGATGATGAAGATTGATCAGTAGCACAAGGAAGGCTAGATTACTATAGCACTAAGGATGAAATTGATTCATCTAGCATTGATGAATTTGATTTTGATGGGTCTGAAGAAACAAGAAAAGAGGAAGGAACTACTAAAGGTTATAATGAAGAAGAAGTGGAAGCTGAAATTATAAATAAAGATGATGGCCTGAATGATATTGACTCAAGGAGTTCAAAAGCTGGTTTAGATAGTGATGAAGAAGAATTGAGTAGAGGTGAGTTCAGAAAGAGGAAAAGAGTAAGGACAGATCCATTAAAGGGAATGTATGGATTCCAACTGATAGTGGTGAGGTAAAATTTTAAGTTGGGCAGGTGTTCCTAAATGTTGGTTCCTTTAAAGATGCATTGAGAGGCTACGCAATTAAAGGGGGTTATAAGATTAAAATAATTAAGAATGGTTTAGCACGGGTGACTGCAAATTATTTTTGGGATGATTGCAATTAGAAGATCCATGCATGGGTGATGGGTGATGACATAATATTTAAAGTCAAAACACTTCAAGAAGAGCATGAATTTGGAAATAAGAATGAAAAATAAGAATGCAAACACCAAGTGGATTGCCAATAAGCATGCAGATCAATTAAGGGCAGACCCCAATATGTCATATGAGTTTATGAGGAATGAGCTCACTAGCAAATGGGGGATTAATGTAGAAATTTGGCAGTTACTTAGGGCCAAAAACAAAGCAAGGGCAGAAAATGAAGGGTTGCATATTGCTAGCTATGGACAACTGCCTAAGTATTGATTAAACTGCAGCCTAAGCAAAGGCATAATGATGATGATCCCTTCATATTCAACAAGGTCTACATATGTCTAGAAGCAAGAAAGAAAGGTTTCCTAGAAGCATGTAGACCTTTTATAGGTCTTGATGGATGTCATTTGAAAGGTCCATATGGAGGAGTATTTTTAGCTGCAGTAATAGTTGATGGAAATAAGGGTATTGTTCCACTTGCATATGGGGTTGTGTAATCTAAATTTATAGAAACATGGATATGGTTTTTGGAGTGCTTAAACCAGTCTATTGAAGGAGGCAGTGTTGAACAACCTCTCACTTTTATAAGCAATAAGCAGAAGGTTTTATTTCATATTATTTATACATTTATTATATTTTGCATATAAGTTAAATACTTTTATTTTTTTAACTAAAATTAGGGGATTTGATATGCCTTTTTTTTTTTTTTGTTCTTTTAATCAAAAGGATGATTGATGCTATAAGCAACATATTTCCATATGGACATCACAGATATTGTTTAATATTAAAGAGAGAATGTTTGATAGTTGCCAAAGCATCCCATGGTAAAGAATTTTGGAATTCTATGACCAAGATGAAAAAAATTAAGGATGTACAACCATTTGATTATTTGATGAAGATACAACTAAATCAATGGGCAAGGCATTGTTTTCATCCTTTAGCAAAAAGTGACCACATCACCAACAATATGAGTGAATCATTCAACAGTTAGGTTGGTAAGTTAAGGTTTATGACCATAGTTAAATTGTTAGATAGTATTAGATAGAAGAAAATAGTGAGGATGCATAATAGATTTGCAAAAAGTTATAATTGGGAGGGAAAAATCTGTCCTACTGAAAAAAAAATCACTTAATTTGTTGATTAGGAGTTTTACACTTTGTAAGATATTGTCAAGTAAAAATGATGAGTATGAAGTCTTAGAGGAAACTTTGAGATTTGTAATAGATTTGGGAAAGAAAATATATAGTTGTGGTTTTTAGGACATTTTCGGTCTTCCTTGAAAATATGCCATATTGTGCATTAGGTACAAAAGGGACAATATTGAGAAATATTGCCATGACTACTATTCTATTATTGTTAGGTATTTTTCGCAAGTATACGAAGTTCACAAGTAATATAAAGTGAGTAGAGTATCGTTCCCACAAGAACTATGTTTATCCACCTATCCACTATTCCTTTCTTTGTTTAAGGCTTAATGAATTAATTTTGATTTTTAAATCAAATAAAACAACTAAATTTAATGAAATAATTTGAAGAGAGACAATGAGATTTAATGGCTAGGAATTAATATTTATCCACACTCAATCAATCAATTACCTTAATATTTAAATAGTGTAAGATTTGGGTTATCCTATAGTATTGATTAAATTCTCTCGATATTTAATTAACTAAATAAAATTTAAGTTATCTCTAAACAATTCAACCAATTCTCATTACATTAAACTGTTTGTTGATTTCATAAGTTTAGCTTTTAAGTAAACCCTAGGGATATTTAATTACTAACTATAATCTCTTATCAATTAGTAATCAAACAAGTATTTGCAAGTCTATTGTATTACCATCTCTCAATGCATAATACAATACAATCACAACTTTATTGGCCAAACAAAGTCAAGCATTAATCATAGCAAATACCACATACCACAATGAATTAGATATATATATAATTGAAAGAAATTGTGTTTCAAAACATTAATCCCTAACTAAAGAGTTAGTTAAACATGATTGCAATGAAAACCAAATACCAAGAAGAAAAGAAATTCATAAACCCAAGGTTGTAGGAGATACGAAAATTGGATTTCTCAATCTTCAATCCTTAAGCTTCAATCTTGATTTTCTTGAATTTAATCTCTCTTTAGGATTTTTGTTCCTTGTTTTCTTCCTCTTCTCTCATTTTTCTTCTCTTCTTACTCTATTTATAATGCAATCAACCTCCATATCTAATTAGATTTGAAAGATTAGCCCTTGGAGAAAATAAAATCGGACTAGGAATTCATTCCAATCACGCCCGTGACACTGGGCACTTCTGCCTTCAGTGTGCCCACAACGTGCTTTAGCTTCTGATTTGGAAGCCTTTCTCAACCATTCTGGTTTTGCATTAATCTCCTTTCAATCCCCCATCTAATTTTGCTTCATTTAGGCTCTTTCACCCTACAAAATCTCAGAAGACCTTTCTCAAATGCAATACATAAACTATGAACAAAATTAGTCAAAATACACCCTAACACTTATAATTTCTAGAGAGAAATCACCTACACACATACATTCTATATGCACACATCAATTGTACATACAAAAAGGTGTATAATTCCAATGTTCATCCAATGCCTTTTGATAATTTTGAGCATGATACGGGTACCATAAAGCTAAAGCTACTAGAGCTTAAAAGAGGTGTTGGAAGACCTAGAACTTTGAGAAAAAGAAAAGAGGGTGAACTAGAACCTAGCAGTCAAAAGAAGAGATCATATAATGTTAGGTGCTCAAATTGTAAGGAACATGGCCATAACAAGAGAGGTTGTCAAAGAGCACTAGTTGCTAGGCTGAATCACTTAATACTAATAAAATATGATAATATTATTGGTTTATTATCAATTTATCATGTTATGTTAGATACTTAAATTTATATGACTACTTTATATACATGATATTAATCAAAGAAATAGGCAAAGGGGAAGGAATGTAGGAGAAGCAAACATAGCAAGGCAAAGTCGAGCGAATGCAAGTGAAGCAACTTCAAGTCAAGTAGCTATAAGCAATACACAAAGAACTAGAGAAACTAATAATAGGCTTGCAGGTATAAGTTATTGATCAAGATTCAAATTGTTCAATGTTGATTGTGTATATAAGGGTTCCTTTTTTTTTTTTTTTTTTTTGTAAATAAGAACTTAATTATTTTTCATATAGTACTCAAAAGGGAAGAGGGACAATTGGGGCAGCAAATACAAGAGGAACTTCTCAATTACCAAGCCTAAATGCGGGAGGTTCAAATCAATCAAATGCAATAGTTGTAAAAGAAAATGCCATTCATTAAATAATTGAATGGAAGATTTTTTAGAGTCTGAAAGTACAAGTTCATTTTTGACAACTTTTTGTTTATCACTCATAGGCAACCAGTAGGATAAGTTATATACTTTTTGCCCTATATGGTCCATTAGTTGGAAAGGAATGCTCATAGGTTTCTGGGTAATTATAAATGTTAAACATTTAGTGAAGATTTTAAGTTTATTATTTGGGATCATGAGTATGAACTTTTTGCCATATATATGATCCATGCATAGAAATGATGACGCATAAATGTGGTAAATACAAATGGGAAATTTTGATTCATATTTTGTAATCTTATTTTGGTTAGATATATGGATTATTTGTTAGATGGCAGCTAATTAACTGACTGAGTATTGGTCATACTGTAATGACATTTCTAAATTTAAGCTTCTCATAATATTAATGGATAATTTATTGTAATTTTATTATCATATTTATAGAATTTTATGACTAATTTATTTGTCCAATTTTGTTTGTAATTAGAGGCCATTTAATTTGAGTCTCTTTGTTTACAATTTTGTGTGATCACATGTTGGATAATAAGCTCACATGTGCTATTAAGGTATTTGTATACAATGTCACAGAAATAACTATAAAAATGAGGAATTTTGCAACAAATAGGTCCCTTAGTTTGATAATTAGTCAAAAATTAACTCCCTAACATCCTAAATTTAGCAACAAATTGGTCTCTTAATTTTTAAATTAACTAACTATTTAGTCCCTTAGGATATCCAGCAACCAATTCTGTTTCTAATAATTGGTTAAAATCAACTCTTTCTAACCAATATCATTCATATTAATTCACTTAAAACACTAATATAAGCTCCTCATAACCAATATCATTCATATTAATTCACTTAAAACACTAATTAATTCAAAGCAATTTCAAACCAAAACTTACTAAACTTACTAACAAACTAGCAAACTTACTTACATTATGTTATTAAGAATGTTTAATACAAACCACCAACCAACCATATTAGCTTTTCACCCACATTTCTAGCACTGGGGGATTTTCTATTGGCTATAAGACAAGTACTTTCTACACCTGCATTTTAGTAATACACAAAAGTCTCAATTTCATCCACTAAGAAGCCCCAAATTCCTTTAACAAAAAGTAACATTCATGATAGCAAAAAGTTCCCAACCCACATACTAATTCAAGCCATTTTTCCTAGTAAAACAGCAACAACAACAAATAGAAACAAAGTACAAATCATCAACATTGCATTATACTTCTTCATGCTTCTGAGCCTGACATCTAGTCCTTCAATTTTCCCATAAATCATTGAAATCTCATGGTTTAAAATCATCAATTCATCTTTCAAATCTAAAACTGCTGATTTTGACACCTTGTTCAAGGGTTGAGACGATATTGTTTCCATTATAGAAGTCGATCTGAACTTATCAATAGGCATAAACCATTCAAGAAAAGAACCATAGTTTCCAT
This sequence comes from Reutealis trisperma, assembly GCA_947687605.1. Lineage (NCBI taxonomy): Eukaryota > Viridiplantae > Streptophyta > Magnoliopsida > Malpighiales > Euphorbiaceae > Reutealis > Reutealis trisperma. The sequence continues at coordinate 581,130 of CANTUT010000356.1, read as the reverse complement.
CCACACAATAATAATAAAGCTTGTTTTTGTTCATTGCCAACTCAGAAATTCGGATTCCAACGCGCTTCCTGCAATCGCAACTCTTGTTCAAGTATCTTCCTTCCCACCCACTTTCATTTGCACTTGAGAACTACATTTTTCTCTCCCTAGATAAGATCTTTGTCAATTAAGACAGAGTGAAGAGAAAAGAGAGGAAAAAAAATAAAGGGAAATAAGTGTAGATAGAGGGAAATTAGGTAGGTAAATTGCAGTAGGGGCTTAGTTATTAATTTATAATCTGACCTAAGGAGATATAAGGTAATCAACTATGTTAAAAGTATTAAAATATTAATTTTTTCTTGATTGTAATGGCAAAAATTGAAAAAATTTGGATGGAAGGACCAAGTGGTAGGACAGACCAAAACCTTCAGAACAAATTCATTCATTTGGCCAACTAGAGGGACAAAATCATTAATTTATTAAAATTTTAAAGACATCACAATAATTTACCCTTGACGGAATTAAGAAAGTTAATTTTTTTATTAATTTGATTAAGTTTTACCACTTTCTTCTTAAAATATCCTTATTAATTTACTTTATAATCAAAAGTAAAGGAATGAAAAATTAATTTTGAGTGATGATACTCGTATCATTTAATAAAAGCATTTTTGACAATTTATGACTAAATTAACAATAAAAAAAAGAAAAACTATTTTAAATTTTGGGACGTCTAAAAAAACTCTATAAAAATTGGACGGATGAGTATTTAATAAACTTACAAAAGCTATAGCACTTATTTTGATATTACCAGTAGCAATTTATATCATAGATCCGAGATCATATAGCATCATGGTTTCAAGATATATAATAAGTATTATATGTGTAATAATATTCTTCAAATGACAGGTTGGGATAATTGGTTAGTATGTTTGCTTAAATACTTAAAGGTTTCAAGTTCAAACCCCACTAGACATTGACACTTTTTTTTTTTCCATTTATTCTTTTTTTTTTCTCTATTTTTTTATTTATTCTTTTTGCTTTTTGCTTTTTAATATAAAAATATTAAAAAATCACATTGATTGTTGAATTTTTTATTAGATTCTTCTAATGATTACTTAATATCATTACCTTTTCAACATAATTTTTGTTTATAAATTTTAATACTTTTATAGGTATTTTTTTTAAAAATGATTTTTAAAGAAAATTTTACATTTTTATAAAATATCGTATTTATTTTTTTTATAACAATGGATTTTGAAAAATCATTTTTTAAATAATAATAATTATTCTAATTAAATTTATATTAATTTTTATAAGAAAAAGATTATATTAATGGTTGGATTTTTTTATTTGATTATTATAATGATAATTAATTTTAATATCATTAATTTTTCAATTTAATTTTTATTTATAAATTTTATCATTTTTTATGGGTAATTTTTTTAAATGGTTTTTAAAGATAATTTAACAAAAAGATAAATATCATATTTATCTTTTTTATGATAATGAACTTTCAAAAATCAAATCGTTTTTTTAAATAATAATAAATTCATTGAAAATTCATCGTCTAATATAATTTATATAATAATTATGTTTACCACTTACAAACAACATGTCCATTAAGTATTACTTATAAATTCATCAAATATATAGTGTAGGTTCATCATTTGTAAACTGTAAATTTATATTAAATTTTAAATTATCAGGTTTATTAGATTTAAAATTTAGGATCATCACATATAACTCTCAAATTCATTAGATATAACATTCAGATTCATCATATATCATATGCAGATTCATTATCTTTTACTATTAGATTCATGATTTAATTATTCCATAACTCAATTTTATTCATTCCTCATATTTATAATTTTCATTTTTTAATATTTCACATATAATTATGAGATTTATTATATTTAAAGTTTAGATTCATCACATATAACTATCAGATTCATTTGATATAATGTTTAGATTTATCATATATAACTATCAGGTTCATTAGATATATTATATGCATATTCATTTACTTTTACTATCAGATTCATAATTTAATTATTCTATAATTTGATTTTATTCATTCCTCATATTTATAATTTTCATTTTTTAATATTTAACATATAATTATGAGGTTTATTAGATTTAAAGTTTAGGTTCATCACATATATAACTATCAGGTTCATTAGATATAACGTTTAGGTTCATTACATCTAACTATCAGGTTTATTAGATATATCATATGCATATTCATTTACTTTTATTGTTAGATTTATAATTTAATTATTCTATAATTTAATTTTATTCATTCCTCATATTTATAATTTTCATTTTTTAATATTTCACATATAATTATGATGTTTATTAGATTTAAATTTTAGATTTATCACATATAATTGTCAGGTTTATTAGATATAATATCGAGGTTCATCATATATCATACGTAAATTTATTATCTTTTACTGTCGGTTATACTAGTAAGAAAATAAAATATATTTTTAAAAGTGATAAATTTATGTTTTATATGTTATGAACCTATACTTTATAACTGATAAACTTATCCTATATGATTTATAAACTTTGATAAATTAGTTTCTTACCATAAAAATTTTAGATATTATTTTAATAATATAAATATTACAATAAAATTTTAATATCATAAAAAATAAAAATATTAATTTATAATTAATTTAAATAAATAATAATATAAATTATTTATTAAATTAATTTTATATAAATTTATAGAAAGTGAATTTTATTTGATGCATTAAATAATTTACCTAAAAAATATAAAATAATATTTAATAACTCTATTAGTTTTATCAAATTCAACATAAATAAAAATCAAACTGATAATTTCATAAAATAAATAAATAAATATTTATAAAAAAATTTAATCATTAATATAATTTTAATTGGAAATATTACAAATAAAAAAGAAAAAAAAGAAAAAAAAAGAATTACTTAAAAAGGAAAAAAATAAAGAATATTAAAAAAAAAAACCAAAGAAAATTACTTATTATGATTTGAACCCACCACCTCAAATATATTTACTTATTGCATTAACCAATAAGACCAACTAACAATTTAAAATTTTTTTGATGCATATAATAATTGATGTTTTGGATTTGGATCCATAATGCAACATAAATCTAAGTTCATGATATAACAACCCATTATCAGTGGGAATCGAAATCCATATATAAAAGCTGCTCTTAGGGAAAATGAAAAGGAAAATTTTCATAAAATTGGTAATTCTCATAAATTTTTTAAATAAAAATAATAAAATTTTTAAATTATTATTTTAAAAAAAAAAAACTTAATTTTATTAAAATATAAACTAACTAAATCACAGCCCATGGATACTAAATATAAATTTCTGATTTTTACTCAAATTGAAAATATCTATCTCTTTATTAATGTGGAGAAATGAGTGGTTTAAGTTCGATTTCCTTTATCTACAATAATAGTAGGAATTTTTAACTTTTTGTCCATTTGATCATTCATCCAAAGTGATAATGAGAATTTTTATCGATTTGATAGTGAGAGGATTTTTTTTTTTTTAAATGAAACTACTAAGAAATTGTAAATATCAAATAGTGCACAACACATCTCAGTCAGGCTGACATCTTTTTAGCGCACAACATCACACGACCTCCTTGCTCTTTATTTAAAAATAAAAAGAAAGAGTAATGATATTTTGTCAATTGCAAATAAATTTGTAATTAAATGCATATTCACTTGTAGTCTAACAATTGATGAAGTTCTTTTAGTACATAGAAAAATGACAAATCTAATAAAAGAAGAAAAGAATGGTGTTTAGTACAAGATGATACTAGAGATTAAGCTAGATGGACAGCTTACATTCTGGAGGCAAGCCTTGGGGAAATCTTTTGATATCTGTGCAATAGTTATATATCATATAGTTCTTTTGTACCCACCGAAGCCTCCTTAAACTTATTGAATGAAGTTCTTCTGAAAGCCAAGAATCACAAGAAGATTTCCCATTAGACCAAACACAAGCATAGGCATTGAAATTCCTATAAGAAGCTGTGAATGGAGCTTGACTCCAATCTGTCTTTACAAGACCACCTCTTGTAGCCCAATTGTCAGCATCCCATATACTTGAGTAAATTCTCATTGCTTGATTCTTTGGAAATGGAACGCCAATGGATTCCAAGTTCTTGAATTCTCTAATGGGAGTACCATCAACAACGAAGCTAAAACAGAAAGGAGTTAAAATATTAATTGATCGAACATTTATTTTTAACTATGTAATACTAAAATTATTTCCAGAATTATAAAATTATAGCTATGTTTAATTCGCACAATAAAATATACAAAAAATAAAATAACTATTCTTAAGCAATATAATAATTTAGGAATAGAATAATTATTTTAATTGCATGATTTAATTTATAACATAGAATAACTATTCTATTAACATAAATAACCATAATATTCTTATAAATCATTTCACTATTAATATTAAAACTAAATAAAATTTTACGTCGTTTTATTTAAAAAATAATTTAAATGAATAATAAATAAAATTTTTATTTGATTTAAAATTTAAAAAATAAAAATGAAAATCTGAAAAAAAAAAAAAAAAAAAAAAGAGGCAATAGTGGTGAGCTTGGACTTACCAATTATTTTTAAGAGTAAAAATGAAAATGTTCTGTTCCATAATTTAAAGAATACCAATTTTTTAATTTTTTTTATTGAATATTTATTTTATGGAATTAGTATTCTTTATTTAAAATTTGAACCATAATTTAGAATAATTATTTCATATGAAATAACTTGGCTATTCCATGAATTAAATATTGCCTATGAGTTCAAACCTTCAGTTGAAATCAACTTTACTAAAATAAAAATTTATTGGATTTGTAATCTTGATTAATACTATAACTTACAAGATACGGTGGGTGTTCCACAGAACGGAATAGGTGTGAAAATCTGCAGTTGGGTCAAACCATAAATAGAATTGCTGCTCTCTGTTTCCTTTGCCTTGGCTGAACAGATTCGTGTGAAGAATGTAAGGATCACCACTCAAATTCCCCAAGAACTCGAAATCTATCTCATCCCAGGTAGACCCTTTTGAGGATAACTTCAAATTCATTTTTCAAATCCACATACATATCATTAGTCAAATTGAAGATCTAAACAAACAGTAAGACGAATAATCACCATAAAAAATATTGTAATGAACATCATTATTTTAACATAATTTGATATATGTTGTTAAAACTAGCAACAAAGAGCAATTGAATATAACTACAACAATAACTTGATAGTGTTACGAAATATTCACATATATTAGCATGTTAATGTCAAATGTCTATAATAGAATTATGAATGGATTATACATCCTATCACTTAAGAATTTCAAATGCAACAAGATTTTTCTCTCTTTTTTGTTAATTTGGTTCTAATGGGGATTTGGAATTCATCACCCTTATAATTCTGTAAACAAATCTAATACCACTAAACGAAAGACTCATTAGTGAAAAGAATCACTAAGAATTTTAATAATAGCATTTGAGAACTTACATAATAGGCAGTGACAGTGCCTGCAGAATTGCCTGGGACAAGTTTGATCTGCATGTCAATTTTTCCAAACAAATACTCATTCTTGGATTGAAATCCAGACCCAGACGTTTGGTCAAGGCTAAGAGTGAGAAGCTCACCATTGTTGAGAATTTTAGCCCGACCATCTCCCCATGTAATATCAAAATCATCAGACAAGTTAGTAGCTGAAGCAACCATCAAAAAGGCTAATAGAAGAGGGACAATTAGCACCATTTTCGGTAATTGTAATGAATAAGAGGTTTGTAAGAAGATCAGAAGAGAGATGAAAGTGTAGAGAAGTGTAAGTATTGGTTTCTATTTATAGTGGGGAAGTGAAAAATATGAAAAAGAGAGTGGAGGAACGAAGATCTAGTCAGGTAAGCTTAAGCTGTTTACAAGTGGCTGGTGTTGGAAAGTGTAAGAACATAGCTGCTGTAAAATCGCACTATCAAAAACGACTTAACCATAATTTATAATAATTAGTCATTCAAAATCAAATAATAATAATAATAATATTTCATTTAGAGTAGTCATTGAATTAATATGTAATAAAAAATTCTTTTATCCTTCAAAATATGTTATAATAGTCAGAGTCATAAGTAAATATTTAAAATTTTTTTATCCTTCAAAATATTTATATCAAGGTGTTATGTATAAGTAAATCAATTTCTATATATATAAACAAAATTTTCACATAAATAAGGAGGCCATGACGTCCCTTGGTCCCCTCTTTCCGTCAATGATAATAATTAATTTAAAATCAAATAGAATATAATTATGCGAAAAATGTTTGGTGAACTGTATATAGTTTCTTAAAACATAATTTTTCTTTATTAAATAGTTTAGAAAAAGTTTTAAAAAAAAATTTTTTTTGAAGCAAACATGTTTATTTATTTTTAAAGAAAAACTAATTTAAATGATAACAAAAAAAAAAATTAAGTGTTATTTAGTTGCTTTGTAATATTTATTATTTTTTTGTAAAAACATATTTATGATTACATAATGTGAAATTCAATTAAATTTTTTTTTAAGCCAAAAATAAATCTCATATTATTAAGAAATTAACGCATCTGAAATAAGCAGAGCTCCAATATGACTAGGAGGCTCTTATCAGTACCTACAATTGTCAAATAAAGGAGCTGATCTTGCTAAGACATGAGCAATCTCATTACCTCTCCTTTTCAGAAACATCAGAGATGGAGAAGGACCAAGAGATAACAACTCAACACAGTTGTGAATTACAACTCCAAACTCAGTCAAGTGCTCTTCTTTCTCCTGTATAGCATTCACAACTACCTGCCAGTCCGTCTTATAAACTCTGCTAAAGCCCAAAGATTTAATCCACGATAAAGCTTCTCGTAGCCTCGTTGCTTCTGCTTCTCGCACCTCAAACAAGCCATGCACCAGTTTTAAGTGACAACCAATAAATCTTGAAGTTGCATCTCTAATAATCATTCCTAACCCGACTTGTCTTTGAGATTGAAAAAATGCTGCATCTGTATTACATTTCAGATAATTAGTAGGAGGTTTTTCCCATCTCACATCTTGAGATCCTGCACGTGAAGCCCCATTGTTATGTCCTTTGGTATGTTAACGTTTCCTTGGCTGTAAAAACAGTTTGACTAGCTGACTAATGAGTACTAGTCCACAATCTGGTGTTCCTTTATCTCCACAGATTCCACAAAAGCACATAAATTTCCAACCAAGTTTTCGTTTGGCAAACTCAAGATTTTGAGCAACCATTCCCAAAAACTTTCAGCCTGGTCAGCCATCTGTTCTACTTGGTGGATTAAGTGAGCTTGATTCCAACAGCTTTGTGCAAAAGGGCATGTTATAAACACGTGCAAAGCATTCTCCACAGCATTATCATGTAAAACACAAAAAAATAGGAACTAGAATACCTCTTTGCTGCAGCTTATGACCATAGTTACTCGGTACGTGGTACGGGTATAGGGACTTGGTATGCCCCTCAGCTATATACACATTACTTTAGGAGTAGATTTAGTTGGTTTGCTTTTTTGGAACGTTATGTGTTAAGATTATATATTCGGACCGTTGAGATTAATAATTTTTCTATAGTTTAATTTTGTCATAAGTTAATATTATCTTAAAAGTTTATTTATGTATTTCTTATTTAATTTTGGTAAAAATTTAGAAGTAATATTAGAATATGTACATTATTATTTATAATATTCCCTCCATTATAAAAAAGTGACCATTAAAAAAGTAAGTTTTGTTTATAAATAAGTAGTCATTTAGCAATCTAATAAAAAAATATATAGTAAAATGGCTAATTTACTATTTTATTTTTCAAATATGAGAAATATTTCCCAAATTTATACTGAAATTAATAGGGGTCTTTTTGACAATTTATGACAAAATTATTATTACCATTAAAATGATGATTTTTAGTTATTAGCCACTTTTTTCAGAATAGAGAGAGTAATACATTTTAAGGCCTTAATTAATATGTCATAATTTTTCTTTAGTTCTTTTGAGCTTTTAAGTTCTCCTCTGATTTTTCTTCAAGAAAAAAAAAAAAAAAAAAAGCTCTTCCCTCGATAAAAAAAATATTTATATATCTATTTTAAATAAATAATTATATTTTTATTTCCACATAATTTTCTAATTTTTTGGTATTAATAGTATAATATTTTCTTGAAAATAGTGGTAATTTTAATTAGTTACATTTAAATTTGAAAGAGAATTATACTTGTGGCTTATCAAGAAATTATAATTGCTATTTAATAATAAACACAGCTGGCTTTTATTTAAATTCTCTAATTTTCTTATTAAAAAATAAACATAGTTGGCTTCCATTCCTTTTCAACTTTCTCTCTCTTTCAATTCGTTTATTCTTCTTCTTCTTCTTCTTCCTCCTCCTCCATTCTTTCAAAATTTTCTGCATAGTGAGTATGTTCTCTTTCAATTCGTCTTTTCTTCTCCTTCTTCTTCTTCTTTTTTGTCTTCCTCTATTCTTTCAAAATTTTATGCATAGTGGATCTCCATTTTTAGAGATCTAGATCGAGTACCAAGGCGATTTGGAGCGCAAAAAAATCGCGATTTAGATAACGAGTACTAGATCGCAATTCGAGGGGGGAGGGAGCGAATTCGGTAACTATGGTTCTGATTGTAAGGTAAACAATGGCCAACGATTGAAAGGAGTAGGAAAAAAAACCACTGTGCCTACAGCTACTCTTTCATTATATATAATATATATACACTTACTTAAACAACCTTAGGGTTATAATACACTTAAGTATAACTATTATACAACAAACCATAATATACAGTATAATTTCTACCTCCCCCCTCAAACTGAGGCTATATAACTAGCATCAGTTTGTCAATCAAGTAGTCATGCCTTGCTCGAGTCATTGCCCTGGTAAATATATCTACAACTTCAATCGTTGAAGCAACATGAGGAAGTGAAATTTCACCAGCCATAAATTTGTCATGAATAAAATGACAATCAACCTCAATATGTTTGGTTCGTTAATGAAAAATAGGATTAGAAACAATACAAATAGCACTCATATTATTAGCATAAAGAGGGATTGGCAATGCAGGATAAACAGAAAGCTATTATAACAAACCTCTAAGCCATGTAATTTCACTACAAGCAGTAGATATAGCTTTATATTCAGCTTCTATAGAAGATTTAAACATAGTATGTTGCTTCTTACATTTCTAAGAAATAAGAGAATCACCTAGAAAAACATATCATCTAGTTGTGGACTGCCGAGTATTTGGGCATCTTGCCCAATTAGAATATGCATATGCTCTCAGTTGAACTAAGGAATGAGATGAAAAAAAAAAAAACCTCTAGAAGCTATATCTTGAAGATATCTAATTATGCAATGAATAATTGTGAAATGTGGCCTTCATGGATCTACAACAAAATATACATCTACAAATTACATCTATACATATACATCTACAAATTCACATAAACTTAACCAAATAATTAAAAATTACATGACAAAATATAAATTAACCACAAATTACTAATTTGCATGACAATATTTATATTTTTTTCATACACATTTACAAATAAACCTCAAATTAACAACATAACAAATTACAAATTATACATAATATTCAAAAGCACATTATAAATTATTACATTTATATATTAACATAAATAAATTAAATTATAGTATGGATATTTTGACGCGCGAATATGACTTTTTTTGTTGTCCCATATGGAAATAATATAAAACAAAATTAAAATTCTATTAATAAAACTAAAATAAAATAATTACTAAGACTACTTTAAAAAAAAAAACCAAAATACATACAAAATCATTACTCATATTAAGCACATAAATTTATATACAAAAATAAATTAAGAAAATAGAATTTTCAAAAAAAATTACAAAATATAAAAAATAAAAAAATAAATCCAGCGATTTTTTTTCACAGAATTATAAACATAATTTTATAAAAATCTAATATTTACTAAAATAATTTCAACATATTAATACTAGCATAAATTTCTAAAAAATTTATTATGCTTAAAAAATTTAAAACAACAAAAAATTTTATTTTTATTTATAATTCTGATTATATATATATATATATATATATATATATATATATATATATATATATATATATATATATATATATATATATATATATATATATATATATATATATATATATATATATATAATTTGAATATACACTCGTGTGTGTGTGTGTATATGTAATGCAAATACACACAAAATTAATATATATACACATCAAAATTAATAAAAAAAAAAACATAACAAAATTTCAACAAATTCTCAAACAAATTTTAAATTACAAAAATTAATCACAAAAAAAAAATGAATCTAAAATAAAATTAACACATACAAGTAATCCTCAGCTCTTAAAACAAGACAAAGAGAGTGACAGTGACCATGAATGGCAGTGAATAGCGATAGATGGTGGACAGAAGGAGATAGAACGTTTGGTGAAATCGCACAAGAACAGGAAGAAGAAGAAGTAGGAAGGGAAGAAGAAAGAAAAAAAAAAAAGGCAAGGATGTGAACAATTTATAATTAAAATTTGTTGAAAGATTACTACGGAATGTGCCATACAGATTAAGAAATTTCATCAGTAATCCATCGGTAAATAAATTAATGCAATCAGTAAATTTTACCAACCACTCATATAGTGTGGCTGCTATTTACTAACGTATTACTAACAAAACGTCCCACATGGATTAAAAATTCTATTAGTTAATTAATTAATAGTGGCAAAAAATCCCACGTCATTTGTCAAGACTGTCAGTAGTCCATCAGTAAATTTTACCAACCACTGATATAGTATGGTTGCTATTTACTGACGGATTACTGACGAATATTCTAGTGTCACATGACTTTCTGTTAGTAATCCATTAGTAAATTTATTAATTGCCACCAAAAATTCATGCTTGGCTTATGGCTTTTCTTTTCGTTAGTAAGTGGTTAGTAAACCGTCAGCAATGAGTTATTTTGCTGTGTATTTTTTCTGTCAGTAATTTCCATCAGTAATTATGGCAACCCGTTAGTATTTTGCTCAATTATTAATGAGCATAATTCATCAGTACTCTGTCAGTATTTATTGATAGAATATCATCTGTTAGTAAATTTCATCAGTAAAATGCATGTTTCTAGTAGTGTTACTTATTGCAAAGGATGTGCATCTGGTTCAAGAGTAAGGGGTGGATGTACTAATGGAGAGAGATAAGTTTGACCTTGCTCTGATTCTAGAATGGTGAGAGTCATAGATTGGTCATGTTTTCCTTTAAGACTATAAACCAGTAATTGTTTTGTGACACTGTGACTTTTCAAAGAACCAACAAAATCTAGAAAATTGGGCAAGAAAGATACAGCAAAATTTTGAGTTTTTGCCATGGACACATAATAAAAAATATTTTCTAAGAAGACCACATGTCAGAAAATATGAATACGACAAACGATCGGATCATAGCATAGAAAACCTTTCCAATCAATACTATATCCTACAAAGACAAATAAGGCAACTTGCTTCGATAATTTTGTTTTCTCATAAGTTGAAAGATGTACAAAATAAACACAACCAAAAACATGCCATCTATAATAATCAAGTAACCTATTAAGCAATGCAAAATAAGGGGATTTATTAATAAGAACAGATAATGGTAGATGATTAATGAGGTAAATTGCAGTAGATGTAGCCTTAGCCTAAAAGGTAGATGGAATTTGCCAATCAAATAAAAATGTCCTAACCATCTCCAAGATATGATGATTTTTCCTTTCAAATACTCCATTTTGCTCGGGAGTATTAGGACATGTTCTATGAGATTGTATACTTTTAAACTTTAATTACTCTTAAAATTCTTTTGATATATACTTCTCCTTTGAATATGATTTAAGAATTTTTACCTTTGCATCATATTGATTTCTAATCAATGACAAAAATATTTTAAAACATTTGAAAACTTCATATTTATGATGTAAAAAAATAAATCCATGTATAATGAGTATGATCATCAATAAACAAAACAAAATATCTAAATCCTAGTCTAGACAAAGTAGGTGCAAGTCCCTAAATATCACTATGAATGAGCTCAAAAGAGGTAGTAGAAGTGTTAGAATGAATAGTAAAAGGCAAATGCTCACTCTTACTTAACAAACAACTAATGCAAGATTTGTCAATGGAGTTCAAAGAAGAAATTTTATTATGCAATAAACTACAACCAAACAAAGCATCTAATTTTTTGGCACTTAGGTGACCAAGTCTACGATGCCAAATACCAAATTTTATTAGAACTAGACAAATTGACTTTAGTAGTAACCAAAAAAAACAACTATTATATCTTATGTTGTCAAATTGTAAGACAAATAGACAATCAAATCTATGCCCTTTCGCCATCACCGTCCCAGTGCAAAGGTCCTACATAACACAACCAAAATGAGAAAAAAGAACAACACAATTATGATCATCAACAAGTTGCTAATAGAAATGAGATTAGTGGTGAGTTTAGGAAGAAGAAAACATTAGGTAATTGAAGTGAACCTTTAGAAGGCAAAGGTAAAGAAAGATTGTTGATAACTCTATATTTTTAGACTTATTTTAATTGTTTAAACTTAAATTTTAGCTCAATTCTCAAGAATGCAATAATATTATTTCTTATTTTTAGAAATAAATAGTTCTACAATTTATAAATAAATTATAACATATTTTAAGTATTTTTATTTTATTTTTGCAAATCAAAATGATGCAGTAAAAATAAAGATGCAAGCAATGATTCAAGTTTTCAATCCATGAGAAATAAATTCAATGGTTGGTGGCCAAAATTCAATGGTTGGTAGCCAACCTAACTATTTTTGAATATTGATGAAGGAATTCAATGGTTGGTGGCCAACCTAACCATCAATGTTGAATTTTTGATGTAAGAGTTTTAATGGAACTTGAATTCTTCCACCAAACATGTCTATAAATACCATGCTTGGCAAAGGGAAATGGCATCAAAGAAAATCCATAAAAAATATATGTAGAGAGATTTTTATATGTTTTCTTAGAGTAGATTAGTTTTATTTTTTATTTTGATCAAGAGGAGGAGTTTTTGGAAGCTTGAGTTCATCAAAGATTGTATCCCAAAATAAGTTCTCTCTAAACTCTATTCTTGAATTTAATTATAAGTTATTATTATGTTTATTATTTTTATTGTTAATTTAATTTTTTTTTCTCTTTTAATTATGAATAGCTAAATTTATTTTTCTAGGATTTAGATGTAATCTTTTGATTTGCATATGATTATTTATATTTAACTGATTGGGTTGATTGTTGGAATTAATCTTTTATCTTAGAACTTAATGCTTGTAATTAACTGGCCATTAATTGCATGATTTAAGATATTGTGTGAAGTAGCGAGAGTGGAAATACAATATTAGTTCATTAAGATATTAGACCTAGGGTATGTGTTGCTTAGAGATAAGAACACTCTTTTGTGATTTTCAAAAGGATTTCCATAAAACTTAATGGGTTTGTGTTAATTGCTTATGATCACGAGAGTAGACGTAAGGTTAATATAAATACACATGTTGTATCTTGAGAGAGAACATCATATAATTTAGGGAAATTTAATCATTAATTCCAGCAAAAATAATCCAATCTAAAAAATATATAAAGTAATCATAGGTAATCAATTGATGAATTCTAAATCCTAGGCCTTTAATCTTATTTCATATTATCATCATTTATTTACTTGAACTTTACTTTAGCTAAAAATACGACTTTTCATAATTGATTTTCTAAATAATAGAATATTCAATAGTTTTGGTACTTGTCAACCCTTCCTCGTGGGATCGACACTTATTTCATTACTATATTACTTGTTCACGACCTGTGCACTTGCAGAAATCACGCAACAATTGTCAATACCAATGATGTCCAATTTCTCACTATTAGCAGTAATAATCTGCTTGCCATTATCGTAAGGTTTAACAAAAGGAGCTTGAGCTCCAGTCATATGATTTGAAGCACTAGAATTAATAACCCAAAGAGAATTCATTTTAAGGGACAAGTGAGAATTCTTATCAGATATGCCAACCGCAAAAAATGTAAAGGAAATAGCCGAGGACATAGAATTTTGCACTAGTTTTTGAATTTCATTAGAGATCAGTGTCTCTTGATTTCCTTTAGAACCAACCTTAATAGTAGTATTTAGGGAAGTAGTATCGAGCTTCATAGTAGAATTGGATTTGTCCAAAGAAACATTATCATTAGCAATGGTAGCTTAGTAAGCATAGTGATTGTTCTTCCTTCAATTATTCCCTTTTTGTTGGGGTTCTTGACATTCAGTAACAATATGGCCTGTTTTCTTGCAATATACACAATAATTCCTCTTCTTGCAATGGGAAGGTATATAGCCAACTCCTTGCATTCAAAGCATTACATTTTGGAGAGATCTTTCATTGTTGGTGTTCTAATAGTTGCTTGTTTAGCAAAAAATACTGATTCAACATCTTTCCTTTCCAAGCTAGCTTGTGTGACAATTCTAGTCTCCTCTCGCAAGAGTTCTCCTAAGATTTTATCCATGCTAGGCAGTGCAAAATGATTCAGTATATTAGCCCAAGCAACCTCATAATTTGACTGCAACTTCATTAAAAATTGCATTACTTTCCTTTCTTCATATATGGTTTTAAGACTCCTAAGACAACAAGCTTTAGTCACAGGACATAAAATTGCAAGTTCATATTTAATCCACATAACCATAAAGCCAACATAATATTCTAGTATTTTACACTCCCCTTGGCTATAATTGAAAATATCATGTTCAATTTGAAATTCCTTTACAAAATTTGATTGTTGATACAACTTCTCCAAATATTCCCACATCTCTTTTACTGTATAAAACCCACGCATTGGTATTCCAATGCTTGTATCCACTGAACCCAAAATCCATGACACAATTTTTGCATTATTCATCCTCCATTGTTAAGTCTCCTTAGGTTGTTTATCAGTGCCATCAATCAAATCCCACAAACAATGGCCTTCCACAAAAAATTGAAAGTGAAATCTCTAAACAAGATAATTTTTACCATTAAGTTTGATGGCCAAACGCTAATTCTTTTTTTATCCCATGAGTAATTAAAATCCAAAGTGCTATGTAAACCAAAAATAAATAAATAAATAAATAAATATATATATATATATATATATATATATATATATATATATATATATATATATATATATATATATAGAAGAACAATCAATTATGATAACCCAAATATGAGGTAAAACTCAGATTTTCAAGATTGAAAACAAAAATTTTAGATATATGCTGAATTTTGCTCTAATACCATATAAGGAAAATTGTAGCCAAGGATTGAAAGGAGCAAGGAAAAAAAAATCACTGCACCTATAGCCACTCTTTCATTATATATAATATATGTACACTTACTTAAACAACCTTAGGGTTATAATACAGCTAAGTACAACTACTATACAAGAAACCATAAATACAGTATAATTCTACACTAACAAGTTGGTGAACAACCCCTATAAGCACTCCAAAGAAAAGATTAAATCATTGGTGGGATTTTAATTTTTCCATAGCCACCTCTAGTCTCCATTGAGACATAGTTCCACATTCAACCCAAACATATCCATTATCAAGTCATACCCAAACTTAACTATGTATTGCCCATTCTTACTAAAATGCCAAATTTATAATCTTCCTCACTCCTAATTGATAAAGAGATATTGACAATTTCACTAACATCCCTATCATAAAAGAATTCAGCCCACAATTTTACATCCCATTCCAAATAGCCAAGAACTATAAGATTACTAACTTTCACTTGCATCAGCTCTAAATTCATTGTAGTTAACAACCTAAATTTAATGAGTCCCCCAGGTCCTTCCACGTATAAATACTATTACTATTCTCCACCTTACATCGAAAGCCTCTCTCCAACAATGTTTTTAAGCTAAAATGCTCCTCCAAGTGAAGCTTGGACTATGCGTCAATTTGGCATTTAAGAAATCCACTCTAAGGTAGTATTTAGCTTTGTGGATATGACTTACCAAAGCATTTGGGTTAGTTATTAACTTCTACCCCAGCTTCCTCAACATTGCTAGATTGAAACCCCTAATACTGTGAAAACCTAAGCCCCTATATTCTTTCCTCACACACAAGCTTTCCCATCTAAAGCAGTTGATACTCCTTCACCCATTATTCTTAGAACCCCATAAGAACGAGTTCAATAACCTCTGTAGCTCCTCCACAAGAAAAATATGAAGGATGAACACACTCATATAGTATTAGGAATGGATTGTGCCACTAACTTTATCAAAATGTGCTTACTATTTGCTAATAGAGATTTTCCTAGCCAATTTTGAAGCCTCTTCCAGAACCTTTCCTTCAAATGATTAAAAACTAAATGCTTATTCCTTCTAATAAGTAATGGCATACCTAAGTATCACCTAGTGTTAAGTGGATAAGACACACCAAAAATGTTGAATACCAAGCTCGTGAAGGTTTAGAAACATTAGCACTATAAAATATTCCTGATTTAGCAAAGTTCATAGCCTAGCCCGAAGTTGCTTCATAAGTAGTCGATATATTTTTCATCAGATGACATTCTTCCTTAGTTACTTGAAAGAAGAAAAAAGAATCATTTGCAAAGAACAAGTGCAAGATGATTGGTGCACCTCTACTAAACTTACAGCTATAGAGTTTCCTATCTCGTTCTACATTACATAGAACTGATGAAAGCCCCTCAATGCATAGAATGAAGAGATATAGTGACAAAGGGTCACCCTACCTTAAAACCCATTTTGGCTTAATAGGGCCCACCTCCTTTCTATTTACCATAACCAAATACTCAAGTGATGTCACACAACACATGATCAAATTTACTCTCTGCATTGCAAATCCCAATATAAGCATCATCTTGTGAAGGATGCCCCAATCAACTCTGTCATATGTTTTACTAATATTGATTTTCAACGTAACATCTCCCTTACTGCCTTCCTTCTTCCTCTTGATAAAGTGAATCAAATCAAAAGCAACTATTACATTATCAGTGATGGATCCTCCTAGGACAAATGTTGACTGAGCATGTAAAATCATATTTGGAAGTATATATTTGAGTCTGTTTGCTATCACTCGCCACTCTTTTTTAGACCATATTGCATAAGGAGATTGACCTTAAATATGTTATATTGGACGGAGAGTCACATTTTGGATCAATACAATGGTTGGCAAGATTAATTTTGGAAATTCTAGAGAATTCAACCATCCCATACAAGCTTGATAGATATCCTCACCAATTATTAACCAACATTTTTGGTAAAACGTTGGATTATAGCCATCCGATCCTAGAGATTTTTCTAGGTGCATTTGAAAAATTGATATGCAAAATTCCTCCCTTATAATAGACCTAATAAGTTCTCATTATCTAACACCCTTCTATCTACACTCTCCAATACTGGATCATGGCTCCCTGAGCCTTCAGAAAAAGGTGAGTAAAATAATCAAAATGAATTTGACATATACCAAGTTCATATTCACACCATTGCCTAATTAAGTCATGTAGACCCTTTATGTTATTAGCTTTCTTACGAGCAGAGGCAATAGCATGGAAAAACCTAGTGTTAGAATTGTCTTCCTTTAACTAGAAATTTTTTTATCTTTGTTTCCAAAACAACTTGAGCAAGCCAACGAGAAAGAGAATTCTTCATCCCTTCTAACTAAGAAATTGAGTAAGGATCATCACTGCTTCATAATTTCTTTATCTTTATCTTGCAATGATTAATCCCATTTTTGAATCTATTTGCTAAATCTTTACCGCATAAGAAAAGTGCCATAGAGCAAGATTTCAGTTTTTTAACAATATCACTAAAAGTTGCATTTTTCCAGCTCTCTTGAATGACCAAGCTTAAATTGGGCTCAATAAACCACCCATTTTTTAATCTGAATTTCCTCTTTTATGGACTGACTTCTATTTTTAGCAACAATGGTGAGTGGTCTAAAATAGGTGTTATTAAATTTTGTAATGTCCCATGAGGAAACCGAGCAATCCAGCTATCTGACATAAGAGCCCTATCTATTCTTTCCTCAATCACATGATTTGTGCCTCTTCCATATTCCTGAGTGAATGGGTCCCTTTAAGAGGGAGGTCAGTTAATTCATATATAGTCACAACTTCTTTAAAACCTCGAAAAAGCCAAGCTGGATGTTTCACCCTCCCTTTCTTATCAGCAACTGTTAACATATCGTTATAGTCTCCAATATAGTATAGGAAGGTAAATTCAAAGCCGCTCGAGAGTTCATAATAATTTATATGAGTCCCTTCTTTTATTTCTATTTGGATATCCATAGAAACTATTGATCCTTCAATTCTCTCTTTTTTTTTTTTTTTTTTTTTTTTGTATTAATTACTTCAAGATCCACATGATTACGAGAGAATGACAACATAACCATTGAAATTAACTTCCATAAGTCTATAACCCCACCACTTTGACCTTCTTTACCATAACTAATACGCCTTCAAATCCTAACCTCACTTTAAGCTCCTCTATTTTTTTTTATTATTGACAAAAATTTCAAATAAAAACACTATTTTAGGCTCGTGAGTCTTAAACAACTCATATAATGCATGAACTGCCGAGGCTGGCTTAAATAAATCATAGGTTTATGCAGGAAGACCTAGTTGGGCTTGAATAAATTAAAGCTTGATCCTTGGCTTCTATCTCCTTAGCAGCAACATCCATAGCCATATCATTTGATTAGGCTTCATCTGATGGGCCTACTCTCCTTCGTTTTCTATCCTTTATTGATTCTAGCCCTACATTTTCCAAGGAAAGAGAAATCTCCCTTATGTAAGTTAACTTTGTATAAATAAATATGTAGATTGGGACTACATTTGAAAGAAAAAAGGTTAGACAAACCTTTTTTTGGAGTCCTCATAAATGTCAATCTATTATCCAAATATCAAAGGTATTATAAAGATTAGAAAAACTATCTAGCTTTCTGCTTTTAGACTAGACTCCTGGCACCCATCTAAGAGTTTGCTTTTCACTTTTAACACAGTTTAAGTTGGCAACACAAACTAAATAGCTTCTAATATACTAAATGAATATATTAAATATATTTGATCTGTATCAAATTAATCCAAATAACATTACTCTTTAATCTTTTTATCTTAAAATTATGATAATTCAATACCTTTCTTAATCTATGTGTTAAAATCTTACTCCATCCATTTCACTCTGTTAGTCGTTTGACAAAATACAATTTGTTCCACTTTAAGTGACATTTTTAGATTACCAAAAAGAATTGAACTTTTTTCTTTCCTATTTTACTCATGTCTTGATTTTGGAGTAAGTCTTCTCTGCGTATTGGAAATAATTAATTCACTACTTTTAGTCTTTCTATTAGATGATATTATGGTCATTTTATATCTATAATTATGCCTATTAGATAACATTCTTAATATTTGTAACACTTCCTTAAATGACTAAAAAAGTGGAATGGAGGGAGTAAATGACAAATATTTTAAAATATAAGTAGTTAGAATCTTTATTTTAATTAAATAATTAAAAAAATAATTGATTTATTAAAATAATTGATTTAATAAAAGCTTCTAACATACTGAACGAATGTATTAAATGCATTTGATATGAATCATGTTAATCCAAATAGCATTACTCTTTAATCTTTTTACCTTAAAATTATAATAATTTAATACATTACTTAATCTATGTGTTAAAATTTTACTTCATCCATTTCACTCGTATTGGAAATAATTAATTCACTACTTTTAGTCCGATGATATTATGGTCATTTTATATCTATAATTACGCTTATTAAATAGCATTCTTAATATTTGTAACACTATCTTAAATGACTAATAGAGTGGAATGAAGGGAGTAAACAACAAATATTTTAAAATATCAGTTAGAATCTTTATTTTAATTAAATCAATTATTTTTTTAATAAACTTTTCTCCTCTTCTTTCCCAACCGAATAGGATTCCTAAATCAAAATTTAGTGAATTTTTTCTTAAACATATTATCCAACTATCTGCTAGTATAACTGAATTTTTTACAGATAAAAACTCTCTGTTTATTTGTCCAAATGATTCTCCATTTCTTTCTTGCTCAGTTTTTCTCTGGGAATTTATAAATTACAAATTTCTAGAATTGGTTGGGTAGCCAACCCAATTCCAATAATTATTAATTTAATTTGGATTTATACGAACAGATTTTCAAAAGTGAAGGACCAAAATATAATTAAAGGAGTATATTTTAAGAATTAAACTTCAATTTTTTTTTTTTTTTGCCTGTTAAGCCATTTTAAATATTAGTAATTCAATTACATTTTTTTTTTTGCTCTAAAAGCCTCTTAGTTATAACGGTGTTAATTCCATAGTTAGAAGCTTATTGAGCCACCTACATAGCAGCATCTCATTTTTTTTTTATTCTTATTTAATAATTATTTTTAAATAAAAAATAATCATCATTTTCATTAATAAAATTAATTCATTAAATTAATTTATTAAATTTATTAATAAAATTATTGATACTTATATATTAAATTCATTAATAAAATTGTCAATAAAATTCAATAATTGCTTAAAATATTAAAAAATTAAATTAAATTAAAAAAATTTCAACAATTGCTTTTTTTTTTTATTTTTTGTTTTCAACTAAAAGGATTAATACGTAGCTATTAATTATTGAATAATAATAATAATTTAGTTAATTTTTAATTTATTTTGAAAATAATATGTAGCTAAAATTATAATTTAGTTGAAATTAATTAGTTGAAAATAATTTTTTTTACTTTCAAAATTATAATTTTAGCTATATTTTTTTTGAAAAATTATTCAAAATAATTAGTTGAAAATTATAATTTTTTATTTTGAAAATAATTCTTAAATAAGAAAATAAAAAGTAAAAAAAAAAAATAATTACCTACTAGTGCCACGTAAATGGCTCAACAATTGCTTGTCTTCTTTTAATTTTTTATTTTCAGCTAAAACAATTAATATGTAACTATTAATTATTGAATTATAATAATTTCGTTGAATTTTTAATTTATTTTGAAAACAAAATGTAGCTAGAATTATAATTTAGTTAAAAATAATTATTTGAAAATAATTTTTTGTATTTTGAAAATTATAATTTTCGGCAATAATTTTTTAAAAATTTATAAATTTTTTTCAAAATAATTAGTTTCAAATTATAATCTATTTTATTTTGAAAATAATTATTAAATAAAAAATAAAAAAAATTGAGCCACTTATATTCTAATTAGTTTCAAATTATAATCTATTTAATTTTAAAAATAATTATTAAATGAGAAAATAAAAAATAAAAAAATGAACTGCCTATTTTAAAAATTAAATAGATTATTTTTAAAATTATAATCTATTTAATTTTAAAAATAATTTCTGAATAATATATTTATTGAGACTAGTTGTTGCTCGCGCTTTGACAGAAGACTGCCACAGTGCCACCGCCGGTCAGGCATTATCATTTTCGATTTAAGTCACACCTACATTGCTACTGACCGACAAATAATGGTGTTTTCAGGGCACTGTTAAAAACAAAATATGCAGACCACCTATCTGACAAAAGTACTCAACGGGAGCACCGTCTATTTCCAATTACTTATTTATTATACAATTTAAGTAAAACCCTTAAATTCAAATTCATATTCTATAAATATCTAAATGAAGAAAATAAATAAAAAACATTGATTGTAATTTTATTATTACAAATTATATAGAACAAAAGAATGGAATATAACAAAAGAATCTTGTGTATTGATTTTTGGGTCACTCTCAATATTCTCTATGACTGGCTGCACTCTGGAGGGATGCCTTGGGGAAACCTTTTAGTGTCTGTGCAGTAATTATATATCATGTAATTCTTTTGTACCAATTGAAGCCTATCCTGATTCGTTGCATCTAATTCTTGTGATAGCCATGAATTACTGCCTGAAGGTGAATTAGAGCTGCAAGAAGATGCCCCATTAGACCATACCCAAGCATTGGCATTGAAATTCCTATAAGAAGCAGTGAATGGAGCTTGAGTCCAATCTGTTTTCACAAGACCGCCTCTTGTAGCCCAATCATCAGCATTCCATAGACTTGAGTAAATCCTCATTGGTTGATTCTTTGGAAATGGAACACCAATGGATTCCATGTTCTTGAACTCTCTTATAGGGGTACCATCAACAGAGAAGCTGAAACAGAGGAGGATAAGCTTACTATTAGTAAAAAAAACTAAAATTATACATTAAAAGAATTAAAATTGGAGAACTAATAATGGAGGTTTTTGTAATTGCTTACATGATGCGCTGGGGATTCCAAAGAATGGAATAGGCGTGGAAATCTGCAGTTGGGTCAAACCATAAATAGAATTGCTGCTCTCTGTTTCCTTTGCCTTGACCAAAAACATTAGTGTGAAGAATGTAAGGATCGCCACTCAAATTCCCCAAGAACTCAAAGTCTATCTCATCCCAAGTAGACCCTTTTGAGGATAACTGCAAATTCAATTTCCAAATACACATGCATTGTTATTTATTTGAAAATATAATTTAATCTTTACATAAAGCGCAATATCAATTGAGAACTTACATAATAGGCAGTGACAGTACCAGCAGAGTTGCCAGGAACAAGCTTAAGCTGCATATCAATCTTGCCAAATAAATACTCATTCTTGGATTGAAATCCAGAACCAGAGGCTTTGTCAAGATTAAGTGTAAGAAGCTCCCCATTATTGAGAATCTTACCTCGACCATGTTATGGCCCAAACCACCTAACACAGGGACACCGGGGAGCCAAATACTAGAGAGATTATCATCATGGGCTTTAATGAGTGACATACTCATGGGCTTGACACCACACTCCAACCCAAAACCTTAAGGCAATGGGTTTATGAGTCATTCCCACTTATAAATCACTCACTAAGTCCATCTCTTTCCAATGTGGGATTTCATTCACACTTGATATCTCAACAGACCATCTCCCCATGTAATATCAAAATTTTGGTAGAAATTTGCAGCTGCCATGGAAGAGAAGATGGCAAGAAGCATGAGTAAAATTGTACAAGAAGTTAAAGAATTATATGAAGCCACGAGCATATATATTGTTATTTCTTGATGAGGGGGGTATATGTAGCAAGAAACTAACATATGGTGAAAGAAGAAGTGTATATGTTTAGTGAAGAGAGAGCATGAGTTATAGTCGCCATTTATACCCAGCAAATGAGAAGTTTCAGTGAAATTGTGTATCTGTATCACTATCAGCTGTGGACAGTTGTACCCAGGCATAAAGCATACGGCACCTGAATAAAAGACAAGCCAAGGCCCAACCCAACATGAGCTACCTAGTCCGCGTACCCTGAAGCGCGGTTTGTCATTATAGTTTTGTTTTATATTTTTTGCAAGGATCAGTGCAAAAAGCAAATATTCTTTGCGAAGCCATTTAATTTATATAAAGCTTCAAAGAAAAATTTTATTAACTAAAAAGTCAGAGAGTCAACTTAATTTTTAATTTTGTTATATCATATTATAAATTCAGTTTTAAATTTCGATTGATAATTAAATTCTATTACTTTACAAATTTGACTAATTTAGATATTAATTTAATTATTAGTAGTTTAACATATTCAGAAGTTAGAGAATTCAATTAATTTATATTGAAATTTAAATATTAAATTAATAATATGATATACGGTTGTTTGGGATTGCTTTTAGAAAAAACACTTTCTAATAAAAAATTTCATATTTTTTTTAAAACAGCTTTTAAAATTATTTTTTCTCAAAAGTAGGTAAATTGATATTTTTTACCAGAAGCATATTTCAAAAAATAGTTTATAAAAATAATAAAAATTAATCAATTAAATTAAAATTTAAAAAGTGTTTTTTTAATCTCAAATGGCAATTCCAAACAGGTCCATAATAAATTTCAAAATAAAAGTTTACTTTTACTTACAAATTATATTGGTATGAAAATTACACTTTCCACTAAACCTATCTTTTGACTCTTTAAGTATGTAAGAATTATACCTCAACCGTTTCTATTGAGTAAATGTGTTTGTTTGACTTACAGTTAGATCAACTAAACAAGATTCGAAGAGATCTCAGCCTCTGACTTAAAATTTTGAAAGAATCAACAATAAACTAATAGCAAGTAAGAAAGAGATTTTTATTGCTTTGCAGAGATGTAATTACAGTATGAATTACATATTGATCGTTTATTCACAATGTGTGAGTACAATGAATTTTAAGCTACAAACTAATTGTAAGTGCTTGGAATGTTAGTTTTAGAATTTTGCTTAGAGAGATTTGGTTGATTGATTTGCTTGTTTAGAGACTTGATTGATAAAGTTTGATTGGATGATTGGTTGAGAGTTACTTTTGTTTTCTATTTTTCCTTTCATAACCACTAATTGATAACTATTATTTGCCACTGATTCTACTACTTCACTTCACCTCCTCCTTTGTATGTCACTTTAGAAAGGCCGTTTAGCAAGAAGTTTGTAGCATCTTATGGAATTTCTCCCACATGCTTTAATTCTTATTGACATAAATCATTAATTTATTAAGGGATTTCTACAAAAATGCTTAAAAAATGATCACACTTAGAAATATACCCTCACTTTTTAATTCTTATTTTTATACCCTTCACACTTTTTTTATTACTTTTATAACTTCACCTACATTGGCCCATCATGTGAATCCAAACAAACTAACAAAGTCCTAAATAAGCTCATAAATTTATTTGTGTAAAAAAAAATAATTTTCCAGGAAAATCAAAGCAGATAATGTAGTGGAAACTCAGGATCAGCAATGAACACTCAAATTAATAGAATCAGAATCTAGTTGAAATAGAAGTACAAATTTTCAGGAAAGGTGAAGTCCATGACCTTACAATTTACACAAGCTAACAACGACTCCGTTATAGAAGTTTGCAGGAGGTAGCCATGACATTAAGCCCAAGAAAGCCTTCCTCTATTCTTCCTCTAGACTTGAAATTCTCTCAAGTCTTTAGCGAAATAGTTCCCAATGAAGATGTTCAAGATGGTTTGATTTTGCTTTTACTGTAAACTACAAATTTTCAACTTTTTTTTTTTGGTCAATGATTTTTGATTTTTCAATTTTATTCCAGTTGATATTTTATTAGCAATTGAATTCGACAAGAACGGTGTTTGTCTTATAGTTGGAAATCGTGGAGGTCATGTTGTGATTTTTGAAAGAAAATAAAAAGAAAGATGTGAGGATTTATTAGTACAATTTTACAAGTCGTGCAAGATACGCCTTAAAAATAATAATTTTCTTGAATTCATTTGGTCTTTATATCTTTTTGTCTTGTTTAAGCCGGTAGTTTTATGTATTGGTTGTTTGGCATAAAATTGGGTTTATGATCTTTTTACCATTAATTATTGGTTATCGTGAGAGACAAATTGTTGAATTTATCTACAATTACTATATATATATATATATATATATATATATATATATATACACACACACACTAAATATCAACTTATAAACAACCAACAATTAACATAATTAATCACTGATCAACTAAAAAACAACTTAATTTTCAAACTATTCCTTCATCTCTCTGAAATTACACTATTTTAAAAATTCTAATGCTAAAATATGCAAAAACCAACAATCAATCTATAATCAACTTGTAATTAATATGTAAATTAATATCTGATTAATCAAAATACAATCTAATAAATATAAAATGCTAGTGCTATAAAATCCATATCAATTGAGTAATGCAAAGAATATATAACATGTGTAACTAGGGTTATATTCAATAGACATATGTCTAAATAGCTATTTTTGAAAACTTGAATCGTTAACATGTAGTGATTAATTAAATAACTAGAAACATGTATAATTAAAGTTATAACACCAATTGACACATATTCAAATGGGTATTTTTTAAACCTTGAATTTTTAACATGTGATCATTAATTATATAATTTTTAATTAACATAATTTCTAATTATTTTAATGTGCAACTCAACATGTGTAACTAGAGTTATGTCCAATTAACGCATGTTCAAATGGATTTTTTTTCAAAACTTGAATCTTTGACATGTATTGATTAATTAGATAATTTTCAATTAACATAATTTATAATTATTGTAATCTGCAAATAAAAAAATAAAACAAAATAGACCAAACGCATAGTCAAAATAAAAAAAAATTATTCACTTCTATTGTGTGGACTAAAAAATTATGATATAAAAATAAAAAAATAATAAACATAATTTGGAATTCACAATAAATAGTATATAATGAGTATATTTTAGGTATATTTTAAATATATAATAAGTATATTTTAGATATATCTTAAATAGATATTATAACTATATACTTTCATCTTCCTTGAAAGACTTAACAATCTTAACTTTTTTTTTTTTTTAAAAAGCATAATCAACATTCTTTTTTTCCTTTTTTATAGTGAGAATCATCATCAAAATTAAGATTAAAATATAAACATCAATAAAACAATGTTTAAATTACAAAAGTTTATTCCTATAATTGATTGGCTCTTTTGATTTGATATATATTTTCAAAAAATGTTGCATATTGAATATTACCTAAATATAAGTATATAAAAGGAATACATCAAATATATATTAGATAAAAAAAAATCATACTAAAAAAATTATAAATAATTTTCAAGATTCACAGTAAATAATATATAAGGAGTATATATAATTCTGATTTATTTTAAATATATAATGAGTATATTTTAGGTTTGTCTTAAATACATATAAAAAATATATGCTTTTCTCTTTTTTGGAGACTTAACATCCTCAATATTTTTCTTTGATAATGTTATTTTTACTAAAGTTTGCCTATTTAGATTTCAAAATCTTTCTAATTTTTTAACTCAAACACCAACTATATATATATATATAGAGAGAGAGAGAAAAAGAGAGAGAGAGAGAGAGAGTCGGTGTTTGAGTTAAAAAAAAGAAAGATTTTAAAATCTAAATAGGCAAATTATAGTAAAAATAACATTATCAAAGAAAAAGGTTTAGAGTGTTATATATATATATATATATATATATATATATATATATATATATATATATATATATATATATATATATATATATATATATATATATATTCAAGATTCATGTGTGCCACATCTCTATTAAAATATTATCAATTAAAAATATGAAGACCAGTAAGCCATCTATAAGCAAGATTCATGTGTATCACATTTCTATTAAAATATTACTAATTAAAAGTAAGAAGACCAGTAAGCTCCATCTAATACTTTAAACATTGAAATTAATCCACAACCACGATGTGAGCTTGCTCGTGTTGATGGCTGGTGAAGTGTGGAGTGAAGGCGACCTAAGCTATTTGAGCGATGAAAAATGGTGTTTAAGAAAATCTTCAGTTATTGTAATTGAGCAGCCTAGAAATAGAGAGCAGGGAGAGAATCGCCAGATTTGGAACATCAGCTTTGTTGAAATTGTGCCTGCCTGAAGCTGAAACCAAAAATCAGAGTTGAGACTTTAATGGTGGGGTTGGTTGGACCAAAAAACTAAAACAAGCAGTCTTAAAAACTCGCTCAGGCATTGGAAAATAAAATCTAAGAAAAATACAAATATAAAAAGCATAAAAAAGAAAAAATGAAATGATAGCCAAATTTCAAAAAGTATGGTATAAAAATAAATGAAACAAAAAATGGGTAGATGATATAATTTCTTTATTTATGAATTGATATTTTCATTGAATCTAATTATGTAACAAAGACTCAGAATATCTGTTGGGCCTCTAAATAATTTAGAGGTTAGATCCAGTATATTTTTTGTGCAAACAAATTAATATGAAAATATTATTATAATAATTATTTTTAATTTAGTTTAAGGTAAAAATACAACTAAATTTTCAAAAGAATATAACAAATTGTTTTAGAAGTGGACATGCAATAGATTTTGAGCTGCTAGTCAGGTTTGGAATTTAGAAGAGGATATATTGGCAGACAATGATGAAAAATAAAAAACTTTTTAGCACATAAGTGAATAAGGGATGGGATGGTTTTTGGACTTATAGAACATTGCATCATCCTCAATAGTATTCTTTGTTTTGAAGAGAATATTTGTCAATTTTTAATTAGAAAGAATAAAAAATTTTGTTTTATTTAATGAACTCTTTAAATTTTAATTTTTCTTTAAATAAAGAGTTTGAAATTTATGGAAAGTTTTTAGATGCTCTTATTGTTGCGCGATTTCTGCAAGTGCACAGATCGTTTACAAGTAATAAAGTGATGAGTGAATATCGTTCCCACGAGGAAGGGTTTGTCAAGTACCAATTTTTAATATTACTCTATTATTTAGAAAATCAATTATGAGATTTTATATTTTAACCTAAAATGAAATTGAAGTAAATAAATAATGATAAATATGAAAATAAGATTAAAGGTCTAGAATTTAGAATTCATCAATTGATCACATATGATTACTTTATATTTTTTAGATTGGATTATTTTTGCTGGAATTAATGATTAGATTTCCCTAAATTATATGATGTTCTCTCTCAAGATACAACATGTGTGTTCATATTAACCTTACGTTTACTCTCGTGATCATAAGCAATTAACACAGACCCATTAAGTTTTATGGAAATCCTTTTAAAAATCACAAAGGAGTATTCTTATCTCTAAGCAATACATTCCCTAGGTCAGTTATCCTAATGAACTAATATTGTGCTTCCACTCTCGCTACTTCACACAATATCTTAAATCATGCAATTAATGGCCAGTTAATTACAAGCATTTAGTTCTAAGATAAAAGATTAATTCCAACAATCAACCCAATCAATTAAATATAAATAATCATATGCAAATCAAAAGATTACATCTAAATTCTAGAAAATAAAATTAGCTATTCATAATTGAAAAGAAAGAAATAATTAAATTAACAATAAACATAATAACAACTTAAAATTAAATTCAAGAATAGAGTTTAGAGAGAACTTGTTTTGGGATATAATCTTTGATGAACTCAAGCTTCCAAAAACTCCTTCTCTTGATCAAAATAAAAAATAAAACTAATCTACTCTAAGAAAACATATGAAAATCTCTCTACATATTTTTTTTATGGATTTTCTTTGATGCCATTTCCCTTTGCCAAGCATGGTATTTATAGACATGTTTGGTGGAAGAATTCAAGTTCCATTAAAACTCTTACATCAAAAATTCAATATTGATGGTTAGGTTGGCCACCAACCATTGAATTTCTTCATCAATATTCAAAAATAGTTAGGTTGGCTACCAACCATTGAATTTTAGCCACCAACCATTGAATTCCTTCATCAATATTCAAAAATGGTTAGGTTGGCTACCAACCATTGAATTTTGGCCACCAACCATTGAATTTATTTATCATGGATTGAAAACTTGAATCATTGCTTGCATCTTTATTTTTACTGCATCATTTTGATCTGCAAAAATAAAATAAAAATACTTAAAATATGTTATAATTTATTTATAAATTGTAGAACTATTTATTTCTAAAAATAAGTAATAATATTATTGCATTCTCGAGAATTGAGCTAAAATTTAAGTTTAAACAATTAAAATAACTCTAAAAATATAGAGTTATCACACCCCCAAACTTAAGTTTTTGCTTGTCCTCAAGCAAAGGAAAATTCAAAACCTAAACTAGTCCACTTTCGTAGGAAATTACGATTGCATTTAGCATATGCAACAAGCCTTTAAACCCCTAGGTGTCCCTTAGAGGACGAGTTATAGTCTCGTGAGGGCTTCCAGTGGTGATACCCACAAACACCTTTAAAAATTTATTTCAAAGAAAAATAAAATATCACAAATAAAAAAGAAAAAATTTAATCCCCTCATGCTTATGTTGAAATTTTTTTTTTTAAAGGTCTCAAGAAATTAATATTTACAAACAACATATCAATAGTATTACAAGTCAAGCTTCTATCTCAGGTTCAAAATAATCCTCATCTTAATCATGCCTTGAATAACTATGCATTAAATCAACTGTAAAGAAATTGTTGCACTTCAAATAGGCATATACACACTAATATCTTTAAATGCCTCTATCAAATGATATAAAATAGATGTACAAATCTCATAAGCATATTAAAGCAAACAATCTCCACTAATGGAATTCACAAATCAAGAGAGATCAATAGGTCTTGACTAGGGTTGTAATGGGGCTAACACGAGATCTTTTGGCTTAACAAAGAAAAGGCTAAATGAACAAAAGTAAGATAATTATACCAAGTTTACAAAAGAAAATCAATAGCTCAAATAAAGGGATTATGTTAATGAAGGATCCCTTCCATCTTAAGCATCATTCTTCTTCAATGTTTTCTTCTTTTAAGCCCCCTTCTTCTTCTTCTATTTTTTTTATTTTTTTCTTTTTCTTTTTCTTTTTTTTTTTATTATTTTTTTTTCAACAACATTATTCTAAAGATAAGCAAGAATTACTAACTTTTTATTTATTCAATTTTCTTGCTGTCCTCCAAACTTACTTTAAGCAGAAAGTGATCTTTTACAATGAATAATACTTTCAGTTGTTAGAGATTCTTATTTTCTTTTAAAACTTCAATAACTCCCTTTTCTTCATTAGAATGTAAACTTGACAAAATTATCTCACAAACAGGGTGAAAGATAACAATTAAGGTTTAATTAACAAAGAAAAGAAAGCTAAAATTATCAAGGCACAAAGGGGTAAACTAAGGAAAAAAAAAATTAAAATAAGGGTAGATACAAGTAACAGGCTAAACAAACAATGCCTAAATCATATCTCTCTTTCAAAATGAATTCAAAATTTCGCCTCAAAAGTTTGCAAAAACATGTTCTAAGATAGGTGAGGCAAATGAAGAAAAAAATGTGTAGAAGCCCTCTCTAAGTAAGCATACACAAATTCAATGCAATCAATATAATGCAAAGCAAAACAAAACATAATCTTAATAAAAGTTAATTTCTTACCCAAAATAGTTGCTCAACCTGAAATACTTTAATAAATTGTCCATAAATGTCAATTATAATCTATCATTGACATTTCATCAATTTATTTAACACAAGCATATTTTATTAATAAAAGAGTAAAAAATTTTAAATTTATTCATCAAAACATAAAAGAAATGACTAAAAAGAAAAAATAAACTAAACCTCCCCCAAACTTGTAATGGACATTGTCCTCAATGTCAAAGAAACAAACCAAAAGAAAGAAAATACTCCCTCTTGTAGAAAAGTGGATTCCAAATTATAAGCAGGATATGCATTTCACTTCCTTGCTTCCTGTAAAACATCTTGAAACAACACTAAAAGCAAGTATGAGAAATTAATCACACAAAAAGAAAATATCAATTTTTTATTTTTTTTTATTTTTATTTTTTTTAATTTTTTATTTTGGAAACTAAAAAAAAAAGAAAGAAGAAAAAAAATACAGATGCGTATCAAGAGCACAAAAAGTACTCTTTACTCAGCCATCTTGTATGAATAACTCTTGAGTTAGTTAGTTAGTTAGCTAGCTAGTTAGTTTTTTTTTTTTTTTTTTTTTTGAAAAGGAAAATCACATAAATTTAAGATGCGTATCAAGAGTACAAAAGTAACTCTTTACTCAGCCATCTTATATTTAGTGATTCGAACCTAAAACTTCGCTTGATCAAGTGCAACAAAAAAAACACACACAAAAAAAAATGCGATAAAAAAAAAAAACTACCAAAGTTAGGGAAGTTATAATCGGAGATTCAGATCTAGTCCTCGCTTTTTACTGCTACTAGCCCTGGGGTGCCAAACTACCTGCGCCATCAATGGATCAGGTTCGGATTTAAAGTTTTGCAGTTGATCAATCAATTGTTCAATAGTTGAAGCAGAGACTAAGATGCGTCGACTCGCCGGTGTCATAAAACCCTGTTCCACAGCATGATCGAGAAAAGATAACAAACCATTATAAAAACCATCAACATTAAGTAATCCCAATGGCTTTTGAAGAACAGTTAATTGGGTCCAAGATGCAATGGTGAAAATATCTTCAAATGTTTCTAAACCACCAGGTAATGCTATAAAAGCATCAGCATTGAGATTCATGTATGCCATTCGTTCATACATGCTATTGACCTGTAACTCATTACCTATAGTTCCACCAGTGATTTGTTTATTTCGAGCCAAAGCCTTTAGAACTACTCCTAAAACTTTACTACCTCTAATATATGCAGAACTTGCGACACAACCCCTTAACCCTAAACTACCTCCCTCAAACACCAAATCAATTTTTCGTTCAGCTAAAATCCTACCAAGTTCATTAGCTGCTATCAAGTACTCTCTTTTCTTGCCAGAGTTTGGACTACAAAAGACACAAATAGTTTTGAATTTGCGTGTTGAGGATTCTGCCATTTTCTCTCACAGATTTCTTGAAAGGATTGTGTGCATATTGACAATAATGAATGTGCATATAAAGAAACTAGAAGAGTAAAAGAATAGTTCAATGGGATAAAATAATTATTGACAGAAAAAGTATAAAAACAAAAATGATAATGAAAACAAAAATAATCAATGTTGTGCGTACAAATGTCAAAAGAAATATTTGAAAAACTAAAAAGAAACAAACATTGAAAGACAAAAAAAAGCTAACAAAAGTAGAAAAATCTGCAACATGTGTACAAAAGTCAAAAAAAAAAAAATTGAAAAGCTAAAAGTAGACATTGAAAGACTAAAAAGTTATCGATAATAGAAAAATCTGCAGGAAAATAAAACCTAGATGCTAAAAAGTCAAAAAAATACTGCAAGATATAGAAAAAATAATGCATTGAAAAATAAAAAAGTTAGTGATACACCTGATTATAAACAGTAGTTGTGATTTTGGCTCACATCTTCCTCTGGTTTTACGTCCAGTAACCGCTTACACGCCTTCTATGAGTCGAGGATAGACTTCCCATCCAATTTTCTTATTAACTGGCAAACAGGGTCTTTTATCGTCAGATTCCCTAGACTGTAACGCTGCTTCTCTTCTTTGAATACTTCCCATAAATCTAAAAGAGTGCGTTGAACTTGTCCACAAGGATGCGTCTCAAGAGTCTGTAAGATATTATCCATAGACTCCTTACTCAGTCCATCCTTTATGAATTTAATTTTGTCTTCTCGATTTATGGATGCAAATCCAATATTTCTACAGCGTGTGTTGCAATTCCATCTTGCACACTTGTAGCAGACTCCCATTCTCTTAGCTCTCCTCTTCTTTGAGTAAGAACTTCTCCCCGTACCTGGCAAACATTTAATAAATGAGTCATCAAGCTCACCTGCCAATCGTACTTTGGCTTCTATGATCCAGCGAATATCCTCAGGAAGATTCAGACGCCTAAATGCCTTCATTCTTTCCAATCTGCGTTCATCAATTTTCCTGAGTACATCTTGGGGAAGAGTTGGAAACCTGTTTTTTAGTGCTGCAAGAGATGCTTCCATATTTGATTAACTTAGTTAAGAAAATGAAAGAGAAAACTTACAACGAAATAACTAAACAGAAATAAAAGAAACCTAATAAAGAGAAAACTCAGATTTTCTCCTAATAAGCTATTTAATAACAACACTAAAGTAAAATTAAAATAGAACGAAACAAACAAAAGAACAAAAGAAATTAAAAAGAAGTAAAAAAGTTAGAAATTTGGGTTGCCTCCCAAAAGCGCTTAATTTATAGTCTTTAACTTGACTATAGCTAGATCTTCATCATGGAGGATAATACACAAAGTATATCATCTCGATAATTGTAGAAAGATAGACTTTTACCAATTTTAATGAGTCAAGCCAGCTTGATTTGAGTCTGCATGGAAAAAAATTAAGACAAAAATTATTTAATATTTTATAATTAGGCTCATAATTTTTAAAAACTTTCCAACGAGCTCTTTTTCTTGCTCTAAATTTTCTTAAGAAATTGAGATAGGAAGGTAGTAGAGTTGAATCAAGAGTTGGTGAGTGCTTAGTTGATGGTGGTGAATGCTTCTTCTTTTCTTCCAAGTCATCAAATTGATATTCTTTATGGTCTGACATATATGATGTTGTATTCACCAAACAAACTGAAAAAGTTTCCTTTGAGTGCTCTTGTTCAAATCCTTTTTCAATTTCCCCATCAATTTCAACCACTCCGCAGATATTATCCATAAGAGAATAATATTTCTTGGGCAAATTAGGCTCAACTTCTTCATTTTTTTCTTGCTTGCTTGAAGTATCTCCTTGATCAATCGTCTCTTCCTTATCATCACTTAAAGAAATTGCCAAGCATTGCTCTCTAGAATGTTCTTCAATTTGGCTTGTCAGGTTTTCATGGCTTTGAGTATCTAATGGGCTAGTGAATTGTTCCATTTGTACATCATCATTTGTATTGTGGCTAGCCCATTGATTCCTATCTTCCATTTTTTCACATCGTTTGTAAGTAGCATTCATAAATTTTTCTAATGCTATTTCATAAGATGGTTTGTGCTCTTTAAATGGTGCATGGTGTTGAAAATCATATTGATAAGGATACCATAAATTGTTACCTTGATCGCATTGGTTTTCCCATGAAAAGCTCGAATAGTCACTCCATCCTGAGTTGTTTATGTTGGAATATGGATAATTCTCATACCTGTTATAATTTGGAAAAAATTGTACCTGCTCTGCATATTGACACTCAAAATTCAAATGATTACCTCCACATAGATCACAACTCAAACATGAATTAAATAAACTATTTGTATCAAGTTTATCAATTAAGTTAACCAATGTATCGATTTTAGTATTTAACTTACTAAAACTATCCTCACCATACATGCTTGCTGCTCTATTTAGTATCATTCCTCCATCAGACCATTAAAAGTTGTGGAAAGCCTTCTTTCTTTCTTTCTTTTTTTTTTTTTTTTTTTTTTTTTTTTTTTTTATAAAAGTCCTGCAAAATAAAAAAAAATAGAAAAGAAAAACAAAATCTAAAGTAATAGAGTATATCAATCTATTGATATTGTCAAAAGTCGCTTTCCCCGGCAACGGCGCCAAAAACTTGTTGCGCGATTTCTGCAAGTGCACAGATCGTTTACAAGTAATAAAGTGATGAGTGAATATCGTTCCCACGAGGAAGGGTTTGTCAAGTACCAATTTTTAATATTACTCTATTATTTAGAAAATCAATTATGAGATTTTATATTTTAACCTAAAATGAAATTGAAGTAAATAAATAATGATAAATATGAAAATAAGATTAAAGGTCTAGAATTTAGAATTCATCAATTGATCACATATGATTACTTTATATTTTTTAGATTGGATTATTTTTGCTGGAATTAATGATTAGATTTCCCTAAATTATATGATGTTCTCTCTCAAGATACAACATGTGTGTTCATATTAACCTTACGTTTACTCTCGTGATCATAAGCAATTAACACAGACCCATTAAGTTTTATGGAAATCCTTTTAAAAATCACAAAGGAGTATTCTTATCTCTAAGCAATACATTCCCTAGGTCAGTTATCCTAATGAACTAATATTGTGCTTCCACTCTCGCTACTTCACACAATATCTTAAATCATGCAATTAATGGCCAGTTAATTACAAGCATTTAGTTCTAAGATAAAAGATTAATTCCAACAATCAACCCAATCAATTAAATATAAATAATCATATGCAAATCAAAAGATTACATCTAAATTCTAGAAAATAAAATTAGCTATTCATAATTGAAAAGAAAGAAATAATTAAATTAACAATAAACATAATAACAACTTAAAATTAAATTCAAGAATAGAGTTTAGAGAGAACTTGTTTTGGGATATAATCTTTGATGAACTCAAGCTTCCAAAAACTCCTTCTCTTGATCAAAATAAAAAATAAAACTAATCTACTCTAAGAAAACATATGAAAATCTCTCTACATATTTTTTTTATGGATTTTCTTTGATGCCATTTCCCTTTGCCAAGCATGGTATTTATAGACATGTTTGGTGGAAGAATTCAAGTTCCATTAAAACTCTTACATCAAAAATTCAATATTGATGGTTAGGTTGGCCACCAACCATTGAATTTCTTCATCAATATTCAAAAATAGTTAGGTTGGCTACCAACCATTGAATTTTAGCCACCAACCATTGAATTCCTTCATCAATATTCAAAAATGGTTAGGTTGGCTACCAACCATTGAATTTTGGCCACCAACCATTGAATTTATTTATCATGGATTGAAAACTTGAATCATTGCTTGCATCTTTATTTTTACTGCATCATTTTGATCTGCAAAAATAAAATAAAAATACTTAAAATATGTTATAATTTATTTATAAATTGTAGAACTATTTATTTCTAAAAATAAGTAATAATATTATTGCATTCTCGAGAATTGAGCTAAAATTTAAGTTTAAACAATTAAAATAACTCTAAAAATATAGAGTTATCACTTATCAAAGCATTCCAATGGTTCTTTTTATTTAAAAAATATAATATTTTATTTAATAGAGAGCATCTAAATTAATAAAGAGCAAAAAATTTTATTGAAATCCAATAGAATCTTCATATTATATTATTCATTTTCATTGTAAGAAAATCATAATTTACCGATAAAATTTACCAACAAAAATAATTTCATTGGTAAATTTATTAAATTATTCACAGAATACCGACGATATATAAATTTTTTTTTTATTAATTACCGAAAACATACCGACAATTTACTAACAAAAAATTACCGACTGTTAAATTTCATTGCTAAATAAGGTGCAAAAAAATGGAACAAAAAATTAGCGATAATATACCGACCAAATTTTCAATCAACAAATTTACCGACAAAAATTTTAGTCTGTAAATTGGAAAATAAAATATTTTTTAATTTATAGACAAAAAATTTTGAATTTACTGACAAAAATTTTCATTGGTAAATTTACCGAAAAAATTTTAATTAGTAAATTAAAAAGCAAAATTTTTTTTGATTCAATTACAAAACCTTTCAAATTTACTGACAAAAATATTTCTTTAGTAAATTTACTGACAAAATTTTCAGTTGGTAAATTGGAGAGCAAATTGTTTTTTAATTTATCGATAAAAAAATTTTGAATTTACTGACCAAAATTTTCATTGGTAAATTTACCGATAAAAATTTTAGTCGGTAAATTAAAAAGTAAAATTTTCTTTGATTTAGTTACAAAATCTTTCTAATTTTCCGACAAAAATGTTTCGTTAGTAAATTTACCAATAAAAATTTCAGTCGGTAAATTGAAGAACAAAATGTTTTTTAATTTACTAACAAAAAATTTTGTATTTACAACCAAATATTTTGTTTGTAAATTTACTGATAAAAATTTTAGTTGGTAAATTAAAAAGCAAAATTTTCTTTGATTTAATTAAAAAACTTTTCAATTTACCGACAAAAATATTTTGTCACTAAATTTACCAACTAATATTTCATTCAGTAAATTATAGAGAATTTTTTTTTAATTTATCAACAAAATATTCTATCAGTAAATGAAAATTTTAGAGAGAAATTTCCCTACAAATTTTTCACTAAATTTTTTTAAAACAAATTTTTGATGTAAATTTAGTCAATAATCTGTTGGTAAATGAAAATTTTGGAAGGAAATTTTCCTCCAAATTTTCATTTGATTTAAAAAAAAATTATCAACATAAATTTAATCGGTAATCAGTCGGTAAATGAAAATTTTAAAAAAAAATTTCCTCCAAAATTTTCATTTATTTTTTTTTTAAAAAATAAATTACTAACAATAGTTTAGTTGGCAATCTCTAAGTAAATGAAAATTTTGAAGGGAATATATTTTAGTTATTAAAATTTTATATTATGAAATACTTGTAAATATATTTTAGTTATTTTAGTAATCTCTCAGTCTTTATTTATTAAAATTTTAACCTATACAATAACATCTTGATACTTCAATTATTAAATCATAATATATTTTAGTTGTTAAATTATTATATTATGAAATACTTGTAAATATTTGTTAATATTCATATTAATCCAGGCGAGACTTATTTTCCAATAAAAATAAAAAAAAATCTTTGCTGGTATGATACATAGAATAAAAGAATTTGAGTGTTACAGAAAGAATCAAAGGAATGGAATAAGAAAAAAAAAAAAATGAATTTCTCTGCTAATTGCTAAGCTCTTCTCTATGACTGGCTGCATTCGGGGGGGATGCCTTGGGGAAATCTTTTAGTGTCTGCGCAGTAATTATATATCATGTAATTCTTTTGCACCCATTGAAGCCTATCCTGATTTGTAGCATCTAATTCTTGTGATAGCCATGAATTACTGCCTGAAGGTGAATTAGAGCTGCAAGAAGATGCCTCATTAGACCATACACAAGCATTGGCATTGAAGTTTCTATAAGAAGCAGTGAATGGAGCTTGAGTCCAATCTGTTTTCACAAGGCCGCCTCTTGTAGCCCAATCATCAGCATTCCATAGACTTGAGTAAATCCTCATTGGTTGATTCTTTGGAAATGGAACACCAATGGATTCCATGTTCTTGAACTCTCTTATAGGGGTACCATCAACAGAGAAGCTGAAACAGAGGAGGATAAGCTTATTATTAGTAAAGAAACTAAAATTATACATTAAAAGAATTAAAATTGGAGAACTAATAATGGAGGTTTTTGCAATTGCTTACATGATGCGCTGGGGATTCCAAAGAATGGAATAGGTGTGGAAATCTGCAGTTGGGTCGAACCATAAATAGAATTGCTGCTCTCTGTTTCCTTTGCCTTGACTAAACAAGTTAGTGTGAAGAATGTAAGGATCGCCACTCAAATTCCCCAAGAACTCAAAGTCAATCTCATCCCAAGTAGATCCTTTTGAGGATAACTGCAAATTCAATTTCCAAATTTACATATATTGTTATTTATTTGAAAATATAATTCAATCTTGACATAAAGCGGAATATTAATTGAGAACTTACATAATAGGCGGTGACAGTGCCAGCAGAGTTGCCAGGAACAAGCTTAAGCTGCATATCAATCTTGCCAAATAAATACTCATTCTTGGATTGAAATCCAGAACCAGAGGCTTTGTCAAGATTAAGTGTAAGAAGCTCCCCATTATTGAGAATTTTTCCTCGGCCATCTCCCCATGTAATATCAAAATTTTGGTAGAAATTTGCAGCTGCCATGGAAGAGAAGATGGCAAGAAGGATGAGTAAAATTGTACAAGAAGTTAAAGAATTATATGAAGCCATGATGATATATATTGTTATTTCTCGATGAGGGAGATATATGTAGCAAGAAACTAGTATGGTGAAAGATGTGTATATGTTAGTGAGGAGAGAGAATGAGCTGTAGTTGCTATTTATACCCACCAAATGGTTGCGAGTTTCAAGCATGGGAAGTTTCTGTGAAATTATGTATCTGTATCACTATCAGCTGTGTACAGTTGTACAAAGGCATAAAATATTGGGCACCTGAATAAAAGACAAGCCAACCCAAAATGAGCTAGCTAGTGCGCGTACCCCGAAACACGGTTTTTTATTATTGTTTTGTTTCATATTTGTTTGTAAGAGCCATTTAATTTATATAAATTATATATATATTTTTTATCAAAATATAAAGGTTTAAAATAATAAGAATGTTATATTTATTTTTTTAAATTTTTCTTTAATTAAAGAGAGACGTCCTTTCTTGCAATGTTCGACGTCCCCCTTTATTATGTTATACTTTTTCTTAGTTTTTTATTTTATTCTGTTATAACTTTTTTTTAGTTTTTTATTATTTCTTTCAATTATATTTAATTATTTTTATTTATTATTATTATTATTTTAAATGGACATAAATGGCTTATTAAATATATCTTTTACATATTTACAAAAAATAATTTAAATAATATAATGGACTTTATATATAATTTTTAAATTATAACTATTTATTTCAATTGTTAAATATTTTTAATATATTATTATTTTTTCTATATGTCAAATTTTAATAGGAATCTAAAATATATATCAAATCTAAAATATTTATCAAAATATAAATTGTATTTGATAATTACAACTATTATTATATAAACTTATAAATAAAAACTAAATATAAAAAGTCAAATTATATATACGTGATAATATTTTTGTGAGTAAATATAAAATATATGTTTAAAATAGGCAAAAATATAGGAAATACAAAAAAAAAAAAAAAAAAAAAAAAAAAAAAGAAAAGTGTAAAGAACCAATGGAGAAGGAAAGAGAGACAATGGACTTAACAGAGAAAAATGGCATGTTGCCCCTTTTTATAATGTTGGGGGTATATCTACTCTTCAAAAAATATAAAATGTTGATATATTATTTTTGTCAAATATTGGAGGTATATTTGAACCTTATCATTTTTTTTAATCAAAATATAAATTGTATTCTAAAGTATTGTTTAATATGGGTAAGTAAGTTAAAAAAATAGAATTTCCTGAGAAATAAAATTTTTTTGACTTGTTTAATAGCAATTATTGAAAAAAGTTTCTAACAAGTTGGATGCATACTTCCTGACATTGGAGGAAGTTTCTACTAAGGAAATTGGACTTCTCTAATTGAAATAAATATAAATTGATATATTTATCTTATTAATGAGATTGAGTAAATAGGACAAGATTTTTTTTTTTATTATTAAGTCAAACAAATAATTTACTTTCCAGAAAGTCATATGTAAACTAAACACACAATTATTTTCTGAAAATTTCCTAGAGAATAACTTTTAGGGAAGTTTACTTCTCAGGAAGTATACCAAATGGTACCTAAATTATGAAAAAAGAAAAATTTTATTAACTAAAAGGTCAAAATGTCAATTTAAATTTTAAATTTTAAATTTATTATATTATAATATAAATTTAATTTTAAATAATATTACTTTACAAATTTGACTAATTTAGTTATTAATTTAATTAATAATAAAGGGCGGTGCTATTTCTAGAGCAATATTTCTTAGGACTAGAGAAATTTTATCCAATTGACAAAATGGCACCTATTGTTAGTATTTTTTCCAATAAACACACACATGAACAAAGAAGGGACAAGTACACAAGTCAAAATTATAACGATTTTAAAGATGCATGTTAATTCTTATATATTCTTCTTCTTCTTTGGTTGTCGTGTTCTCTATCACTGTTGTTCTTCTTCTCTGCCTCCCCTATTTTTAAATCGATATGATACGATATGTGCAGCCTATTAGAGAAATTATAAATTATGTCATTTATCTCAATACTAGCCAACCAAACATTAAGGTCATCCAAACAATACATCAAAGTTCCAATACATTTTTTAATGAAAAATCTACTAAGCATATATCTCCCTTTCAAAACTAGATGCTCTTTTTCTTCTTCTAGATATTTTTTGTAAATTTGAATTTATGAGTATTAATTATGCCTCTATTTTTCTAGTCATCCAGTGGATTGTAAGTGGATCTCTTGGATGTACTCACGAAAGAAGAAGAAGAAGAAGAAGAAGCCATCATTATTATTCATTAAACCGCTACTAAAAACAAATCCAAAATTTTCATTTTTTTTTTTATCTTTGGGTTTTAATTTTAAACCAATTTATTAATTATCTTCTTTTTCAATTTCATCTCCAAATTGTTTACTTTTGTTGATTATAATGATGAGGTTGTTATGCTGCTATTGTTATGAAACCTTGCCCGAGCATTGGCCCGATTACTAAAAGGGATTGAAATACTTATTTGAGCTAAATTTCACGATAAAACTTTCGAGTTCAAATTGGTTGATTTTGAAAAATGATTTAAAGTCACCACCTTAATCTTATTTTTTATTTGGAAAAAAAGTTTAGAAAAAATCCAATTAAATTATTCCAATTTTATTTTATCCCAAAGGAAAAGTGAACTAGTCCTCGATTACTAAAGAAAACTCAAGGACCAGGTTTTTGGTTTGTTTTACAAAATATTAGTTTTGCAAGCTTAATACAAAATGACTTTTGAAAAAAAATTCATAAACAATTTATAAATACAAAAATAATTATATATGCATGATTCATTCATTCACTCATTCATCCATTCATAATTAAAATAGCCAAAAGGAAAGGAAAGCAAAGTAAAAGTATAAATTAAATTTACATGGAAACCTTAAAATAGGGGATACTTCTTTTAGTCCTTATGAGTTATAGGAAAGTTGCACATTCCCCAAATAAAATCCTATACCAATACCATAAAACAAAAAACGAAAAACAAATCTTAATCTATATGAAGAAGGTGAAAAGAGGCAATATTATATATTTTAGTTGGATTTGATGTTTGAAACAATCAACCTATGTATCCCTTTAAATGGGAATCAAAATCCGTGGAGTTCAACTTTCTTGTGAAAAGGGTTTGTTTTAGTCTTAGCCTTTTATCATATTTTGGTTCATTGATTAAAAGGGGGGCTAAATTAATTGATTTAACTAATTTAATTGATTACCAAGTTATTAACTAGGTCATATTTCAATTAACATGAATCAAATTAAAGTGATTAATTAGAGAATGTGGGGTAGAATAGAAATAGAGAAGGCAAGGAGCCTTGGAGGGAAAAGAAATCCCAGAGAGGGAAAATAATAAATAAATAAAAAGAAAAGAAAAAGGAAAGCAGACTTATCTCGAATGGCGGGTGGCGACTTTCCTCGGATGGTGAGAAGCTTTTAGCTTAAAGGTTCGACTCAGAAATGTCACAACTCAATTTGTTTTACAAAGCAAATAGCAATAGCAAAGCAGAAAATAAAAGAAAACTTTAAACTAGAGAGCTCGTTCCATGGCACAAATCAAACTTGTGGAGATGATTTGCTTGTTACAAAGGCTAATTAAACAAGCCAAGAGGTGAAGAAAACTGAGTGAGAGGATCTCTATATATAGAGAAAAGACTAGGAGAAAAGTTTGTGAAGTTTTGATGTGGAATTCGGTCAAAAAGTAGGAAAAAATAAAAATTTTGGTACTAGGACCACATAGGCCTGTGCAGTTTCCACACAAATCTATGTGTTGGTCCGCTGATTTTGCCATTTTTACTCTTTCTCATTCGTTTTTTGTGATTTTAATTGCGTTGTGTTCATTATTCAATCTTAGATGATCTGAAGGTAGCTCATAGGTCAAAGGGATGAGTTTTGGTTCACAGAGCTTTGTTTCCTGATTTTTTAATTTTGGCAATTTTTGGAAATTTTGGCTTTTGCAAGTCAGTTTATCGAGCTTAGGTGCTTCTGAAGTTCAAATGCATGCTAAATGGTGCAAAATTAAGGGTTCACATCTTTCCCCTCATTAGAATTGGCTTGACCAAAAGGCAATTCTAATAATAGTGAACTTAAGGATGAGGAATGGAAAAAAGAAACCAAAGGGATGTCTACGTCAGAGTTTGGACACATTTAGGTAAAAAGCATGGTTGAATTTTAAAGGTAATGGAGGATGACAAAAGGAACCATATGGATACTTAGATGCTTATTTCCCAAACATTATGGGAGGAGTTGATAGATTTTGAATAAAAGATGTAAAAAAAGAAAAAAAAAGGAACCACAAGGACGCCTAGGTGATCATTACCTAAACTTTAATGCGTGAAATATCTTAAGGCTATCCTAGGATGATATGACTTTGAAAGAGAAACATAATCCTATGCTAGGTTGATGATCCTATGGCTATCCTAGGATGGTCTGATTGTAAAGAAGATATCTAATTCAGATTTAAAGTATGGATTCTAAGGCTATCCTCGGATGGTTTGATTGTAAAGAAGATACATAATTTTGATGTAAGGCATGTATCCTAAGGCTATCCTAGGATGGGTTTGATTATAAAAGAGATACCAAATTCAGCTTTACAATATGTATCCTAAGGCTATCCTAGGATGGGTCTAATTCTAAAGGAGAAACCTTATTTAGTTTTAAGATATAGATCTTAAGGCTATCCTAAGATTGGTCTGATTTTGATGGTTCTAGTATTGATTTAGGAACTCTATTTGATGATTTGCCAGTGCCTTAGGAATTTGGATTGATGATCCTTCTTAATTTGGTTTGGTTATCCGTCCTACTTTGGGAAATTGGATTGATGATCCTTAGTGATTCAGATTGATGATCAGTTTTGAATTAGGAGTCCGATTAATGACTTGTTATAGTGTGAAATGCATCTGACTATATAATGATTAGATACCTTGAACTTATAAAGGGTTAACTTGGTATAAAAATATTGATATTTTGGAAGAAAGATGCTCCTATTTCAAAAAGGTGAATATTTAGAAGGGAGGTACCCTTGCTTTAAAATGATAAAAGAAAGGGGTTTGGTCATTTTATTCGAATGCACTATCTTAGTTATGTTAGGGTCACGCTTGATTTTGACTAAATATGAGGTCAATTAAAAGACCAATCAAGGTTATCAGTTTGGCCTTAGAGGAGGTTATTTAATAAAGCTAGGCCAAGTTGGTTAGCTTGGAAGGCTTAAGTAGGTCTAGACTTGGAGAATGTTTGATTTGGATGGCTAAGTCAGGTTCAACTTTAGAGAAGACTATGACTAAGTCATCTTGGAAGGCTAGGTTGGGTTTGGCTTTAGAGAAAATCAATTTGGAAGCTTGATCTAGTTTGCTATATAAAGAATTAGATTAGAGACTCGGTCAGGTCTTTAACCCTTAGAGAGATGAAGTTGGCTTGGTCAGGTTTTGCCTTAAGGCTAGGTCAGAGAGATCACGCTGGGAGACTAGACTTTATAGAAGGTCGAGCTAGGAGGCTCATCCTGGCTTAAAGGAAAGGTCAAGCTAGGAAATCAATTTGGAAGGCTCAGTCAAATT
This sequence comes from Reutealis trisperma, assembly GCA_947687605.1. Classification (NCBI taxonomy): domain Eukaryota; kingdom Viridiplantae; phylum Streptophyta; class Magnoliopsida; order Malpighiales; family Euphorbiaceae; genus Reutealis; species Reutealis trisperma. Next base: position 536,348 of record CANTUT010000356.1, on the reverse strand, counting down.
TAGCCTTAAAGGAGATCATGGGCTTCATAAATGAAGGCTTTTAGAAAGTAGGTTTCATAGTGAAGGCTTTTAGTCTTGAGCTTTTTTACAAAGGTGCTTTGGACCTCTTTTGAAGATGATTGGCTTTAGCTCAGGTATGGTGATAAATCTTTTAGTCACAAAGAGATCACGGGCTAATGGATAATGGTTTCCCTTTGATATGGTTGCATTAATTTAAAAGGATTAAGCTAAGACTGATTTGTAGGGCTTAAGAGACTTTGATATTAGGGATTATGTGTTTTTCCAAGGAGGCTTAATCCTTTCTAGGATAATGAGATGTTGCTAAAGAGGCATGAGATGTGCTTTGACTAGTTTGGGCCCTTCTTAATCAACTTGAGAATGATGACTCAACTTTGGTTTTATCAAGGAAATTGACTTTGATGATGATGAGTGCTAGAAGACTTGGGATTTTTTGTTTTGCCTGAGATTTTCCAAGGAGGCTTGAGCTTGAAAGGATAAGATGATTTGCCAATGAGGCTTGGGATAGAACAATATGATTTTATGAGGTTTAGGAATGGTTTGAAGGTAGGTTGGAACTTCTAAAAAGGATTAGAGAGATTGTATGGTTTTGCTATTAGTAGTATAATTAATGTAAAAAAGCAAGTCAAGCTATCTTACTATTTACGATTGAAGAGACTCTTGGAGTGACACTTTATTGGTTTGGATGTAGATGACATACTGACTAAAAGAAAAAGCCCTTAGGAATGGCTAAAGGGCTAGTGGAAAAAGACAACTTGAGAAATAGGGACACAATATACTAGTAGCGGTCAATGTAGAAGATTATGTCTTAGCTATTTGAGCTAAGAGATGGGATAGATTGATAAAATATGATATGAAGGACAAAGGATGACAAACTTGAAAGATATGTCCCCAATATGGAATAATGATGGATTAATGGTGCAATCTCAAAGGATAGGCCCCCTAATGTGGGAGGATGACTTTGAAGGACATAAGACGAGGCAAATTTACAGAAGATGATTTTACAAATATAGAGGATGCACCCTTAATAAGGGTTAAGGACTTGAGCTAAAGGACAATTTGAATAGGAAGGAAGATGACATTGGAGAAGTGATAACTAGGATGAACTCTCTCTCTTAGCTCTAACTTCTGCCTAAGTTGCCCTTTTCGGGTTTTCATTTAGCGAGCTTGAATTAATGAAATTTGGTATGAAATGAAAAAAAAAAATCCACCATGATTTAGGCTGCTGCTTTTCTTCATGTTGAAGGTTTAGTCTTCTTTGAACTTATTGCCCCTTGTTGAAGTGTAGCGTTTGATTATCCAAAGCATAATGGATAATTCCATTTGATTTGCTATTTGTGCTTCAACTATTTGATCACTTAACCTTCTTTGGTTAAGAGCTAGTAAAGCGATTATTGATGGCACCTCAAATTCTAACTTGAATTGATATAAAGTAATCTAAACTTTTAACTTCTATTGGGTAGTTTCTGAAGAAGCATAAGAAAGAACTCAAATTAACCCCATCCTTGTATTTTATTCTATGAATATTTTTGATTTACAATTCTAAAATAAAGAAAGAAGTTCTTTTTGAATCTTCAAACTGAGAGAAAAGTTGATTCGGGTAAGCAATTCTGGGATTATGAGCTCTTCCTATGACTACGAGTAGTAGCAGTAGCTGTGGCCAATACACAAGCAAGAGAATAGCCATTCTTTCGCGTGCTAGCTATGGTGGATTTAATTGACTATTCATTTTTCTCTCTTTTCTTCTTCTCTCTTTTTTCTCTTTTTTTGCCTTTTTTAAGCTCATCCATGTTGGACTAAACAAAAAAGATAAGAAATTTATGCACAAATAATGAAAAGAAAATACGGATACTTTATTATAAAAAGAAACTTTATTATGAAATAACGAACAGAGACTGATATGACCAATAAAAAATACATGAAAAAGAAAATAAGATGACATAGTTAGACTCAAAGTTAGACTTAGACTCAGACTTAGACTTGGAATTCAATCTCATACAAGTTGATTAGCTGGGCTTGAACTCCTCCATGTTATGCCACTTGGGGCTGAGATAAGGTGGGGTTTAGTTGGGTTTGGGTTCATCATTGTTCAAATTGGTAGTTAGGATTTCTATCTAAAATTATTTACTTCGAATGTATTTTTCAACCCTTGATGTAGTCCCAACCAAAGCTTTTAAGGTGAATAGGTATAGAGTTAGCATATGCGTTTGGTCAGTTGAAAGTAGTTTCTTAACAAGGATGTCCACCTATTCTTGCTTGGTTGGTCAATTATCATTTGAGCAACTTTAGCCATCCACCTAGTAAGGAACATAGAGAAAGACTCATCTAGAAGCTATTTAGTAGCTTCCAAGTCATGCATAGTGATATCCACTTCACTACTATAATGATATTGTTTGACAAAGGCGTGATAGATATCATCCCATGTTCTCTCTTTTGGCTCTAGTCTAGTGAAAGAAACTATCTCATGGGAGCAGCAATTAGTGATTGTTGAAATAAGTAAGCAAGGAGCTCATTATTCAATCCTAAAGGCTACATTGCCCCACATATATTTTTAAATGAGTTTTAGGACAAGTGGTTCCATCAATTTTTTTTTTAGTTTAGGCATTTCAAATTTGGGAGGAAGCATGGCATCAAGGAATAAGGCTAAGCTATCTATATCAATCAAGTCAGCGATACTTCTGGGATTTGATTGTCTTCTTCATAGCTTCAAGTTTATCTATGAGCAATTTGGTGTCTAAATAAGAGAAAGCTTCCCCACCTTGTAAAGGATCTAGGAGAGAGGAAGAGCTAAAGTGGGTAGTGGTGCTTGGGGCTTGAGTATTGGTAAGATTCTCAAGATAGATCTAGTTCAGATTGTGGATGAGGTTACTTTTGTTGAGGTTTGCTTGGTTAATCATGGCTCAGACTTCCTCAATAATGAATTACCTTTGTTCCTTGAATTAGACTAGTTGAGCAACTAAGATAGCTTGGAAATGCTCTTCTTACTTCTTAATAAGGTTGGTTATAAGTGTGGTTAGGAAAGCCATATCAATTGGATTGGCCACCGATACCTTAAAACCAAATAAAAGAATAATATAATTACTTACAAAAGAAACAGGACCATGGGTATGCAAACTTTCAAGGAAAAAGATTCCCTTTCAGTGTTGTGGGCTAATAGTATTTGGCCTTTTGATGATTTCTTAATGTGTGATGGGCCAAAGGTCTTTGGTTTAAGGTAGCATGTTGGGCTAAAAGTATAAGAGTGGTGTCTTGAATTTTAATGGTTTGGGGTATATTGGGCTAAGGCGATTGGGCTTAAGGGCAGTGAGTTATGTTAGGCCAAGGTTATAGGCTTAAAAGTAATGGGCTAGTATTGAAGGTAATGTGCCATGACTATTGGGCTTAAGAGTAATGGGTTTGATTTTAAACAAGAGGTAGGATCAAGATAATGGTTTTGGTATAGAGGACCTAAGATGCTTAGTTTTTTTTTTTTTTTTAAGAGGAGAAGGATAAGGGGTATGGGTTAGGCTTATGGGGGTTTGAGCAGAGGAACTTGAGTTTTAGGATTAGACAATGGTATTTAAGATCATGTGTTTAAGGTTTAAGGTTGAAGGTGTTTGAGATAGAGATGAGAGTTTGACCCTTCTTTGGTTCAAGGTGAGACGTAAACTTAAAATGAATGATTTTTTTTTTTTTTTTTTGTACATGATGGATGTATGATATGGATGGAGAAAAAAATTTTCATGAAGACATAATTACACAAGGCTTTGATTATGGTACATACTACCTAAGGTCAGGATCTAGGTTCATTACATGAGAGGGTAATGGTTGCTTATATATGGTACCCGTCACATTAGAATAGCGACATACTTAATCACTTATGAGTCAAAGAGCCTCGCATAGGTCTAATAGTACATCCATACTCATTGCACCATTGGAAAAATCAAAGAATTCGTTGCAGGTGGGTGATTTTGCTATCAGTGAATGGACCTAAGGAGGATTATCTACTTGATGCTACTCATTATCCACTGTTTTCCTAGAATTAGGTTTGAAGGCAAAGAGCCTATACAAATGATGTATGAAAGTTATTTTTTGTAATATAAGTGTCAAACTTTAATTTAAACTAATTAGTAGTCCTCTTATTTCTTTTGTTAAAAAGAAAGTGGTCCCCAGTGGACTCACCAACTATGAGACCTCACCCGAGTACTAGTATGATATGATAAAAGGGATCAAAATGCCCATTTGAACTAAGTCTCCTGATTTAACTCTCAGGTTCAAATTGGTTGATTTTGAAAAATGATTTAGAGTCACCACTTTAATTTTATTTTTTATTTGGGAAAAAGTTAAGAAAAAAACCCAATTAAATGAATCTAATTTTATTTTATCTCAAAGGAAAAATGTACTAGTCCTTGATTATCAAAGAGGATTCAGAGACTAGATTTTTGGTTTACTTTAGAAAAAATTAGTTTTGCAAGCTTAATACAAAATGACTTTAAAATAAATTTCATGAACAGTTTATAAATACATGAATAGTTATATATGCATGATTCATTCATTCATCCATTCAATAAGTAAACTAGTAAAAAGGAAAGTAAAGAAAATGTATAAATTAAATTTACATGAAAAAACCAAAGTAGAAGATACTTTCTCTAGCTCTTATGGGTTTAGGAAAGTCACACATTTTCCAAACTAAATTCTAAAGTAATACAATAAAATAGAGAATAAAAAACAAATCTTAATCTATATGAAGAAGGTGAAAAGGAAGAATATTGTCTATTTTAGTTGGATTTGATACTTGGAACAAGCATGCCTACATATCCTTTTGAATGGAAATTAAAATCCGCATAGTTCGCCTTTCTTGCAAAAAAGGTTTGTTTTAGTCTTAGATTTTTATCATGTTTCGGTTCACTGATTAAAAGAAGGATTGAATTAATTGATTTAAACAATTTAATTGATTACCAAGTTATTAATTATGTCAAATTTTTTATTAACATGAATCAAATTAAATTGATTAATTAAAGAATGTGGGATAAAAGAGAAATAGGAAAGCCAAAGGGCCTTAAAGGGAGAAGAGATCCCAAAGAAGGAAAATAATAAATAAATAAATAAAAGCACAAGAAAAAGGAAAGAAAACTTACGTCAAACGACAAGTGGAGACTTGAGTCAGACGAGGGGAACCTTTTGACTTAAAGGATCAGCTGAGAAAAGTCACAACCCAACTTACTTTGCAAAGAAAAAAATAAAAGAAATTTTAAATAGATAGCTCATTCCTTGGTGAATCAAGCTTATAGAAATGATTTGCTTGATGCAAAAACTAATTAACCAAGCCAAGAGATGAAGAAAACTGAGTGCGGGGACCCCCTATATATAGAGAAAAGACTGTGGGAAGAGTTTGTAAAATTTTGATGCGGAATTCAAAATAAAAAAAGCAAGAAAAAATAAAATTTCAGTACTAGGACCACATAGGCCTATGCAGTTACCACATAAGATTATGGGGTTTTCGCATAGGCTTATGTAGTTACCGCATAAGCCTGTGGCATTGCTGCATAAGTCTATGTATCGATCCACCAGTTTTGCCTTTTTTATTCGTTTCTTGTCCGTTTTTCGCAATTCTAGTCGCATTGTATTTATTATTCAATCCTAGATGATCTGAGAGTAACTTAGAGGTCAAAGGGATAATTTTTGATTCCCAGAGTTTTGTTTCCTAGTTTTTCATTTTTGACAGTTTTTAGCAATTTCGGCTTCTGCAAGTCTATTTCCCAAGCTTAGGTGCTTTTAAAGTTCAAATGCATACTAAAGAGTACAAAATTAAGGATTCACAGCTGCTTTATGATATTCATTATCTTTTCTTCTCTGCCTATTATCATTTTCTAATATCCATTTGTATTCTTCATTCTATATTATTCAAATCCAACTTAACTAATAAAAGAGGCAATTAGACAAAATTGCTCTGGCTGTAGTAAATATTGCTCTACAAATAGCACCACCCCTTAATAAATTCATAAAACTAGAGAATTCAATTAATTTATATTGAGATTTAAAATATTAAATTGATAGTATGATATAATAAGTTTTAAAATCAATTTTGCTTTTACCCTTCGAATTATGTCAGTATGAAAATTGCACTTTTCCATTAAGCTAATTTTTTGGCTCTTTAAGTGTGTAAGAATTGCAGAGATGCCAAAATTGTGAGGCATCTAAATCATTTCAATTGAGTAAATGTGTTTGTTTGACTATAGTTAGATTGATTGTGCAAGGTTTAAATGGCTTTGAGCCTAACCCTTAAGTTCCCTAACTTCATCCTAAAAATTTTACTAGAATCAACAGTAAACTAATTGCAAGTTAGAGATTTTTATTGTTTTGAAAATATGTAATTGCAATATGAATTACAGATTGATTGGTTGTTCATAGTGTGTGAGTACAAAGAATTGTAAATACTGAACTTAGGAAAATTACAAAATGATTGTAAGTGCTTAGAATGTTTGTCTCAAAAATTTTGCTCAGAGAGGTTTGAATGATTGATTTGCTCATTGAGAGACTTGTTTGATTGATTGATTGAGTTTGATTGGATGATTGGTTGAAGGTTACTTTTGTCTTTTATTTTTCATTTTATAGCCACTAGTTGATAGCTATCATTTGCCACTCATTCTAATACTCCACGTCACCTCTTTATTTGCACATAACTTTAGTCAATTTGTTTAGCAAGAAGTCCATAGCATCTTTGGAATTTATCATTTTTCACATGTAATTTTGATTTTGGCATGCTTCTAATAATCACTTTATAAGCTTTACCCATAGGAATGGTCAAAATGGAAGGAGAGAAAGTGAGGGGGAAGAAAATGGTGAGGGATATTAAATTTTCACCTATTTAAGAAATGAGGTGAAAAGCAAGGGAGGAGAAATTAAATCTCCTTGGCCCATAATTTTTAATCACTGAAAATGGGAAAAAAAGTTGGAGAAATCACTTTTTTCTATCAAATAAAATTAACTTTTCAAAATTCCCGTCATTTTTTACATATCACATCAATTCCTTTTGTTCTCTCATTTCAAAGCAACTCTACTTAAGGGCAAAATTGTCATTTTATTAATTTATAATAATCTCCTTTTTTTGCTTCACATTTCCCAAAAAAAATTATAAACTCTCTCCCCTCATTTTTCCCTCATTCCTAAACACATCAAGAGAAAATAAATATTCTTTTCTTTTCACTTTCTTCCACCTCACTTTCTTCCTCCTTAATTTCTCCTCCCACAAACGTTTTTTCAAATAAAAGGTTAATTTTTGTGAGTGCAAGTCATTAATTAAATAATTAATAATTTCATTGGATCTAACTCTAAAAATTTATTGGGCCGCTAAATAATTTACAGACTAGACCCAATATATTTTTAGTGCAAATAAATTAATATTAAAATATTATTTAATAATTATTTTTAATATAGTTTAAGGTAAAATTATAATTGAATTTTAGGATAAGGTTCAATTATGCCCCTATGATTTTGCCACTAGAGCATATTAGCACCTATTTTTTTCGCGATCTCAATTGGACACTTCAACTATTCAAATCCAACAAAGTAGTCCCATTTTAAATCCTGACTTAACCCTTGCCTGCCAGACGTTTTGGAGGCTCATTTTTTTTTTATTTCTATCTCCTACGTGGACATAAATAGATTAATTAACTTAGTAGAGAGATGGGTAGCACACCAAGTTAAGCACACTTTGAACAAACTTTATTTACTTCTATCTATACACTTTCTATCTCCATGCTGTAAGCATTCTTGCTTCAAATACTCTTTCCTTCATTGCTTCTCTCTGTCTATCCATTTTTGTCTTGAATGATTCACAAAAGCTAGCTTATGTAATTGAAAAAGCCAATATCAACTGAAAGGCACTGGTTAAAGGTACGTGGTTAATAAAGACATATTTGATTTTGTTAGTGCATGTGGGGTTCATTTATGTGGATGCATGTGGGGTATAAGGGTTAAATTTTATATTGTATTATCTTCTCTTTTGTTTGATTATTTCGAGTATGTGGTCCACATTGTAAGGTATATTGATGACAAAAATATACTAGGTTTTCTTGATTATATTAAAAAATTAAAGATTTGTTATCAAGTGTATAACTATTAATTAAACAATTAGGGATTTTGAATTTCAATTAGGGTTTTATTGGGTAGTGAAAAATTACGGATTTCACTGCTGAAATTAAGGGTTTTATGGGTAAAGACAAATTAGGGCGTTTTAAAATTAAAATTACGGGTTATGTGGGTAATTGAGAAATTAGTGATTTTTTGAAATTGAATTTAGGGGTTAATTGGGTAATGAGAAATTAGGGTTTTCTAAGATTAAAATTGGGGTTTTAATGGGCAATGATAATTTAGAGCTTTTGTAATTGGAATTTAGGGTTTACTAGGTAATGAGAAATTAGGGATTTATGAAATGAAATCATAGTTCACTAGATGATGATAAATTAAGGCTATTGTTTATAAAATCTGATCATTATGTATTTAATTTGTAATTGTTTGTAATTAATTTTAGTTAAATTAATAATTGTGATTGTTTGTTTCCAATTAGCATTCTAAATTATCCTTCTGTTTTTGAATTAAAGTACAATGGATATAAATTTCCACTTTGGGGTGAGTGAATGTGTGATCCTGACTTAAAATGCAGTAATGGAGATATGGATACATTGTTTAATTTTGATATTGATTATATGCGTGTTAATGATCTCAAGGTTAGATATAAAACAATATTAGGTTTTCATAATGTGTCTGATATTAGTGTGCTGGAACTAGGAAAGAATTTGCATAATGGCCTTGTATTGATTAATGATAACATATCAATTAGGAGAGTATTAGATTAAATTAGAGCTAATAGTTGGGTAAGGGAGATACTGTGAACCCTTAATTTTGCACCTCTCAGAATTACATATCATTCAGTCAGGAAAGGAATCAATCAAGGCTTGTAAATCATCATCAATCATCTGAGACTAAGGACTGAGTATGACGCAACTAGAATCATGGAAAACAGATGAGAAACGAGTGAGAACGAGTGACAACGGGCAAAATAAGCGAAACTGCATAGTTGCCGCAAAGCTCTGCAGCATTGCTGTAGAGCCTTCTGCGGCACTGCGGTAGAGGACTCTATGGTGCTGTAGAGGCATGTGCAGCAACCGTACCATGTCTTCTCTTCCCATATTGGAAATTTCAACTTCTATGCTTCAAACCTTCTCCTATATATAGAGGGCCTCCCCACACTTCAAAAGATCAACTTCTAGAGCTTGAAAAGCATTACTTCAAGCAAAATGCTTTGCATTTGCTCCTTGCTTTACAAAGTGAGTTGGAGGGTTTCTCCTTGATTCCTACCTAACTAGTTTAAGGCTTTCTGCCGCCTGCATGTTTGAGGCAAGTCTCTGGCCCAAGGCTCGTGTCGGCCGCCCAAGGCTAGCTGCCACTTACTGTCCGAGGCTAACCGTGCCCTGCCATCCAAGGCTAGCTACTGCCGTCCAAAACTAGCCTCTGCCTGCCATCTAAGGCCAGCCGCCATCTAAAGCTAGCCGCCGCCCGTCATCTAAAGCCAGCCGCCGCCCGCCATCTGAGGTAAACTTCTTTTCCCTTAATTTCCTTACATATTTTATTTAGTTAATTAAATTGATTTATCTAGGTTGTTAGCTAATCAACTCAGTAATCAATTAAATTAATTAATTAATTCAACCCTCTTTTAATCAATCAATCAAAACATGATAAAGTGGCTAGGCTAAACTAACCTATTTGCAAGAAGGGAGAATTGCATGGGTTCTGATTCCTATTCAAAGGGATATGTAGGCATGCTTGATTCAGGCATCGAATCCAATTAAAACTAACCAACTCTCTCCCCTATCACCTTCTTCACTTACTTTTATTTTGCTTTCCTTTACTTAGTCATTAGGTTTAGTTTGGGGAATGTGTGACTTCCCTATAACCCATAAGGGCTAGAGGAGGTATCCCCTAAGTTTGGATTTCATTGTAATATTAACTCTCTTTTATTTTGAATTCTAATTGTGTATAAACTTTGTTGATTGAATGATCATGCATATTATAAACTATTCATCCATTTTAATTTATTCATGAAATATATTTTAAGTCACTTTCATATTACTTGGCCAAACTTATTTTGTTAAACCGAAAACCTAGTCCTCGAATCCTCTTTGGTTTTGAGGCTAGTGATCTTTTTTCTTTGGGTAATAATTGGAGTTAAATGGGTTTTTTCCTTATATTTTTCCAAATAAAAATAAATTATGATGGCGACTCTAAGAAATAATTTTAAAATCTATCAAAGATAAGCCCAAGGGCTTCCTCGCTAGTTCTTTCCCAAATGAGCATTTCGATTCCCTTTAGCGGATTGGACCAGTGCTCGGGTGAGGCCTCACAGTTGGTGACTCCATTGGGGACTAACTTTCTTTTAATAAAAGGAAAAAATAAGTAGACTATTAATTGGTTTAAAAAGAGTTTGGCTTTTTAATATGATTGTGACTTTGCATGCATCACTTGCATAGGCTCTTTGCCATCCAACCTAGTTTTAGGAAAATAATGGATAGTGAGTAACATCGAGTGGGTCTATTGACCGATAGTGAAATCATCCACCCCGCGACAAATCCTTTGATCCTTTCAAAGGTGTAACAAGTATGCACGTACTGTTGGACCCATGCGAGGCTCTTTGACTCACATATGGTTAAGTATATTGCTGCTCTAGCGTGACAGGTACCCAAATCAAGCCACCCTTACCTTTTCATGTAATGAACTTAGATCCTAGCCTTAGGTTGTATGTACCATAATTAAAACCTTGCATCTTTGCGTTTTCATGAAATCTTCTCATGCATCTCATGCATCCATATTGTATAACAAAACATGCATTCATCTTAAGTCTAGGTCGAACCTTGAACCAAAGAAGGGTCAAACATTCTTATCTCCATTCGAACATCTCCCCCTTAAACACCTTACTATAACCTCCATCCAAAAACCTTCACCCCCACAAACTTAAAACCATCACCCTTTACCATAGCCTTTAACCTAAATACCAATACCATAACCCTAAATCTTACCCTTTTACCTTAACCTTTAACCTAAACACCAATATCCTAAACCTAAACCTTATCCCTTTACCTTAGCCTTTAACCTAAACACCAATATCCTAGCCCTAAAACCTTACCCCATTACCTTAGCCTTTAACCTAAATAATAATACCCTAGCCTTAAACCTAAAACCTTATTTCCCTAGCCTTGACCTCAAACATCTCTAACTTTAAACACTGTTATCTTAACCTTACCCAAAATGTCTTTGTCCTAAATTGTAACCTAAAAACATATCTACCCTCCTCTTACCTATACCTTATCAACCTAGCCACAACACAATATTCTTAAGCCCAACACCCACGACCCATCACCTTTCAAAACCAGTCTGTTACCCTTAAGCCCAATAACTTTGGCCAAACACACTACCTTAAACCTAATACCCTTAGTTCAGTCTACTACCCTAAGCCCAAAACATCTGTCCCATCATGCCTTAAGCCCAAAAAAATGGTTGGCCCATGACACAATAAGGAAGCCTTTCTCTTAGGATCTACATGCTTATACCTTTATCACCTCTTCTGTTTCATACCCGTCACTTACCTTATTGCTTTGGTTTGAAGGTACTAATGGCCCACCCACTTGATATGGCTTCCTTGACCACACTTGTACCAGAGTCCTTAAGAAGCAAGAAGAATATTTCCAAGCTATCCTAGCTGCTCAGTAAGCCCAATTTAAGGAACAAAGGCAATTCATCATTAAGGAAGTTCGAGCTATGATTAACCAGGCCACCCTTAGCTATTCTAACCCAAAACTTATCTTGAACTAGACCAATCTTAGCCAAACCAATTCATATCTAGACCAAGGTAGGGAAGTTTTCTCTTATCTAGACACTAGATTGTTTATAGAGAAACTTGAAGCCATGGAAAGAACCATCAAATCCCTAAAGCACCGCAATGATCTAATTGATATGGACAGTTTAACCTTATTTCCTAATGCCAAGCTTCCTCCTAAATTCAAAATGCCTGAGCTAGAAAGATTTGATGGAATCAGTTGCCCTACGACCCATCTAAAGATATATGTGGGGAAACCTTTAGGAGTTAGCGATGAGCTCCTTGCTCAACTATTCCAACAATCACTACTCAGTGTTACCAAGAAATGGTTCCTTTCACTAGACAAGAGCAAGAAAAGGACATCAGATGATATCTGTTGTGCCTTTGTTGAATAATATCATTATAACAGTGAAATGGATGTCACTAGGCATGACCTGGAAACCATCAAGCAGCTTCCAGAGGAGTCTTTCTCTATGTTCCTTACAAGGTGGAGGGCTAAAGCTGCTCAAATGATAAATAGGCCAACAAAATAAGAACAAGTAGACATCCTTGTTAAGAATCTAGTTCTAGCCTACCGAGCCCACTTGTTAACCTAATACTTATCCGCTTTTAAGGCTTTGATTGCAATCGTATCAAATGTTGAAGATTGCATCCAAAGTGTATCATTTCAACATGAATTCCTCACCATTAACCTGAACAGTGATGAAGAACCTAAACCTAATTGAACTCCACCTTACTGCATCCCCAAGTGGCATGACATGTAAGAGTTCAAGTTCAGCTAATCTGACCTATCTGAGATTGAATTCTAAGTCTAAGTCTAAATATCCAAGTTTGAGTTTGAGTTCCAAGTCTGAGTCTGTTGTCTTATTTTATTTTTCATCAATCATGTCGATTCCTTTTTTTGTTATCTTGTAATAAAATTTTTTATTGTAATAAAACATTCGCATCTTTTAATTATTTATGCACTTGTCTAAACATGGATGAGCTTTGAAAAAAAAAAGAGAGAAAAAAAAAAGGGAGAAAAAAAGAAATGAACATCAATTAAATCCACCACAATTGAAGTGCCATCAATAATTGCTTTGCCAGCTCCTAACCAAAGACGGTCAAGAAATATACCTCTCAGCAAATAATTAAAGCACAAAATCAAATGATAAACCTCAACAAGGGGCAACAAGTTCTTCAAATCTAAAATTCAAATGTTAAAGCCCCTCAAAGCAAAGCAGCATGTCATGGTGGAATGTTTTCTCTTAATTTTCATTAATCCAAGCTCGCTAATTTGAAAATCTAAAAAGGGTGGCTTAGGCAAAAGTTAGAGTTAAAAGAGAGAGAGAGAGAAAGCTCATCCTAGTCATCTTCTTTTGTATCATTCAAAGTTTGTCAAATCATCTTCAATCAATCCATCTCGTCTCATGTCCTTAAAGTCATCATTCCTCATTAGCTTGCTCATTCTTTAAAGTGATATTATCGCCTATGCTCTTATCTCACAATGGGGGCATATCTTTCTAGGTCATAATCATTTATTGTTAATTCGTCTCGTCACTTAGCTCAAAGAGCTTAGGCATAATCTTTCACATTGCTAGTCTGTCATGTTTCTATCTCTTATTGGGAGCAAAATCCCCAAGTAGTCTTTTTTCATTAGTCCTTCAGCCACTCCTTAGGGCACTTCCTTTCATCTAGTCTGTCATCTACATTCAAGCTAACAAAGTGTCACTTTAACTGTCTCTTCAATCTCAAAATGACAAGATTAGCTTGGCTTGTTCTTTTCCGTGAATCATGCTACATACAGCCTCCCAGATCCTTTTCAAAGTTTCCAACCTGCCTTTGAACCATTCCCCAACTTCAAAATATATCATTCCATCTTTTCAAGTTCAAGCCTCATACCATCCTTTTCTTAGCAAAGTCTTATCATCTTTTAAGGGCCAAGCTCATAGGCAGAAACAAAGATCCTAAGTCTTTCAAGACTCATCATCCTTAAAGCCAGCTTTCTCTAGCATAACTGAAACCAAATCATGTCTTGCAAAGCTTAAGAAGAGCTCGAACCGCTCAAGTCATTCCATGTCTCATTGGCAAAATTTCATCATCCTTGAAAAGACTAAGCCTTTTTGGCAAATTACAACCAAGTCAAAGCTTACCAACCATCCAATGGGCATTGAAAATCTAATATAACCATGAAAAAAGCGCAAACCCTCATCCATGAGCCTGTGACCAAAACCCTTAACACCATACCTAAGCTAAAGCCGACCATCTAAGGCACCCTGAACCAAAGCCTTCAAGCCTAGCCTTCACCATGAAGCCTAAGCCCAAAAGCCTTCATCATCAAGCCCAAACCAAAAAGCCTTTACCATGAAGTCCAAACCAAGAAGCCTTCACCATGAAACCTAAGCCCAAATGCCTTCACCATGAAAACCACTCCCCAAAAGCCTTAATTATGAAGCCCAAGCCTAGCTTTCACCATAAAGCTCAAACTAAGAAGCCTAAGCCTAGCTTTCACCATTCACAAAAGACCATAATCCCCTCCAAAACTAAATGTGACAAAACCTTCCCTAAACTAATTTCCTAGCCTAACCTTTCCTCTAAGCTAGACCTAACCGAGCCAAAGGCAGAACTTGACCAAGTCTTCCAAATAAACTCCCCAAAGGTTGCAACCTAACTAAGCCAAAATCCCAGACCTGACTAAGCCTTCCACATGAACTTCTCTAAGGACAAGCCCTATAAGCTGACCTTCCCCAAACCTTCCAAATTAATCATCTTAAAAAACCTAACCTTCCTAATCCAGCTCTCCAATTCAACCTCAAACCAAAATCAAGCCTATCTAACTAAACAACCTGATCTTTTCCAAGACCACATCATACTTCTTCCTGGACCAAACTAATAGCCATTAACCAGCCAATCTCATACCTAGCATGCCCACTTCACCTTTAAACTAGGCAATCAACTAAAAAACCAAATAACCAAACCACTTTCCTTTATCATTCTAAAGTAGGGGCATATCCCTTCCAAATATTCACCTTTCTGAAATGGGGGCATCTTTCTCTCAAAGATCAACACTTTTATATCAGGCTGACCCTTCACAGGTTCAAGGTATTAGATCATTGCATAATCATCTAGCATTTTTGCGTTAAATAAGATCATCACGTTTCATTCCTATCAGAAAGGACCATTATTGTTCCTATCAGATAGGATAGTTATCTTTACCATTCCTACCAGACAGGATGGCCATCTCTTCTTGATCCTACCAAGACAAGATCATCACTTTCATTCCTACCAGACAGGAACTGCCATTTTCTTCCTGATGCTCCCAAATATACCAGGGGCATCCTTCTGCTGCTCCCAAATATACCGGGGGCATTCTCTTTATAACTTCATAATGCTTCCAAATATACCAGAGGCATCCTTCTACCACTCTCAAATATACTGAGGGCATCCTCTTTAAAACTTCTTGCCACTTCCAAATATATTGGGAGCATCCTCCTGCCGCTCCTAAATATACCAGGGGCATCCTCTTCAGAACTTCCTAACGCTCCTAAATATACTGGGGGCATCCTCTTCAGAACTTCTTGCCGCTCCCAAATATACCGGGGGCATCTTTTTGTTGCTCCCAAATATACCAAAGGTATCCTCCTGTCGCTCCCAAATATACCAGAGGTATCCTCTTGAGAACTTTTTGCCGCTCCCAAATATACCGGGGGCATCCTCTTCAGAACTTCCTAACACTCCCAAATATACTGGGAGCATCCTCCACTTCGCTTTCAAATATATTAGGGGCATCCACTTTGCTTCCAAATATACCAGGGGTATCCTATTCACTTCCAAATATACCGGGGGCATCCACTTCACTTCCAAATATACCGGGGGCATCCTCGCCACTTCCAAATATACTAGGGGCATCCACTTTGCTTCCAAATATATTGGGGGCATCCACTTTGCTTCCAAATATACTGAAGGCATCCTCTTCATTTCACACTTATCAGAATTTCCTACTGCTTTCAAATATACCAAGGGGATACTCTTCACTTCCAAATATAATGGGGGCATCTTCTTCATTCTAAAGTTCACACTCATCAGAACTACCTACCATATAAAACAATCTTGATGAGGAGGGCAACTGTGAACCCTTAATTCTGTACCTCTCAGAATTATAGACTATCCAGTTAGGAAAGGAATCAATCAAGGCTCATAAATCATCATCAAATCATCTGAGACTAAGTAACGAGTATAACGCAATTGGAATTATGGAAAACGGACTAGAAACGAGTGAGAACATGTGAAAATGGGCGAAACTGCATAATTGCTGCATAACTTTGTGGCTTCGCCATAGAGACTCTATAATGCTGCAGAGCCTTCTACGACACTGCCACAGAGGACTCTATGGTGCCGCAAAGGCCTATGCAGCAACTATAGCATGTCTTCTCTGTGCAGCAACTGTACCATGTCTTCTCTTCCCACATTGGAAATTTCAACTTCTATGGTTCAAACCTCCTTCTATATATAGAGGGTCTCTCCACACTTCAAAAGACCAACTTTTAGAGCTTGAAAAGCATTACTTCATACACAACACTTTGCACTTACTACTTGCTTTACAAAGTGAGTTAGGGGGTTTCTCCTTGATTCCTACCGGATTAGTTTAAGGCTTTCCATCGCCCGTCTGTTTGAGGCAAGTCTCTTGCCCAAGGCTCGTGTCCGCCGCCCAAGGCTAGCTGCTGCTTGCTATCCGAGACTAACCTCCTCCTGCCATCCAAGGCTAACTACCATCGTCCAAAGCCAGCCGCCGCCACCTGCCGTCTAAGGCCAGCCACCATTCGAAGCTAGTCGCAGTCCTCCGTCTAAAGCCAGCCGCCGCCTGCCATCTGAGATAAGCTTCTTTTCCCTTAATTTCCTTACATCTTTTAGTTAGTTAATTAAATTGATTTATCTAGGTTGTTAGCTAATCAACTCGGTAATCAATTAAATTAATTAATTAATTTAACCCTCTTTTAATCAATCAATCAAAACATGATAAAGTGGCTAGGCTAAACTAACCTTTTCGCAAGAAGGGAGAACTACATGGGTTCTGATTCCCATTCAAAGGGATACGTAGGCATGCTTGGTTCAGGCATCAAATCCAATTAAAACTAACCAACTCTCCCCCCTATCACCTTCTTCACTTACTTTTATTTTGCTTTCCTTTACTTAATCATTAGGTTTAGTTCGGGGAATGTGTGACTTCCCTAGAACCCATAAGGGCTAGAGGAGGTATCCCCTAAGTTTGGATTTCATTGTAATGTTAACTCTCTTTTATTTTGAATTATAATTGTGTATAAACTTTGTGAATTGAATGATCATACATATTATAAATTGTTCATGCATTTTAATTTATTCATGAAATATATTTTAAGTCACTTTCATATTACTTGGCCAAACTTATTTTATTAAACCAAAAACCTAGTCCCTGAATCGTCTTTAGTTTCGAGGCTAGTGATCTTATTCCTTTAGGTAATAATTGGAGTCAAATGGGTTTTTTCGTTATATTTTTCCAAATAAAAATAAATTAAGGTGGCGACTCTAAGAAATAATTTTCAAATACATCAAAGATAAGCCTGAGGGCTTCCTTATGAGTTCTTTCCCAAATGAGCATTTTGATTCCCTTTAGCGGATCAGACCTATGCTCGGGTGAGGCCTTATAGATTTGTATATTGCCCATGAAGTAGATGTTCCAATGTTTTTAAATAAGCCCTTGTTAGCATTAGAACCTCCATCAATAGTTAACCTAGCATATGTACTTGTTGATGTACATGTTGACCCAGTAGATGTACATACTGATGACTACATACGTACACAATGTAGTCACTTTGGTGAGGGTGAAGCTGGGGGTCAATGTTCAGTAGGGGTTATAACAACTAATGAGGGTATGGGGCAAGACAGTGTGTATTATGACTTTAGTGCATAGGTAGATGTAAGGTCAATACTAACCCAAGAGGACGAAGGGAAGTAATGAGCCCAATAGCAATACTAACCCAACCAAACTTAACAGAAAATGTCAGCAACAAAAATGTGGCATATGTCAATAGGAGGGGCACAATAGAAGGATATGTCCTCAGCAAAACAGGGTTAGTATCCATATTTTTAGTTGCTTTTCCTTAGATTTTTTTGTAGTCAATGATAAGATTGTTTATACTTATAGTTGTTTTAATTTTTTAATAGGCACCAAGAGAGGGGACAAATGATTCTCATGTGCTTACTTCACTACTCAGTTAGCAACTACTAAAAACACAGCAGCATTCAAACACTGCTCAGTCACAAAGTAGTGAGTCACTAAGAACAAGATATAAATAAGGGTTAAATAATCAGCCACTAAGTAGTCAGCCACCAAGGGTTAGATAACAACAAAGAATAAGACAAACTCCTATCATGTCGGCCCCTGATGGATCTTCACAAGGTACCAGGCCTATTCCTAGGGGTCTTGGTGTCATGGTTGATGAAAATACTTGTCAAACAATATTTAATGTAAGTATGCTTGCAATTTCAACTTAAATATTGACATTCTTGGATAGTGAATAAGGCTACTGGTTAGTTGGTTTAATTTTTTTTTTTCATTTTGTGTATACAGCCCAGTATGTCCACTCAAATGGTGATTGTTGTTGGAATTCAACCTTCAATTTCGGACGTAGATCCTATAACAAGATTTTCTATACCTAATGAGAGAGAGATTAGCAAGACAAGGAATACGAAATCAACAATTAGCAACTCAAGGAATTTCAACTTCATTGGTGATAGATCGCAGGTCACATATATAACTGACCTGCCATTTAGGCCATCAGGACTACAATGGCAAGGAACCCCAAGCATTACTAGAAGACAACTGGAGGTTGTGAGAGAGGGCCTGATTGGAAGAAATTATTACAAAAAGAAGAATGCACTAATTTGTAGAAATTGCAATGAACAAAGTTTATTCAATTTTTTTTTAGACATGTTAATTATTTTGTTGATGGATGTTATGAAGCGAAAGTTGAAATTAGGGCAAATTGATGCACTAATTTGTAGAAATTGCAATAGGAACTAGACCTTAATACATTATGGCTCAAGTTCCACAGGAACTCTTCAAGATATTTTTGTGGGTGATTATTATTATGTTCTTTTTTGTAAAAAACAATGATTACAATAATGTGTAGTGACCTTAATTTTACAGGCACACACCAGCGAATTTTGATATGCCATTCATTACAGTTTTCACGATCTTTTCATATGTTTAAAAAGAAGTTCTGTTTTTATTTATCCTTTTCTCACTAAAGCATTACAATTGTAAAACAAAAATAAGCCATACACCACATCATTGTATCAACATTGAATCAACATCAACAGTAACAAGCAAATTTAATCAATAATATACTAAACCATTAAATCATAATATATTACATAATTAAGTCTTAACAATTTGCAGTTATTACATTGGATAACTTCTTGCAGTAATTATCCAAAAAATCATCAAAATCTAACATGCAAAATATATTCCCATTCAGTTTTATTTCAATACAAAATAAAGTAATATTATCTAAGACACAATGGCTATAACAAAAGTTTCTGTTCTTCTCTTTTTGTCCTTCATAATTTCTTCATCCTTTTTTTTTATGAGCTTTCTTTAATTTCTTTAGTTCTGCCCATAAATCAGCCACTTTATCATTAATGCTACCCTTTCCTTTATTCTCCATTTCTATCATTTCATGCCTTAGCATCTCATTCTCCATCTTCAAATTATTTAACAACTCCTTTGCTGTCATAGTCATTAGCTCATCGTATCATTCAAAAAAACCATATGAATGGCTCTTCAATAGATTAGGCTATCATTCAACACACAAATAAGACTTCCCAATAAGAAAAAAATTACACAAAAAATTTCAAATTAAAACTTACATTCCAAAACTTGCACATAAAGTATCTCCTTCCTAGGTTATCTTCGCTCCATGATGTCTTCCTAGGAGCTTTAAGTCTTCTTCCATATTTTCTACATTTACTATATCTCCATGGCTCTTCATAATCATAATCAACAATAGTTTGTACAAAATCCATGTTTACACTTGCAGACAAAGAAGAATAAT
Source organism: Reutealis trisperma (assembly GCA_947687605.1). Lineage (NCBI taxonomy): Eukaryota > Viridiplantae > Streptophyta > Magnoliopsida > Malpighiales > Euphorbiaceae > Reutealis > Reutealis trisperma. Next base: position 516,407 of record CANTUT010000356.1, on the reverse strand, counting down.
AATAAGAAGAAGAAGAATAATCCTTCTGATTTTAATTTCACTAGCAATTTTAGGGTTTTTGATTTTGGGAAAATAGTTTTAAATGAGAGAGATAAATAAATGTTTCCAACGATAATATCATAATAAGATTGTATGGAAGGAGAGAGAAGACTTTATGTCCACTTAAGTGAGAGAAATAAAAAAAAAAATGAGCCCCATAAATATCTAGCAGGTAGAGGTTAAGTCAAGAGTTAAAATGGGCCTACTTTGTTGGATTTAAATAATTGAATTGTCCAATTGAGATCACGGAAAGAATGAGTGCTAATGTGCTCTAGTGGCTACACCATAAGGGCATAATTAAACTGTCACGGCCCATCTTTGAACCGTGACTATCCTAAGGTATAGGGAGACGTAAGGTCATCTAACCCGTAGAACAACCTATAACTTATAAGCTGTTACTATCACGTTATCCTTACCCCAAGATCGTAGCCATAATTCTTATTCCTTATTACCGATTACCGTGTTAATTACCTATGTAATAGTCATTTATCGTTTAAATTCATTTTCATACTTATCGCTTTTAAACTCCATTTTTCAGTAATTTAATTGTAACTTAAGTAAATATTACTTATGTATCTGAACTGTACTAAGGTACTATCCAACCACACATACAAATAATATTCTAAGTAATACCATTATTATAGACTTTAATAAAACATGGAGCTCTAGAGTGAAACCTCCAAAATACAACATAATATGTACATGATGATACCAAAACTAGCAATGCAATTTCCAAGCGAAGACGTAGAACTTAGAATTTACCTTGCCGAACCATCAACTGGTCCTGAAAATAAATAACAACTATGGGGTGAGACAAAACTCAGTGAGTACAAAATAATACTATATAAAGTAACAAATGGTATGGGGTCTCATGATGATTTCTTATAGCAATAAAATAAAATGGATCAAGAGTTATTCTTATAGAATACTTTTCCATATATAATAAATATTGTATTTTAGCAGAATATTTTCTTTCTTAGAAACGGGATGTTTCCCCCATAATCAATCGAGTGGCAGCCTACGCCTTGCTCACTCCCCCATTCCTAGTCACACGTACAACTGATCAGGCCGTACGTACTAGGGACCGTAAGCCCTTCCCAGCTAAGGTTCGGATAATCTTTACCCTATCCGCGAGTTCATTACCATTATGCACAAGGTTTGATGTATTGCCCCATATCATAGGGGTATTTTGCTTATCATGATATCATTATAATATTTTATTTCTCTATCCATGAAATGATTCAATGGATAATATATCAATAAATAATCAAAATCCCTATCATGGATCATATTATGAGATTAAGCAATAAGGCTCATTTGGCCAAGTGCCATAAAGGATATTTAATTCAATAATCGGTAAAGCATATCATCCATGCCAAAGAATTGCAGTGCATTTTAATTAGGGAAAGTGATTCAACATTCATGCTTATATTTAAAGCACAAGGAATATAATATTATTAGGTACTCACCTCTTACTCCTTAGCTCTTATACCAATAGTTCTAATTTAGATTATAACGAGGCTCCTTGGTATCTCGAGCAATGCCTTTGCCTTTCGATTCTACAAATACACCCAAACAATCGTATATTAATTTCTACTCCTTTAACTTGCTAATCTAATTCTAAACTCAATTTAACATCAACTTCCTACTATTAATCACCAAAACACATTCCAATACATTAAACAATAGCAAACTTAAACACATTAATTATTTAATCACTTTATTCCAAAATCCCATGTTGTCCAAATCCTTTCATCAAAACAATTAGGTTCCTTTTCCTTCCTAATTCCTTAATTAAATCCTATGTTCATTAATGGAAACCAATGCAATCAATTTTCTAACATTTAGGAGAATTAACAAAAATCAAAAATCAAAATCTCTAATTTGGTATATTCCAATTAGAGTTGAAAAATCATTTTCATCAACCACATTTCAAATTAATTTCATAAACATCAAATTGAATTAATCACAAGCTTATTTAACCAATAAATCTTAAAAATTAAAGTTTAAATCTTGAAACTCCCAATGTGACTCAAAACTCCAAGATTTAAGAAAAATTATCAAATTCATTTTCAACTTCAAATTAAACATGGATTTATCAAATTAATACTCAAACAATCAACATTCATACACCAATTGAAATTAATCTCTTTCAATTCCCATAAACCCTAACTTTACCAAATTGGGATGATTTGGGGAAAACCCAAAATTTCTCAATCAAATCTCAAATTGATCTTTCAAAGATGAAATTAATGTCATGCAAAGCCTACCACAACAATCAAATATCAAACTACACTTCACATTACACACTTCCCTTATATCATGCATTATGCTTTCAAGAATTTCAATTTTTGAATAAAATCTCTAAATTCAAATTTTACATTTTTAAACCACTTTTCAACATCCCAAATAACCTTAGACAGTGTTAAAAAAAATTTTGGATACTTCCCCTAAAATTCCTTGTTTGGCCGAACCCTACCTAACTCCCTCTTCATTGATTTTTCATGCTTTCCTTATTATTATTCACCCATTAAACCCCAAATCCTTAACCCCAATTCTCATATTTCATCACTTAACATGCTAAACTAACTCTTCTTTAAATCATTCCACCAAAATCCAATCATAGAAATTAAAAGAAAAGAAATAGTTACTAACAATTTATCACACTTAGGCTAAGAAAAGAAAGGAATCACTTAAGTAATAAATATTACCTTGAAATGCTCCAAATTTAGCTCTAAGTTGAAGAATAAGTTGGGAGGTTTTTAGTCTTTGGTGAGGGTGAAATTTTTGGTGTAGGTTACAAATGAAATGGTTTAACACATTTTCATTTTATATACAAATAAAATCAATGGTGGTGATTTAATCATACAAGATCAATGGTCATATTTTTGCTTAAGATGGAGGGCTAAGATTGATCAATGTGGATGGTTGAGATGGCCCTTAGGTGTATGGTGACTAAGCATCATAATAATGAATCCCATCATCACCAAAATGAACATACACATGGTGATAGAAAAGTGGGAAGTTTAGGTGTAAAGTTGACATAAGTCAACAAAGGTAAGTAATTCTAACTCTTTCTTACCCTAACCCCTTATTAACTTATTCTAACCATAATTGATCAAGCTCCACCAAAATTAGAGGCCTTAGGGTCGGCCACTCCATGGGCTTGGGCTTTGAGCCCAAAAAGCCCATCAATAAGCCCACCCGAAAACGTTTCCCGAACTTAAAAATTTTTTGTAACTCTTTCCCTTCCCTTTCACTTGGCATTTTAAATCCTACCTTCCCATATCATAATGAGCTTAAACTAAGCTATATTGCCTAAAATTAATTCAATAAAACATACAATAAATATTCATATTTCATAAAAATACACACTCAAGCACTTAGTACCAACAAGAGTTTCTTTCATCCCACCTCTATGTCATTGATACTATACCCATAAAATTTATATTTTATGGTATTATTATAACTCTGATGAGCTATGGAAACCTTGGATCTTACATAAACCTTATCCCATTTAATTTTCAAAAGAATATAACACACATTATTTTAGAAGTGGACATGCAAGATATTTTGGGCTGCTAATCAGTTAATAATGTTGAGAGGTTTTGCAATGTAGAAAATGATACAAGTAAACAATGGTGAAAAATGAAAACTTTTCAGCATATATGTGAATAAGGGATAGTTGTGGACTTAAAAAACTTTTTTTAAAAACTTTTTTTTTTCCTTTTCTTCTTATTTAGATTATTTTCAATGATATTCTTTATTTTAAAGAGGATTTTGAAAAATACTCTTACTAGATCTATTTGCATGTACTTTCTTAGCTATATTTTATTTGTATTGAATAGTTGGTGAAGAGAGGGAAGATTATGTAATGAAAGATTTTTTTTTTTTTGCCAAATATAATGAAAGATGAGAAGGGATTATTATTATTATTATTATTATTATTTTTAAGTATTGAAAAGGAAGAATTAATTGGTAAGATTCGAATTCTGACGTCTACTTCTAAAATAGTTTATCCTCATTTTACTAATAAATTAAAATACTAGTTGATGAGAAGGGATTATTGATCACAATTAAAGGGAAATTTTGTAATTAAACTAAGGCTAAAATTGATATTTGAATTTCATTTAACAGATAATTTGATAGGACCAATTGGCTGACAAAATTGAATGAAACTGACTCATTAATTTTGTCTAATCTTAGAAGTTTTCATTAAATAACAATTAACCTTTTTATAAAATTGTAAAATATTAGTCTTTACTTATTAAAATTTTAACTTATACTATAACATCTTGATACTTCAATAATTAAATCATAATATATTTTAGTTGTTAAATTATTATATTATAAAATACCTATAAATATTTCTTAATATTCATATTAATCCAGGTGAGACTTATTTTCCAATATAAATAAAAAAAAAAAATCTTTGCTGGTATGATAATTAGAATAAAAGAATTTGAGTGTTACAGAAAAGAATCAAATGAATGGAATAAGAAAAAAAATATGAATTTCTCTGCTAATTGTTAAGCTCTTCTCTATGACTGGCTGCATTCTGGAGGGATGCCTTGGGGAAATCTTTTAGTGTCTGCGCAGTAATTATATATCATGTAATTCTTTTGCACCCATTGAAGCCTATCCTCATTTGTTGCATCTAATTCTTGTGATAGCCATGAATTACTGCCAGAAGGTGAATTAGAGCCGCACGAAGATGCCCCATTGGACCATACACAAGCATTGGCATTGAAGTTTCTATATGAAGCAGTGAATGGAGCTTGAGTCCAATCTGTTTTCACAAGGCCGCCTCTTGTAGCCCAATCATCAGCATTCCATAGACTTGAGTAAATCCTCATTGGTTGATTCTTTGGAAATGGAACACCAATGGATTCCGTGTTCTTGAACTCTCTTATAGGCGTACCATCAACAGAGAAGCTGAAACAGAGGAGGATAAGCTTATTATTAGTAAAGAAACTAAAATTATACATTAAAAGAATTAAAATTGGAGAACTAATAATGGAGGTTTTTGCAATTGCTTACATGATGCGCTGGGGATTCCAAAGAATGGAATAGGTGTGGAAATCTGCAGTTGGGTCAAACCATAAATAGAATTGCTGCTCTCTGTTTCCTTTGCCTTGACTAAACACGTTAGTGTGAAGAATGTAAGGATCGCCACTCAAATTCCCCAAGAACTCAAAGTCTATCTCATCCCAAGTTGATCCTTTTGAGGATAACTGCAAATTCAATTTCCAAATTCACATGTATTGTTATTTATTTGAAAATATAATTCAATCTTGACATAAAGCGGAATATTAATTGAGAACTTACATAATAGGCGGTGACAGTACCAGCAGAGTTGCCAGGAACAAGCTTAAGCTGCATATCAATCTTGCCAAATAAATACTCATTCTTGGATTGAAATCCAGAACCGGAGGCTTTGTCAAGATTAAGTGTAAGAAGCTCCCCATTATTGAGAATTTTTCCTCGGCCATCTCCCCATGTAATATCAAAATTTTGGTAGAAATTTGCAGCTGCCATGGAAGAGAAGATGGCAAGAAGCATGAGTAAAATTGCACAAGAAGTTAAAGAATTATATGAAGCCATGATGATATATATTGTTATTTCTTGATGAGGGAGATATATGTAGCAAGAAACTAGTATGGTGAAAGAAGAAGTGTATATGTTAGTGAAGAGAGAGCATGAGTTGTAGTTGCTATTTATACCCACCAAATGGTTGCGAGTTTCAAGCATGGGAAGTTTCAGTGAAATTATGTATCTGTATCACTATCAGCTGCGTACAGTTGTACATAGGCATAAAATATTGGGCACCTGAATAAAAGACAAGCCAACCCAGAATGAGCTAGCTAGTGCGCGTACCCCGAAACGCGGTTTTTTATTATTGTTTTGTCTTTTTTTTTTTTCGGCGAAACGTATTATTGTTTTGTTTCATATTGTTTGTAAGAGCCATTTAATTTATATAAATTATGTATATATTTTTATCAAAATATAAAGGCTCTTACTGCAATACACCGGATGTAATTTATGCCAGGTGTAGTGTACACTTTAAGTTAAATGGTTAAAAATATTGTTATTGTTATTGTTCACGGTAAAAATTTGAAGTAGTTTATATTTAAAAAAAGCAAGCGAATAACATGTCACTCATTTAAAAAATAAGTGGATCCCGTTTTTATTAAAAAATATATGATTAACATGTGAATTTTTAGATTTAATACTTTACTAAATAGGTTTATCTGATGAATTTTTAAATTTAATGAACATTAATATAGATTAAATTTATCATTTAATTATATAAGATTTGTAAAAAAAATAGATTTATTAAAATCTAAACATAATCTATTTGAACATGACAAGAAATTATTTTTCTTAGACTAAAAAAATTTCTTAATATATAGACATAATTAAAAGAAATAATAAAAAATAAAAAAATAGGCTCGTGATGTCGGTTCATAAATAAACCATTAAAATGCTATATTTAATTTTTTAAATTTTTTCTTTAATTAAAGGAGATGTCCTTTCTTACAATGTTGGTCGCCTCCCTTTATTCAATTGTACTTTTTTTAATTTTTAATTTTTTCTTTTAATTATTATTATTATTATTATTATTATTATTATTATTATTATTATTTTAAATGGGCATAAATGACTTATTAAATATATCTTTTACATATTTACAAAAAAGAATTTAAGTAATATAATGGACTGTATATATAATTTTTAAATTATAACTATTTATTTCAATTATTAAATATTTTTAATATATTATTTTTTCTATATGTCAAATTTTAATAGGAATCTAAAATATATATCAAATCTAAAATATTTATCAAAATATAAATTGTATTTAATAATTACAACTATCATTATATAAACTTATAAATAAAAAATAAATAAATAAAGTCAAATTATATATACATACAAATATTTTTGTGAGTAAATATAAAATATAAGTTTAAAAAAGGCAAAAATATAGGAAAAACAAAAAATTAAAAACAAAAAAGGAAAGTGTAAAGAACCAGTGAAGAGGAAGAGAGAGAGGGCAAAGAAAGATAACGGATTTAACGGAGAAAAAGGTTTGTTACTCTATTTTTATAACGTCGGAGGTATATCTGTTTTTTGAAAAACATAAAATGCCGATATGCTATTTTAGCCAAACCTTAAGAGTATATTTGAACTTTATCCTTTTTTTTTTAATCAAAATATAAATTGTATTCTAAGCTACTGTTTAATATGGGTGAGTAAGTTGAAAGGGTAGAATTTTATGAGAAATAAAAAATTTTGACTTATTTAATAGCTATTATTAAAAAAAGTTTCCAACAAGTTGGATGCAGGAAGTTTCCAACAAGTTGGATGCATACTTCCTAGATTTAAAGGAAGTTCCCACTAAGGAAGTTGGAATTTTTTTAATTAAAATATATATAAATTGACATATCTACCTTATTAATGAGATTGAGTAAATAGGGCAAGATATAATTATCTTTTTTATTATTAGGTCAAATAAAAAAGTTTACTTTCAAAAAATTATATGTAAACAAATACACAATTATTTTTTAAAAAGTTTATTTTCTAGGAAATAACTTCTCAAAAAGTTTACTTCTCAGCAAGTATACCAAACCGTACATAAATTATGATCAAAGAAAAATTTTATTAACTAAAAAGTCAAAATGTCAATTTAAAATTTAAATTTATTATATTATAATATAAATTTAAATTTAAATAATATTACTTTACAAATTTGACTAATTTAGTTATTAATTTAATTAATAATAAAGGGCGGCACCATTTCCAGAGCAATATTTACTAGGACCAGAGCAATTTTATCCAATTGACAAAATGGCACCTATTATTATTTTTCTTCTAATAGTATAAACACATACATGGATAAAGAAGGAACAAGTACACATATCAAAACCATAGCAATTTTAAAAAGGCATACTAATTCTTATATCTTCTTCTTCTTCTTCTTCTTCTTCTTTGGTTGTTGTATTCTCTCTCACTGTTGTTCTTCTTCTCTACCTCCCCTGTTTTTAAAATGCATACTAAATGGTACAAAATTAACGGTTCACATCTTTCCCCACATTAGAATTGGCTTGACCAAATGGCAATTCTAATAATAGTGAATCTAAGGATGAGGGATGGAAAAATGAAACCAAAGGGATGTCTAAGTCAGAGTTTGGAAACATTTAGGTGAAAGGCGTGGTTGAATTTTAAAGGTAAATGAGGATGATAAAAGGAACCACATAGATATTTAGGTGCTTTGTTGGTTAATTTCTGCAAGTGCACAGATCGTTTACAAGTAATAAAGTGATGAGTGAGTATCGTTCCCACGAGGAAGGATTTGTCAAGTACCAATTTTAAAATTACTCTATTATTTAGAAAATCAATTATGAGATTTATATTTTAAGCTAAAATAAAATTGAAGTAAATAAATAATGATAAATATGAAATAAGATTAAAGGTCTAGGATTTAGAATTCATCAATTGATCACATATGATTTCTTTATAATCTTTAGATGGATTATTTTTGCTGGAATTAATGATTATATTTCCCTAAATTATATGATGTTCTCTCTCAAGATACAACATGTGTGTTTATATTAACCTTACGTCTACTCTCGTGATCATAAGCAATTAACACAAACCCATTAAGTTTTATGGAAATCCTTTTAAAAATCACAAAGGAGTATTCTTATCTCTAAGCAATACATTCCCTAGGTCAATTATCCTAATGAACTAATATTGTGCTTCCACTCTCGCTACTTCACACAATATCTTAAATCATGCAATTAATGGCCAGTTAATTACAAGCATTAAGTTCTAAGATAAAAGATTAATTCCAACAATTAACCCAATCAATTAAATATAAATAATCATATGCAAATCAAAAGATTACATCTAAATCCTAGAAAAATAAATTTAGCTATTCATAATTAAAAGAGAAGAAACAATTAAATTAACAATAAAAATAATAAACATAATAATAACTTAAAATTAAATTCAAGAATAGAGTTTAGAGAGAACTTGTTTTGGGATACAATCTTTGATGAACTCAAGCTTCCAAAAACTCCTCCTCTTGATCAAAATAAAAAATAAAACTAATCTACTCTAAGAAAACATATGAAAATCTCTCTACATATTTTTTTTATGGATTTTCTTTGATGCCATTTCCCTTTGCCAAGCATGGTATTTATAGACATGTTTGGTGGAAGAATTCAAGTTCCATTAAAACTCTTACATCAAAAATTCAACATTGATGGTTAGGTTGGCCACCAACCATTGAATTCCTTCATCAATATTCAAAAATAGTTAGGTTGGCTACCAACCATTGAATTTTGGCCACCAACCATTGAATTCCTTTATCAATATTCAAAAATGGTTAGGTTGGCCACCAACCATTGAATTTTGGCCACCAACCATTGAATTTATTTCTCATGGATTGAAAACTTGAATCATTGCTTGCATCTTTATTTTTACTGCATCATTTTGATCTGCAAAAATAAAATAAAAATACTTAAGATATGTTATAATTTATTTATAAATTGTAGAACTATTTATTTCTAAAAATAAGTAATAATATTATTGCATTCTTGAGAATTGGGCTAAAATTTAAGTTTAAACAATTAAAATAACTCTAAAAGTATAGAGTTATCACACCCCCAAACTTAAGTTTTTGCTTGTCCTCAAGCAAAGGAAAATTCAAAACCTAAACTAGTCCACTTTCGTAGGAAATTACGATTGCATTTAGCGTATGCAATAAGCCTTTAAACCCCTAGGTGTCCCATAGAGGACGAGTTATAGTCTCGTGAGGGCTTCCAGTGGTGATACCCACAAACACCTTTAAAAATTTATTTCAAAAAAAAATAAAATATCACAAAAAAGAGACTTAATCCCCTCATGCTTATGTTGAATTTTTTTTTTTAAGGTCTTAAGAAATTAATATTTACAAACAACATATCAATAGTATTGCAAGTCAAGCTTCTATCTCAGGTTCAAAACAATCCTCATCTTAATCATGCCTTGAATAACTATACATTAAATCAACTGTAAAGAAATTGTTGCAGTTCAGATAGGCATATACACACTAATATCTTTAAATGCCTCTATCAAATGATATAAAATAGATGTACAAATCTCATAAGCATATTACAGCAAACAATCTCCACTAATGGAATTCACAAATCAAGAGAGATCAATAGGTCTTGACTAGGGTTGTAATGGGGCTAACACAAGGTATTTTTGGCTAAATAAAGAACAGACTAAATGAACAAAAGTAAAATAATTATGCCAAGTTTACAAAATCAATATCTCAAATAAAGGAATTATATTAATGAAGGATCCTTTTCATCTTAAGCACTATTCTTTTTCAATGTTTTCTTCTTTTAAGCCCACCTCTTCTTCTTCTTGTTCTTTTTTTTTTTTTCGCCAACAACATTATTCTAAAGACAAGCAAGAATTACTAACTTTTATTGGTTCAATTTTCTTGCTTTCCCCCAAACTTATTTTAAGCAGAAGGTGGTCTTTTATAATGAATAATACTCTCAGTTATTAGAAATCCTTATTTTCTTTTAAAACTTCAATAATTCCCTTTTCTTCATTAAAATGTAAACTTGACAAAATTATCTCACAAACAGGGTGAAAGATAACAATTAAGGTTAATTAACAAAGAAAAGAAAGCTAAAATTATCAAGGCACAAAGGGGTAAACTAGGAAAAAAAATTAAAATAAGGGTAGATACAAGTAACAGGCTAAACAAACAATGCCTAAATCATATCTCTCTTTCAAAATGAATTCAAAATTTCGCCTCAAAAATTTGCAAAAACATGTTCTAAGATAGGTGAGGCAAATGAAGATAAAAATGTGTAGAAGCCCTCTCTAAGTAAGCATACACAAATTCAATGCAATCAATATAATGCAAAGCAAAGCAAAACATAATCTTAATAAAAGTTAATTTCTTACCCAGAATAGTTGCTCAACCTGAAATACTTTAATAAATTGTCCATAAATATCAATTATAATCAATCATTAGCCTTTCATCAAATTATTTAATATAAGCATATTTTATCAAAAAAAAAATTAATTTATTCATCAAAACACAAAAGAAATGACTGAAAATAAAAAACAAACTAAACCTCCCCCAAACTTGCAGTGGACATTGTCCTCAATGTCAAAGAAACAAACCAAAAAAAAGAAAATACTCCCTCTTGTAGAAAAGTGGATTCCAAATTATAAGCAGGATATGCATTTCACTTCCTTACTTCCTGTAAAATATCTTGAAACAAAACTAAAAGCAAGTATGAGAAATTAATCACACGAAAAGAAAATATCAATTTTTTTATTTTTGTTTATTTTTATTTTTTTTTTAATTTTTTTATTTTGGAAACTAAAGAAAAAGAAAGAAGAAAAAGAAAAAGAAAATATAGATGCGTATCAAGAGCACAAAAAGTACTCTTTACTCAGCCATCTTGTATGAATAACTCTTGAGTTAGTTAATTAGTTAACTAGCTAGTTAGTTTTTTTTTTTTTTTTTTTGAAAAGGAAAATCACATAAATTTAAGATGCGTATCAAGAGTACAAAAGTAACTCTTTACTCAGCCATCTTACATTTAGTAATTCGAACCTAAAACTTCGCTTGATCAAGTGCAACAAAAAAAACACACACAAAAAAAATGCGATAAAAAAAAAACTACAAAAGTTAGGGAAGTTATAATTGGAGATTCAGATCTAGTCCTCGCTTTTTACTGCTACTAGCCCTGGGGTGCCAAACTACCTGCGCCATCAATGGATCAGGTTCGGATTTAAAGTTTTGCAGTTGATCAATCAATTGATTAATAGTTCAAGCAGAGACTAAGATGCGTCGACTCGCCGGTGTCATAAAACCATGTTCCACAGCATGATCAAGAAAAGATAACAAACCATTATAAAAATCATCAACATTAAGTAATCCCAATGGCTTCTGAAGAACAGTTAATTGTGTCCAAGATGCAATAGTGAAAATATCTTCAAATGTTTCTAAACCACCAGGTAATGCGATAAAAGCATCAGCATTGAAATTCATGTATGCCATTCGTTCTTACATGCTATTGACCTGTAACTCATTACCTATAGTTCTACCAGTGATTTGTTTATTTCGAGCCAAAGCCTTTAGAACTACTCCTAAGACTTTACTACCTCTAATATATGCAGAACTTGCAACACAACCCCTTAACCCTAAACTACCTCCCTCAAACACCAAATCAATTTTTCGTTCAGCTAAAATCCTACCAAGTTCATTAGCTGCTATCAAGTACTCTCTTTTCTTGCCAGAGTTTGGACTCAAAAGACACAAATAGTTTTGAATTTGCGTGTTGATGATTCTGCCATTTTCTCTCACAGATATTTCAAAAGGGTTGTGTGCATATTGACAATAATGAATGTGCATATAAAGAAACTAGAAGAGTAAAAGAACAGTTCAATGGGATAAAATAATTGTTGACAGAAAAAGTATAAAAACAAAAATAATAATAAAAATAATCAATGCTGTGTGTACAAATGTCAAAAGAAATATTTGAAAAACTAAAAAGAAACAGACATTGAAAAACTAAAAAGCTAACGAAAGTAGAAAAATCTGCAGTATGTGTACAAAAGTCAAAAAGAAAATATTGAAAAGCTAAAAGTAGACATTGAAAGACTAAAAAGTTGTCGACAGTAGAAAAAATCTGCAGGAAAATAAAAATCTAGGTGCTAAAAAGTCAAAAAGTACTGCAAGATGTAGAAAAAAAATAATGCATTGAAAAATAAAAAAGTTAGTGATACACCTGATTATAAATAGTAGTTGTGATTTTGGCTCACATCTTCCTCTGGTTTTACATCCAGTAACCGCTTACACGCCTTCTATGAGTTGAGGATAGGCTTCCCATCCAGTTTTCTTATTAACTGGCAAACAGGGTCTTTTATCGTCAGATTCCCTAGACTGTAACGCTGCTTCTCTTCTTTGAATAGTTCCCATAAATCTAAAAGAGTACGTTGAACTTGTCCAAAAGGATGCGTCTCAAGAGTCTGTAAGATATTATCCATAGACTCCTTACTCAGTCCATCCTTTATGAATTTAATTTTGTCTTCTTGATTTATGGATGCAAATCCAATATTTCTACAGCGTGTGTTGTAATTCCATCTTGCACACTTGTAGCAGACTCCCATTCTCTTAGCTCTTCTCTTCTTTGAGTAAGAACTTCTCCCCTTACCTGGCAAACATTTAATAAATGAGTTATCAAGCTCACTTGCCAATCGTACTTTGGCTTCTATGATCCAACGAATATCCTTAGGAAGATTCAGACGCCTAAATGCCTTCATTCTTTCCAATTTGCGTTCATCAATTTTCCTGAGTACATCTTGGGGAAGAGTTGGAAATCTATTTTTTAGTGCTACAAGAGATGCTTCCATATCTGATTAACTTAGCTAAAAAAATGAAAGAGAAAATTTAAAATGAAACAACTAAACAGAAATAAAAGAAACCTAGTAAAGAGAAAACTTGTGTTTCCTCCTAATAATCTTTTTAATAACTCACAAACAACACTAAAGCAAAAATAGAATGAAACAAATAAAAGAACAAAAGAAATTAAAAAGAAGTAAAAAGTTAGAAATTTGGGTTGCCTCCCAAAAGCGCTTAATTTATAGCCTTTAGCTTGACTATAGCTAGATCTTCATCATGGAGGATAATACACAAAGTATATCATCTCGATAATTGTGGAAAGATAGACTTTTACCAATTTTAATGAGTCAAGCCAGCTTGATTTGAGTCTGCATGGAAAAAAATTAAGACAAAAATTATTTAATATTTTATAGTTAGGCTCATAATTTTTAAAAACTTTCCAACGAGCTCTTTTTCTTGCTCTAAATTTTCTTAAGAAATTGAGATAGGAAGGTAATAGAGTTGAATCAAGAGTCGGTGAATGCTCAGTTGATGGTGGTGAATGCTTCTTCTTTTCTTCCAAGTCATCAAATTGATATTCTTTATGGTCTGACATATATGATGTTGTATTCACCAAACAAACTGAAAAAGTTTCCTTTGAGTTCTCTTTTTCAAATACCTCTTTAATTTCCCCATTAATTTTAACTACTTCGCAGATATTATCCATAAGAGAAGAATATTTCTTGGGCAAATTGATCTCAACTTCTTCCTTTTTTTCTTGCTTGCTTGAAGTATCTGCTTGGTCAATCATCTCTTTCTCATCATCATTCAAAGAAATTGCCAAACATTGATCTCTAGAATATTCTTCAATTTGACTTGTTAGGTTACCATGGCCTTGAGCATCTAATGGACTAACAAACTGTTCCATTTGTACATCATCATCTGTATTGTGACTAGCCCATTGATCCATCCTATCTTCCAATCTTTCACATCGTTCATGAGTAGCATTTATGAATATTTCCAATGCTGCTTCATAAGATGGTCTGTGCTCCTCAAATGGTGCATGATCTTGAAAATCATCTTGATAAGGATACCATGAACTGCATTGGTTTTTCCAAGAAAAGTTTGAATAGTCACTCCATCCTGAGTTGTCTATATTGGAATATGGATAATTCTCATACATGTTATAATTTGGGAAAAATTGTACCTGTTCTGCATATTGGCACTCAGAATTCAAATGATTACCTCCACACATATCACAACTCAAACATGAATTAAATAAACTATTTGCATCAAGTTTATCAATTAAATTAACCAATGTATCGATTTTAGCATTTAACTTACTAAAACTATCCTCATCATACATGTTTGCTGCTCTATTTAGTATTATTCCTCCATCACACCATTAAAAGTTGTGGAAAACCTTCTTTTTTTTTTTTTATAAAAGTCCTGCAAAATAATAAAAAAATATAAAAGAAAAACAAAATCTAAAGTAATAGAGTATATCAATCTATTGATATTGTCAAAAATTGCCTTCCCCGGCAACGGCGCCAAAAACTTGTTGGTTAATTTCTGCAAGTGCACAGATCGTTTACAAGTAATAAAGTGATGAGTGAGTATCGTTCCCACGAGGAAGGATTTGTCAAGTACCAATTTTAAAATTACTCTATTATTTAGAAAATCAATTATGAGATTTATATTTTAAGCTAAAATAAAATTGAAGTAAATAAATAATGATAAATATGAAATAAGATTAAAGGTCTAGGATTTAGAATTCATCAATTGATCACATATGATTTCTTTATAATCTTTAGATGGATTATTTTTGCTGGAATTAATGATTATATTTCCCTAAATTATATGATGTTCTCTCTCAAGATACAACATGTGTGTTTATATTAACCTTACGTCTACTCTCGTGATCATAAGCAATTAACACAAACCCATTAAGTTTTATGGAAATCCTTTTAAAAATCACAAAGGAGTATTCTTATCTCTAAGCAATACATTCCCTAGGTCAATTATCCTAATGAACTAATATTGTGCTTCCACTCTCGCTACTTCACACAATATCTTAAATCATGCAATTAATGGCCAGTTAATTACAAGCATTAAGTTCTAAGATAAAAGATTAATTCCAACAATTAACCCAATCAATTAAATATAAATAATCATATGCAAATCAAAAGATTACATCTAAATCCTAGAAAAATAAATTTAGCTATTCATAATTAAAAGAGAAGAAACAATTAAATTAACAATAAAAATAATAAACATAATAATAACTTAAAATTAAATTCAAGAATAGAGTTTAGAGAGAACTTGTTTTGGGATACAATCTTTGATGAACTCAAGCTTCCAAAAACTCCTCCTCTTGATCAAAATAAAAAATAAAACTAATCTACTCTAAGAAAACATATGAAAATCTCTCTACATATTTTTTTTATGGATTTTCTTTGATGCCATTTCCCTTTGCCAAGCATGGTATTTATAGACATGTTTGGTGGAAGAATTCAAGTTCCATTAAAACTCTTACATCAAAAATTCAACATTGATGGTTAGGTTGGCCACCAACCATTGAATTCCTTCATCAATATTCAAAAATAGTTAGGTTGGCTACCAACCATTGAATTTTGGCCACCAACCATTGAATTCCTTTATCAATATTCAAAAATGGTTAGGTTGGCCACCAACCATTGAATTTTGGCCACCAACCATTGAATTTATTTCTCATGGATTGAAAACTTGAATCATTGCTTGCATCTTTATTTTTACTGCATCATTTTGATCTGCAAAAATAAAATAAAAATACTTAAGATATGTTATAATTTATTTATAAATTGTAGAACTATTTATTTCTAAAAATAAGTAATAATATTATTGCATTCTTGAGAATTGGGCTAAAATTTAAGTTTAAACAATTAAAATAACTCTAAAAGTATAGAGTTATCACACCCCCAAACTTAAGTTTTTGCTTGTCCTCAAGCAAAGGAAAATTCAAAACCTAAACTAGTCCACTTTCGTAGGAAATTACGATTGCATTTAGCGTATGCAATAAGCCTTTAAACCCCTAGGTGTCCCATAGAGGACGAGTTATAGTCTCGTGAGGGCTTCCAGTGGTGATACCCACAAACACCTTTAAAAATTTATTTCAAAAAAAAATAAAATATCACAAAAAAGAGACTTAATCCCCTCATGCTTATGTTGAATTTTTTTTTTTAAGGTCTTAAGAAATTAATATTTACAAACAACATATCAATAGTATTGCAAGTCAAGCTTCTATCTCAGGTTCAAAACAATCCTCATCTTAATCATGCCTTGAATAACTATACATTAAATCAACTGTAAAGAAATTGTTGCAGTTCAGATAGGCATATACACACTAATATCTTTAAATGCCTCTATCAAATGATATAAAATAGATGTACAAATCTCATAAGCATATTACAGCAAACAATCTCCACTAATGGAATTCACAAATCAAGAGAGATCAATAGGTCTTGACTAGGGTTGTAATGGGGCTAACACAAGGTATTTTTGGCTAAATAAAGAACAGACTAAATGAACAAAAGTAAAATAATTATGCCAAGTTTACAAAATCAATATCTCAAATAAAGGAATTATATTAATGAAGGATCCTTTTCATCTTAAGCACTATTCTTTTTCAATGTTTTCTTCTTTTAAGCCCACCTCTTCTTCTTCTTGTTCTTTTTTTTTTTTTCGCCAACAACATTATTCTAAAGACAAGCAAGAATTACTAACTTTTATTGGTTCAATTTTCTTGCTTTCCCCCAAACTTATTTTAAGCAGAAGGTGGTCTTTTATAATGAATAATACTCTCAGTTATTAGAAATCCTTATTTTCTTTTAAAACTTCAATAATTCCCTTTTCTTCATTAAAATGTAAACTTGACAAAATTATCTCACAAACAGGGTGAAAGATAACAATTAAGGTTAATTAACAAAGAAAAGAAAGCTAAAATTATCAAGGCACAAAGGGGTAAACTAGGAAAAAAAATTAAAATAAGGGTAGATACAAGTAACAGGCTAAACAAACAATGCCTAAATCATATCTCTCTTTCAAAATGAATTCAAAATTTCGCCTCAAAAATTTGCAAAAACATGTTCTAAGATAGGTGAGGCAAATGAAGATAAAAATGTGTAGAAGCCCTCTCTAAGTAAGCATACACAAATTCAATGCAATCAATATAATGCAAAGCAAAGCAAAACATAATCTTAATAAAAGTTAATTTCTTACCCAGAATAGTTGCTCAACCTGAAATACTTTAATAAATTGTCCATAAATATCAATTATAATCAATCATTAGCCTTTCATCAAATTATTTAATATAAGCATATTTTATCAAAAAAAAAATTAATTTATTCATCAAAACACAAAAGAAATGACTGAAAATAAAAAACAAACTAAACCTCCCCCAAACTTGCAGTGGACATTGTCCTCAATGTCAAAGAAACAAACCAAAAAAAAGAAAATACTCCCTCTTGTAGAAAAGTGGATTCCAAATTATAAGCAGGATATGCATTTCACTTCCTTACTTCCTGTAAAATATCTTGAAACAAAACTAAAAGCAAGTATGAGAAATTAATCACACGAAAAGAAAATATCAATTTTTTTATTTTTGTTTATTTTTATTTTTTTTTTAATTTTTTTATTTTGGAAACTAAAGAAAAAGAAAGAAGAAAAAGAAAAAGAAAATATAGATGCGTATCAAGAGCACAAAAAGTACTCTTTACTCAGCCATCTTGTATGAATAACTCTTGAGTTAGTTAATTAGTTAACTAGCTAGTTAGTTTTTTTTTTTTTTTTTTGAAAAGGAAAATCACATAAATTTAAGATGCGTATCAAGAGTACAAAAGTAACTCTTTACTCAGCCATCTTACATTTAGTAATTCGAACCTAAAACTTCGCTTGATCAAGTGCAACAAAAAAAACACACACAAAAAAAATGCGATAAAAAAAAAACTACAAAAGTTAGGGAAGTTATAATTGGAGATTCAGATCTAGTCCTCGCTTTTTACTGCTACTAGCCCTGGGGTGCCAAACTACCTGCGCCATCAATGGATCAGGTTCGGATTTAAAGTTTTGCAGTTGATCAATCAATTGATTAATAGTTCAAGCAGAGACTAAGATGCGTCGACTCGCCGGTGTCATAAAACCATGTTCCACAGCATGATCAAGAAAAGATAACAAACCATTATAAAAATCATCAACATTAAGTAATCCCAATGGCTTCTGAAGAACAGTTAATTGTGTCCAAGATGCAATAGTGAAAATATCTTCAAATGTTTCTAAACCACCAGGTAATGCGATAAAAGCATCAGCATTGAAATTCATGTATGCCATTCGTTCTTACATGCTATTGACCTGTAACTCATTACCTATAGTTCTACCAGTGATTTGTTTATTTCGAGCCAAAGCCTTTAGAACTACTCCTAAGACTTTACTACCTCTAATATATGCAGAACTTGCAACACAACCCCTTAACCCTAAACTACCTCCCTCAAACACCAAATCAATTTTTCGTTCAGCTAAAATCCTACCAAGTTCATTAGCTGCTATCAAGTACTCTCTTTTCTTGCCAGAGTTTGGACTCAAAAGACACAAATAGTTTTGAATTTGCGTGTTGATGATTCTGCCATTTTCTCTCACAGATATTTCAAAAGGGTTGTGTGCATATTGACAATAATGAATGTGCATATAAAGAAACTAGAAGAGTAAAAGAACAGTTCAATGGGATAAAATAATTGTTGACAGAAAAAGTATAAAAACAAAAATAATAATAAAAATAATCAATGCTGTGTGTACAAATGTCAAAAGAAATATTTGAAAAACTAAAAAGAAACAGACATTGAAAAACTAAAAAGCTAACGAAAGTAGAAAAATCTGCAGTATGTGTACAAAAGTCAAAAAGAAAATATTGAAAAGCTAAAAGTAGATATTGAAAGACTAAAAAGTTGTCGACAGTAGAAAAAATCTGCAGGAAAATAAAAATCTAGGTGCTAAAAAGTCAAAAAGTACTGCAAGATGTAGAAAAAAAATAATGCATTGAAAAATAAAAAAGTTAGTGATACACCTGATTATAAATAGTAGTTGTGATTTTGGCTCACATCTTCCTCTGGTTTTACATCCAGTAACCGCTTACACGCCTTCTATGAGTTGAGGATAGGCTTCCCATCCAGTTTTCTTATTAACTGGCAAACAGGGTCTTTTATCGTCAGATTCCCTAGACTGTAACGCTGCTTCTCTTCTTTGAATAGTTCCCATAAATCTAAAAGAGTACGTTGAACTTGTCCAAAAGGATGCGTCTCAAGAGTCTGTAAGATATTATCCATAGACTCCTTACTCAGTCCATCCTTTATGAATTTAATTTTGTCTTCTTGATTTATGGATGCAAATCCAATATTTCTACAGCGTGTGTTGTAATTCCATCTTGCACACTTGTAGCAGACTCCCATTCTCTTAGCTCTTCTCTTCTTTGAGTAAGAACTTCTCCCCTTACCTGGCAAACATTTAATAAATGAGTTATCAAGCTCACTTGCCAATCGTACTTTGGCTTCTATGATCCAACGAATATCCTTAGGAAGATTCAGACGCCTAAATGCCTTCATTCTTTCCAATCTGCGTTCATCAATTTTCCTGAGTACATCTTGGGGAAGAGTTGTAAATCTATTTTTTAGTGCTACAAGAGATGCTTCCATATCTGATTAACTTAGCTAAAAAAATGAAAGAGAAAATTTAAAATGAAACAACTAAACAGAAATAAAAGAAACCTAGTAAAGAGAAAACTTGTGTTTCCTCCTAATAATCTTTTTAATAACTCACAAACAACACTAAAGCAAAAATAGAATGAAACAAATAAAAGAACAAAAGAAATTAAAAAGAAGTAAAAAGTTAGAAATTTGGGTTGCCTCCCAAAAGCGCTTAATTTATAGCCTTTAGCTTGACTATAGCTAGATCTTCATCATGGAGGATAATACACAAAGTATATCATCTCGATAATTGTGGAAAGATAGACTTTTACCAATTTTAATGAGTCAAGCCAGCTTGATTTGAGTCTGCATGGAAAAAAATTAAGACAAAAATTATTTAATATTTTATAGTTAGGCTCATAATTTTTAAAAACTTTCCAACGAGCTCTTTTTCTTGCTCTAAATTTTCTTAAGAAATTGAGATAGGAAGGTAATAGAGTTGAATCAAGAGTCGGTGAATGCTCAGTTGATGGTGGTGAATGCTTCTTCTTTTCTTCCAAGTCATCAAATTGATATTCTTTATGGTCTGACATATATGATGTTGTATTCACCAAACAAACTGAAAAAGTTTCCTTTGAGTTCTCTTTTTCAAATACCTCTTTAATTTCCCCATTAATTTTAACTACTTCGCAGATATTATCCATAAGAGAAGAATATTTCTTGGGCAAATTGATCTCAACTTCTTCCTTTTTTTCTTGCTTGCTTGAAGTATCTGCTTGGTCAATCATCTCTTTCTCATCATCATTCAAAGAAATTGCCAAACATTGATCTCTAGAATATTCTTCAATTTGACTTGTTAGGTTACCATGGCCTTGAGCATCTAATGGACTAACAAACTGTTCCATTTGTACATCATCATCTGTATTGTGACTAGCCCATTGATCCATCCTATCTTCCAATCTTTCACATCGTTCATGAGTAGCATTTATGAATATTTCCAATGCTGCTTCATAAGATGGTCTGTGCTCCTCAAATGGTGCATGATCTTGAAAATCATCTTGATAAGGATACCATGAACTGCATTGGTTTTTCCAAGAAAAGTTTGAATAGTCACTCCATCCTGAGTTGTCTATATTGGAATATGGATAATTCTCATACATGTTATAATTTGGGAAAAATTGTACCTGTTCTGCATATTGGCACTCATAATTCAAATGATTACCTCCACACATATCACAACTCAAACATGAATTAAATAAACTATTTGCATCAAGTTTATCAATTAAATTAACCAATGTATCGATTTTAGCATTTAACTTACTAAAACTATCCTCATCATACATGTTTGCTGCTCTATTTAGTATTATTCCTCCATCACACCATTAAAAGTTGTGGAAAACCTTCTTTTTTTTTTTTTAATAAAAGTCCTGCAAAATAATAAAAAAATATAAAAGAAAAACAAAATCTAAAGTAATAGAGTATATCAATCTATTGATATTGTCAAAAATTGCCTTCCCCGGCAACGGCGCCAAAAACTTGTTGGTTAATTTCTGCAAGTGCACAGATCGTTTACAAGTAATAAAGTGATGAGTGAGTATCGTTCCCACGAGGAAGGATTTGTCAAGTACCAATTTTAAAATTACTCTATTATTTAGAAAATCAATTATGAGATTTATATTTTAAGCTAAAATAAAATTGAAGTAAATAAATAATGATAAATATGAAATAAGATTAAAGGTCTAGGATTTAGAATTCATCAATTGATCACATATGATTTCTTTATAATCTTTAGATGGATTATTTTTGCTGGAATTAATGATTATATTTCCCTAAATTATATGATGTTCTCTCTCAAGATACAACATGTGTGTTTATATTAACCTTACGTCTACTCTCGTGATCATAAGCAATTAACACAAACCCATTAAGTTTTATGGAAATCCTTTTAAAAATCACAAAGGAGTATTCTTATCTCTAAGCAATACATTCCCTAGGTCAATTATCCTAATGAACTAATATTGTGCTTCCACTCTCGCTACTTCACACAATATCTTAAATCATGCAATTAATGGCCAGTTAATTACAAGCATTAAGTTCTAAGATAAAAGATTAATTCCAACAATTAACCCAATCAATTAAATATAAATAATCATATGCAAATCAAAAGATTACATCTAAATCCTAGAAAAATAAATTTAGCTATTCATAATTAAAAGAGAAGAAACAATTAAATTAACAATAAAAATAATAAACATAATAATAACTTAAAATTAAATTCAAGAATAGAGTTTAGAGAGAACTTGTTTTGGGATACAATCTTTGATGAACTCAAGCTTCCAAAAACTCCTCCTCTTGATCAAAATAAAAAATAAAACTAATCTACTCTAAGAAAACATATGAAAATCTCTCTACATATTTTTTTTTATGGATTTTCTTTGATGCCATTTCCCTTTGCCAAGCATGGTATTTATAGACATGTTTGGTGGAAGAATTCAAGTTCCATTAAAACTCTTACATCAAAAATTCAATTAAAATAACTCTAAAAGTATAGAGTTATCATGCTTATTTCCCAAATATTTATGGAGGAGTTGATGGATTTTGAATAAAAGATGCGAAAAAAAGGAACCACAGGTATACCTAGGTGATTATTACCTAAACATATATGCGTGAAATATCCTAAGGCTATCTTAGGATGATATGACTTTGAAAGAGAAACCTAATCCTATGCTAGGTTAATGATCATAAGGCTATCTTAGGATGGTCTAATTGTAAAGAAGATACCTAATTCAAATTTAAAGTATGAATTCTAAAGCTGTCTTAGAATGGTCTGATTGTAAAGAAGATATGTAATTTGGATTTAAGGTATGTATCCTAAGGCTATCCTAGGATGGGTCTAATTCTAAAAGAGATACCAAATTCAGCTTTAAGACATATACCCTAAGGCTATCATAAGATGGGTCTAATTCTAAAGGAGAAACCTAATTCAGTTTTAAGATATGGATCCTAAGGCTATCCTAGGATGGGTATAATTTTGATGGTTCCAATCTTGATTCAGGAACTCTGTTTGATGATTTGTTAGTCCCTTGGGAATTTGGTTGACGATCCTTCTTGATTTGGTTTAGTTATCTGTCCTACTTTGGGAAATTGGATTAATGATCCTTAGTGATTCGAATTGATGATCCGTCTTGACTTAGGAGTCTGATTAACAACTTGTGCTAGTTTGAAATGCATTTACTATGTAATGATTGGATATCTTAAACTTGTGAAGGGTCAACTTGGTATAAAAATATTGATATTTTAGGAGAAAGATTCTCCTATTTTAAAAAGGTGAATATTTAGAAGGGAAGTACCCCTATTTTAAAATGATAAAGGAAAATGGTTTGGTCATTTTATTCGAATACACTAGCTTGGTTATGGTAGGGTCACGCTCGATTTTGACTGAGTATGAAGCTAGTTAAAAAGTCAGTTAAAGGCTATCAATTTGGCTTAGAGAAGTTTATTTAATAAAGCAAGGTCAAGTTGGTTTGCTTTAAAGGCTTAAGTAGATCTAGACTTGGAGAATGTTTGATTTGGACAGCTAAGTCAGGTTTGACTTTAGAGAAGATTGTGACTAGGTTATCTTGGAAGGCTTGATTAGGCCTTTAACCCTTGGGGAGATGAAGTTGGCTTGATCAGGTTTTGCCTTAAGGCTAGGTTAGAGAGATCAGGCTAGGAGGCTAGACTTTATAGAAGGTCGAGCTGGGAGGCTAATCCTAGCTTAGAGGAAAGGTTAGGCTAGAAAATTAATTTGGAACTCTGGGTCATATTTGGCCTTAAAAGAGATCATAGGCTTTATAAATGAAGACCTTTTGAGAGTGGGTTTCATGGTGAAGGCTTTTTTGTTTGGATTTCATGGTAAAGGGTTTTGGCTTGGTTTTCATGGTGAAGGCTTTTGACCTTAGGCTTTTTTAAAAGGGTGCTTTGGACCTTTTTTTTTTATGATGATTGGCTTTAACTAAGGTATGGTGCTAAATATTTTGGTCATAAGGAGATCACAGGCTGATGGATAATGGTTGCCCTTTGATATGGTTGCATCAATTTAAGAGGATTAAGCTAAGAGTGATTTACAGGGCTTAAGAGATTTTGATCTTAAGGATCATGTGTTTTTCAAAGGAGGCTTAATCCTTTCAAGGATAACAAGATGTTGCCAAAGAGGCATGAGATGTGCTTTGACTGGTTTGGGCCCTTCTTAATCAACTTGAGGATGATGACTCCACTTTGGTTTTGTCAAGGAAATTGATTTCAATGATAATGAGTCTTGAGAGACTTGGGATATTTTATTCTACTTGAGATTTTGCAAATGAGGCTTGAGCTTGAAATGATAGGATGATTTGCCAATAAGGCTTGGGATGGAACAATATGATTTCATGAGGTCTGGGAATGGTTTGAAGGTAGGTTAGAACTTCTAAAAAGGATTAGAGAGGTTGTATGATTTTGCTATTTATAGCATAATTCATGAAAAAGAGTAAGTCAAGCTATCTTGCTATTTGAGATTAAAGAGACTCTTAAAGTGACACTCTATTGGATTAGACGTAGATGTATATGACATACTGACTAAAAGAAAGAGCCCTTAGGAATAGCTAAAGGGCTAGTGGAAAAAGACAACTTAAGAGATAGGGACACAACAGACTAGTGGCGATTAATGTGGAAGATTATGTCTTAGCTATTTGAGCTAAGAGACGAGATGGATAGACAAAATATGATATGAAGGACAAAGGATGACAAACTTGAAAGATATGCCCCAAATATGGAATAAGGATGGATTAACGGTCCAATCTTAGAGGATGCGGCCCCTACTGAGGGAGGATGACTTTGAAGGACATTAGATGAGACGGATCAACAGAAGATAATTTTATAAATTTGGAGGATACACCCTTAATAAGGGATAAGGGCTTGAGCTAAAGGACTATTTGAATAGGAAAGAAGATGACATTGAAAGAGTGATAACTAAGATGACCTCTCTCTCTTAACTTTAACTTCTTCCTAAGCTGCCTTTTTTGGGTTTTCAATTTAATGAGCTTGAATTAATAAAATTTCGTATGAAATGAAAAAAAAAAAAAAAAAAAAAAGGTCTACCATGATTTAGGCTGTTGCTTTTCTTCATGTTGAAGGTTTGGTCTTCTTTAAACTTATTGCCTCTTGCTGAGGTGCACCGTTTGATTATCCAAAGCACAATGGGTAATTCCATTTGATTTGCTTTTCATTGTTTAATTATTTGATCACTTGACCTTCTTTGGTTATGAGCTAGCAAAATGATTATTGATGACATCTCAAATTCTAACTTGTGCTAGCTGTGGTAGATTTAATTAACTGTTCATTTTTAACTTTTTTCTTCTTCTCTCTTTTTTTTGTCTTTTTTTTTTAAGCTCATCTATGTTGGACTGAACAAAGAAGATAAGAAAATTAATGCACAAATAATGAAAATAAAATACAGATATATCATTGTAAAGAGAAACTTTATCATAAAATAACAAATAAAGATCGATATGATCAATAAAAAATACATGAAAAAGAAAATAAGACGACATATTTAAAATTGAATTTAGACTTAGACTTTGATATTTAGACTCAAACTCAAACTTGGAATTCAATCTCAGACAGATCGATTAGCTGCATTTGAACTCCTCCATGTCATGCCACTTAGGGCTGAGGTAAAGTGGGGTTGAGTTGGGTTTGGGTTCTTCATCATTATTAAGGTTGGTGGTTAGGAAATCTATCTAAAATGATTTGATTTGAATGTATTTTTCAATCCTTGATGCAGTCCTAACCAAAGCTTTGAAGGTGGACAGGTGTCAGGTTAGCAGATGGGTTTGGTAGGTTAAAAGTAAGTTCTTAACAAGGATGTCCACATGTTCTTGCTCGGTTGGTCAATTTACCATTTGAGCAGCTTTATCCCTCTACCTAGTAAGGAACATGGAGAAAGACTTATATGGAAGCTGCTTAGTGGTTTCTAAGTCACGCCTAATGACATCCACTTTACTACTGTAATGATATTGTTTGACAAAGGCATGACAAATATCATCCCATATTCTTTTTTGGCTCTAGTCTAGTGAAAGAAACCATCTCATGGTAGCACCGATTAGTGATTATTGAAATAGATAAGTAAGGAGCTCATTGTTAAGTCCTAAAGGCTACATTATTCCCAAATATATTTTCAAATAAGTTTTAGGGTAAGTGGTTCCATCAAATTTTTTCAGTTTAGGCATTTCAAATTTCGAGGAAGCATGGCATCAAAGAATAAGGCAAAGCTGTCCATATCAATCAAGTCATTACGGTGCTTATGGTATTTGATTGTTTGCTCTATAGCTTCAAGTTTATCCATGAGCTTTGATGTCTAAATGAGAGAAAGCTTCCCCACCTTGCAAAGGATTTAGGAGAATGGAATAGCTAGAGTGGGTAGTGGTGCTTAGGGCTTGAGTATTGGTGGGATTCTAAGGATAAGTCTAGTTCATATTGTGGTTAAGGTTACTCTTGTTAAGGTTTGCTTAATTAATCATGGCTCAAACTTCCTCAATGATGATTACCTTTATTCCTTGAATTAACCTAGTTGAGCAACTAGGACAACTTTGAAATGCTCTTTTTGCTTCTTAATGAGGTTGGTCACAAGTGTGGTTAGGGAAGCCATATAAATCAAATAGGCCATTGGTACCTTCAAACCAAATAAAAGAACAATACAAGTGCGTACAGAAGAAAAAGGACTATTGGCATGCAAACTTTGAAGGAAAAGAATTCCCTTTTGGTGTTATGGGCTAACTGTGTTTGGCCTTTTTATGATTTCTTAAGGTGTGATGGGCCAAAGGTCTTTGGTTTAAGGTAGCATGTTGTGCTAAAGGTATTAGGGTGGTGTCTTGAATTTTAATGATTTGGGGTATATTGGGCCAAAGTGGTTGGGCTTAAGGGCAGTGAGTTATGTCGAGCCAAAGTTATTGAGCTTAAAAGTAACGGGTTGGTATTGAAGGTAATGGGCCACGAATGTTAGGTTTAAGGGTAGTGGTTTTGATTTTGAACAAGGGGTAGGATCAAGATAATGGTTTTGGTATTGAGAACCTAAGATGTTTATTTATTTATTTTTTGGGAGAAGGATAAAGGGTGTGGGTTAGGCTTATGGTCAGGTAGTGGGGTTGAGTAGAGACACTTGAGTTTTAGGATTGGACAATGGTATTTAAGGTCATGTGTTTAAGGTTTAAGGTTGAAGATGTTTGAGATAGAGATGAGAGTTTGACCCTTCTTCGGTTCAAGGTGTGACGTAAACTTAAAATGAATGGATTTTTTTTGTACATGATGGATGTATGATATGCATGGAAAAAAAATATTTCATGAAGATGTAATTACACAAGGCTTTGATTATGGTACATATAACCTAAGGTCAGGATCTAGGTTCATTAAATGAGAGAGTAAAGGTGGCTTATACATGGTACCCATCATACTAGAGCAGCAATATACCTAATCACATGTGAGTCAAAAAGCTTTGCATGGGTCCAATATATATCCATGCTCATTGCACCTTTGGAAGAATCAAAAGATTCATTGCGGGGTGGGTGATTTTGCTATCAGTGAATGGACCCAAGAAGGATTATCCACTTAATGCTACTTATCATCCACTGTTTTCCTAGAACTAGGTTTGGAGGCAAAGTGCCTATACAAATAATATATGAAGGTCATTTTTGTATTAAAAGTGTCAAACTTTAATTTAAATCAATTAATAGTCCTCTTATTTCTTTAGTTAAAAAGAAGGTGGTCCTCAGTGGTCTCACCAGCTATGAGATCTCACCCGAGTACTAGTCTGATCCGCTAAAAAGGATCAAAATACTCATTTGAACTAAGTTTTATGATAGAACTATCAGGTTCATATTGGTTAATCTTGAAAAATGATTTAGAGTTTGGGAAAAATTTAAGAGAAAAACCTAATTAAATGGGTCCAATTTTATTTTATCCCAAAGAAAAAGTGCACTAGTCTTTGATTACTAAAGAGGATTTGGGGACTAAGTTTTTGGTTTATTTTAGAAAAAATTAGTTTTCCAAGTTTAATACAAATGACTTAAAAATAAATTTCATGAACAGTTTATAAATACATGAATAGTTCTATATGCATGATTCATTCATCCATTCATTCATCCATTCAATAAGTAAAATAGTAAAAAGGAAAGTAAAGAAAAAGTATAAATTAAATTTACATGAAAAATCAAAATAAGAGATACTTCCTCTAGCTCTTATGGGTTTTAGGTAAGTTACACATTTCCCAAACTAAATCATAAAGTAATACAATAAAACAAAGAATAGAAAAACAAATCTTGATCCATATGAAGAAGATGAAAAGGGAGAATATTGTCTATTTTAGTTGGATTTGATACTTGAAACAAGTATGCCTATGTATCCTTTTGAATGAGAATCAAAATCCGCGTAGTTCACCTTTCTTGCAAAAAGGGTTTGTTTTAGTCTTAGCCTTTTATCATGTTTCGGTTCTCTGATTAAAAGGAAAGTTGAATTAATTGATTTAACCAATTTAATTGATTACCATATTGTTAATTATGTCAGATTTTTAATTAACATGAATCGAATTAAAGTGATTAATTAGAGAATGTGGGATAAAAGAGAAATAAAAAAGGCAAAGAGCCCTGAAGGGAGAAGAGATCTCAAAGAAGAAAAATAATAAATAAATAAAAGGATAAGAAAAGGGAAAGAAAACTTACCTCGAAAGGCGGATGGAGACTTAAATCGGATGGCAAAAAGCTTTTGACTTAAAGGTTCGACTCGAAAAAGTCACAACCCAACTTACTTTGCAAAGCAAGTAGCAATAGCAAATCAGAAAATAAAAGAAAATTTTAAACTAGAGAGCTCATTCCTTAGTGGATCAAGCTTAGGGAGATGGTTCACTTAATGCAAAAACTAATCAAGCAAGCCAAGAGGTGAAGAAAACAGAGTGGGAGGACCCCTATATATAGGGGAAAGACTATGGGAAGAGTTTATAAAGTTTCGAAGCAAGATTTAATAAAAAAATGAAAAAAATAGAATTTCAGTAATAGGACCGCATAGGCCTATACGATTGTCGCACAAGCTTGTGCGATCCTCGCATAAGCCTATGTGGATGCCGCATATGTCTGTGTATTAGTCTGCCGATTTTGCCTTTTTTATTTGTTTCTCATCCATTTTTTGCAATTCCAGTTGCTTTGTGTTTATTATTCAATCCTAGATGATTTGAGGGTAGCTTAGAGGTCAAAGGGATAATTTATGATTCCCAAAGTTTTGTTTCCCAGTTTTTCTGTTTTGATACGCAAGTCTATTTACCATGCCTAAATACTTATAAGGTTCAAATGCATACTAAAGAGTGCAAAATTAAGGGTTTACAACTGCTTTATGATATTTATTATCTTTTTTTCTCTACCTACTATCATTTTCTAATATCCATTTGTATTCTTCATTCTATATTATTCAAATCTAACTTAACTAATAAAAGAGGCAATTAGACAAAATTGCTCTGGCTGTAGTAAGAATTGCTCTGCAGATAGCGCCACCCTTTAACAAATTCATAAAATTAGAGAATTTAATTAATTTATATTGAGATTTAAAATATTAATAATTTTTAAAATCAATTTTGCTCTAACCCTTCGAATTATGTTAGTGTGAAAATTGTACTTTTCCATTAAGCTGATTTTTTAGCTATTTAAGTGTGTAAGAATTATGGAGATGCCAAAATTGTGAGGCATCTAAATCATTTTAATTGAGTAAATGTGTTTGTTTTACTTTTAGTTAGATTAATTGTGCAAGGTTTAAAGGGACTTGAACCTAACTCTTAAGTTCCCTAACTTTGTCCTAAAAGTTTTACTAGAATTAACAGTAAACTAATTGCAGGTTAGAGATTTTTATTGTTTTGAAAATATGTAATTACAGTACAAATTACAAATTGATTGTTTGATCACAGTGTGTGAGTACAAGGAATTGTAAATATTGAGCTTTGGAAAATTACAAAATGATTGTAAGTGCTTGGAATGTTTGTCTCAAAAATTTTGCTCAAAGAGTTTTGATTGATTGATTTGCTCATTGAGAGTTGTCTGATTGATTGATTGAGTTTGATTGGATGATTGGTTGAGGGTTACTTTTGTCTTTTATTTTTCATTTTATAGCCACTAGATGACAACTATCATTTGCCACTCGTTCCACTACTCCACTTGACCTCTTTATCTGCACATTACTTTAGTCAAATTGTTTAGCGAGAAGTCCATAGCATCTTTTGGAATTTATCATTTTTCACATGTAATTTTGGTTTTGGCATGCTTCTGATAATCGCTTTCTGAGCTTTACCAGTTGTTTGGTAATGGTGAAAATGGAAGGAGAGAAAGTGAGGGGGAAGAAAGTGGTGAGGGATGCTAAATTTTTACCTATTTGGGAAATGAGGTGAAAAGAAAAGGAAGAGAAATTTAAATCTCCTTAGCCTACAATTTTTAATCACCTGAAAATGGGAAAAAAGTTGGACAAATCACTTTTTTCTATCAAATAAAATTAACTTTTCAAAATTCCCCCCAGTTTTTACATATCATATCAAATCCTTTTTTTTCTCTCATTTCAAAGCAAAACAACTCCACTTAAAGGAAAAATTGTCATTTTATTAATTTATAATAATCTCCTCTTTTTTGCTTCACATTTCCCAAAAATAATTACAAACTCTGTCCCCTCATTTTCTCATTGCTAAACACATCAAGAGAAAATAAATATTCTTTTCTTTTCACTTTCTTCCACCTCACTTTCTCCCATATCAATTTCTTCTCCCACAAACTTTTTTTTCAAATAAAGGGTTAATTTTTGTGAGTGCAAGTCATTAATTAAATAATCAATAATTTCATTGGATCTAACTCTAAAAATTTATTAGGCCGCTAAATAATTTACAAGCTAGACCCAATATATTTTTAGTGCAAATTTTGTGATTATTTTACTAAATACAAGAATGAGAAAGTGTATTCTGCATTAAACCAAATCACTGAAGTGGCTATATATAGCCTCACAAGAGTAATAGAAAAACAAATCCACGTTTTACAAGTCTATTAACATGGTAGAAAACTAGGAAACAAACAAACAACTTATTCCTAAGAATAAGGAATTATTCAAACAAGTAAATAACAAATTAAGACCAAATCTAAATACTAAGAACTCTTAATAGCTAGCAACTTCAACATCCTCCCTTAAACTAAATATCAATTTATTTAGTTTACATTTGGATATGCACATACTCCTAGCAAACTTCTAAGCTTAACAAATGTATCCTGCTTTAATGGCTTAGTCATTATGTCTGCAATTTGTTCTTGACTGTGACAGTGGACCAACTTCGCAACCTCATTTTTAGAAAGTTCTCGAAGAAAATGAAACTTTACATCTATATGTTTGCTTCTGCCATGTAATACAGGATTCTTTGAAAGCTTAATAGCTAAACTGTTGTCACAAAAGATTGTTGTACTATCACCTTGATCAAAATTAAAACTCTTCAAAATCCTTTTTAATCACATCGCTTGACAAGCACATGAAGCTGTCGCAACAAACTCAACTTCAATGGTGGACAAAGTGACTATTGGCTATTTCTTTGATGACCATGAAACAACACTTGAATTTAATAAGAACACATAACCTGAAGTGCTCTTTTTGTCATCCAAGTCTCTAGCATAGTCACTATCTGTATAGGCAACCAGCATATCATCTCCTCCCTTGCTATAAGCTATTCCAAAATCAGAGGTATCCTTCAAATATCTCAACACTCTCTTGGCATCTTGAAAATGAAGCTTTGTGGGATGCTCCATATACCTACTTAAAAGGCTTACTATAAACATAATATCAGGTTGTGTGGCTGTCAAATACATTAAGCTACCAATTATTTGTTTGTAATGACAGTTGTCTACCTTTAACCCATCCTCATCCTTCATAAGTTTGCAACCTGAAACTGTTGGATTAAGAACTAAGTTGCATTTATCCATATTATATCTTTCTAACACCTCTTGCACATACCTCCTTTGATAAATAATAATACTCTCTCTACTTTGTAACACTTCTATGCCAAGAAAATATCTCATTTTGCCTAAGTCTATCATGTCAAACTCACGCATCATGGAATTTTTAAATTCTACTAACATATCCTCACCATTGCCCATAAAAATCAAGTCATCAACATAGAGACAAATAATCAGTATTTTACCTCCCTCTCCTATTTTGATGAACAAAGTATGCTCATATGGACACCGTTAGAAGCCTTCCTTTTTAAAGTATGACTCTATTCGACTATACCAAGCTCATGGTGCTTGTTTTAGTCCGTATAAAGCCTTCTTTAACCTATAAACCTTCTGTTCAGCTCTCTTTTTCACATAACTAGCTGGTTGCTCAATGAAAACTTCTTCACTTAGCTCTCCATAAAGGAAAGTTGACTTGACATCTAGCTGAAAAATGATCCATCCCTTTTGAGCTGCAAGAGAAATCACTAATCAAATTGTTTCTAGACATGTTATAGGTGCAAACACCTCAATGTAGTCAACACCATGTTGCTGTGTGTAACCCTTCATGCCCAACTGGACATTGTGCTTTTCCATCCCACCATTTTCATTGAGTTTTGTTTTATACACCCACTTCACACCAACCTTCTTTGCTCCAATAGGCAAATTTGTCAATTCCCAAGTATCATTTTTCTCTATTGATTTAATCTTGGCATCCATTGTTGTTCTCCATTTTGTATCCCTCACTGCTTCATTGAATAAAATTGGATCGGTGGCTGTACACATAGCTAAATTTGCTAATTCTTCTTCTTTCGATAAGCCTTCTCCACTTTTATAATCTCCAATCTAGATTGGTTGCCTTCTCATTCTTTGATTACTAGATGCAAATGAGGAGACTTCACTTAAGTTGGTTGAATTTTCTCCATTTTCCCCATCAGTTCTACTTTCCTCACTGTCATTATGTTCATTGGTTTCAGTTGCATCACCAGAATCTACATCTACATCTGATTCGCTTTCATCATCACCACAATTTAAGTAAGCCAAAATAACTTCATTATGCTTTTTGTCCCAATCACATCTGTTATCTTCTTCAAATACAACATCTCTACTTACTATAATCTTTTGAGAAATGGGATCATACAGCCTATATGCTTTTAAATCCTCACTAAGTCCAAGAAAGACAGATTTCATGCTTTTGTCATCAAGCTTTTTACTTTGGCAATCAGGAATATAGATGTGAGATATGCATCCAAATACCCTGAAGTAATCTACGGATGGTTTTACTCCACGCCAAGCCTCTTCTGGAGTTTTGTTCTTTACAACAAGAGTTGGACTCCTGTTGAGAACATGAATCGCCCAATTTACAGCTTTAGGCCAAAATGTTTTTGGAATCTTCTTTCATGAGAGCATGCTCCGAACCATGTTCATAATTGTTTGATTCTTCCTCTCCGCAACACCATTTTGTTGAGGAGTGTATGTGACTATCAGTTGTCTGCGAATACCACTTTCAATGTAGAAATTAGTAAACTCAAGTGAAGTGAATTCACCCCTATGATCAATATGGAGACATTTTATAGCCAAACTAGTCTCTTTTTCAACTTGATTCTTGTATTTTTTGAAAGTAATAAATGCTTTAGATTTCTCAACCAAGAAGTAAACCCAAACTTTGCGGCTATAATCATCAATAAAGCTAATCATGTACCTTTTATTGCCATTGTACCTTTTACTGCCATTGGACATGGGGCTGATTGGTCCGCAAATATCAGCATGCACCAGCTCAAGAATCTGATAAGCTCTTCAACTGCTTTGCCGAGGAAAAGGATCTCTGTGTTGTTTTCCCACTAAACAATCTTCACATATTTTGGAAGAAATTCCAAAACAAGGCAGTCCCCTCACCATTTCTTTCTCTTAAAGAGTTTTTAGTCTGTTGAAGCTTAGATGACCATATCTACAGTTCCAAAGTTGAGTTGGATCTTCCATGAAGGAATTGAAACAAGCTTCCTCTTTTAGTTGTCACAGCAAATAGTTTAAATATCCGATTTGAAGACATTGGAATATCTATAATTAGCCCCCTCTCAGGAAGATAAATCTTGCAGCCTTCTCCTTTTATAAGGATTTCAAGTCCCTTCTCAACCAACTAACCAATGGTTACCAAGTTGTTCTTCAGTTCTGGAATATAGAATACACTTGTAATAATCTGCATAAAAACATTCACTAGCATCCGCACATTACCTTTTCCCATCACAGTCATGCTTGAGTTGTCCCCCAATTTTACTGTTTCCCTGAAGCTATTATCAAAATCTGAAAATAACTCTCTTACCACACATGTGATTGCTGCATCTAGAGTCTAAAAACCAAAGTTCTTCTTTGCTGACTTCTTTCTCATCCACATATGCCAATAACAACATTTCTTTGTTGCTTTCTGCATAGTTAACTTTTGCATCAGACTTCTTATTTTGACATTCATACTGAAAGTGTCCAAGCTTATGACAGTGATAGCATTCTACAGTAGATTTGTCAAAATTCTGCCTACTCCAACTTCTGCCTCATCCTCACATTCCACCATGACCTCGTCCTCTTTTTCTTGAGGATTCTCCTAAAGTAACCTTCAATGCTTGCTCTTCCACAACATGAGCTTTCATACATTGCTCATGTACTAGAAGGGTACCTTGCAATTCATCAATGGTAAGAGCATCTAAATCTTTGGATTCTTTAATGGAGCATATCAATCTTGCCAAATAAATACTCATTCTTGGATTGAAATCCAGAACCAGAAGCTTTGTCAAGATTAAGTGTAAGAAGGTCCCCATTGTCGAGAATCTTAGCTCGACCATCTCCCCATGTGATATCAAAATTTTGGTAGAAATTTGCTGCTGCTATGGAAGAGAAGATGGCAACAAGCATGAGTAAAATTATAGAAGAACCTAAAGAATTATGTGAAGCCATAATCTAAATATTTGTTGTTGGTAAAAGAGGAAGAAGTATGATAATTAGTGGGGAGATGGGATGAGTTGGAGTCAGTATTTATGCCCACCAAAACCAAATGACAGCAGAACGAAAGTACAGTTGAAGTTAAAAGCTATGGACAGTTGTAAATTGGGCACTAAAGAAACAGCCCAACCAATATTTGGTTGGCTAGACTGGCTTTACTTCACGAACTACGAGATGCGTTTTTGTATTATTCGGTTTGTTTGGTTGGGAGTTAGGAACTTGAGAGGCTGGTGTACCACTGGTGGTAGTGTGCTGACTGTCACTCACTACTTCTAAACTTCTAATTAATTCAATTTGAAATTTCGCTTACAATTTCTATGAAATTCTAAATAATTCAAATTTATTTATTATAATAAATTTAATTCATTTAATTTAATTCCCTTTGCAAATAGTACTTATTTCATTTGAAAATATTTATCGTTTTATAATTTTTTTAATTTATTTATCTTTTTAGAATTTCAAAAATATATTTATTATTTTTTTCAACTTTATTCTTTTTTTATTTCCTATTGAATATTTCTATTAATTTTTTTTTATTTTTTACATCAAAATCAATAAAAAATATTTTAATCTTTTTACTATAGAATTATGATAATTTAATAATTTTTTTAATTCATATACTGAAATTTTAAACGATAAATATTATAAAATGAAATAAATAATAAAAAGTAAGAGAAGGTATAAAAAATTACCGTATGCTTTGTTGTTTTTTTCCAAAAAGATTTATGATTATTATTTTTTTTTTACATTTATCCTATGGATATTAGACTTAAGTAATAAATTCAGTAATACCAATAATATTTATCAAAATGATACCCATGCAATCCTTGTTAATAATAAAAAGTCTAACACAATTCTGCCCACCTTGTTAATAAATGGAGTAAGAGGGGGTAATGATATACTCGTCCCAAATTCACTGCGAATTCTATATATATATATATATGTTTGTGCCCAAATTTAATAGCCAGGCCCAGCCTATTAATTATAAACCACTTGATATAAATTTAATTAGTGGAAATGGAAGTGGGGAGTTGAAAATTAAGTGGTATGAGATGGTGGCAGTTACTGGGATGGGTGGTTATCTGAGGAAATAAAAGGGAAAAAGAGAGAGGGGACAAAGGACGGAAAAAATCAAGAGCCAACAAAAAAAAAAGCTACAGCAAAAAGAAACAATTTCTGAAGCAGTTTTCTTTAATTCATAGTTTTATTTCTAGTATTTGCTTTTAATTTACTGTTAGAATTTCAATTCCTTTGTTTTTATCGACATTTCTCTTTAATGCAAAATTCTCATTTTAATTAAGTCCTTCAATTTCCAATTCTCATAAATTTTCAATTTTATTTACTGGCATTTGTTGAATCTAAGTGGACTATGGTTAAGGAATCTTGGAGATCCACAAATCATCTGATTTTAGAACTCAATAGGCGCAAAAATTTCGGTTCGCGTACCTCACACGCGTGGCATGCTCGAATTCTCAAAAATTCACAAACATAATTTTGACACGCCCAGTGAGACGAGTTCAAAATGCTAAGGAAGACTACTGGAAAAGAAACTCAGGTGTCTCAGGATGCCAGTGTCGCTGCTGATGAAGCAGGACAGGAAGGGTATGTTCCCCACATAGTGGAACAAATTGAAAGGAATTTAGTGCCTCAGGAGACTTAGCATCACAATGAGGCACTCGTCAATCAAGCAGGACCTGCTGCTGGACAAGGTGATAGACTTTTGACTACAAACAGCACTGACACTAATATGCAGGTGTTGGCCAAGCAAGTCAGGCTACACTGCGAAAATCAAAAGAATATGATGGAGACTCAGATGAAAGTTGCTGAGGAACAGGCTAAAGCTCTGTAGAGTATAACTTCTATGCTAGCCAATTTGGCAAAGAAAGTGAATTCAAATGTAGAGCAGAGTGTAGGCCAGAATGTTGCACCAAAACTTGCAAAACAGAATACTACCGGAGAAGAGCAAGGGGGATCTTCTACTAGTTCTTTAGAAGGGGTTGGCAATCAAGGCACTATGGCCTCCCAGATGGTGTATGATGAACGGTACCTTCCACCACACAGGAGGGAGGAGAATGTTATTCCCAGAGGTACTCCACTTAATGGCCGCCACAATGGCAGGCCAGGAGTTCTTCAACAAGTGTTTGCTAATACAAACCCTGTTAATCAGCCTCTGCTGTATGAACCTAATGATGGACTTCCTTTTCAAGGAGGCCCGGGGGGTTTTGGAGGCATGGTTCAAGGAGGAGGAGTTAACAGGGGAAATCAAAATGTCCCTCTCAGGCAAATTTTTTCAGCACCTCAAGTTGACAGAGATGCATTGAGAGAAGCTGTGCAAGAGTTGTATGGCCCTGGATTGAGACAAGTGGGCAGACCAGAATTCTATAAACCGTACCCAGAAGCTATTGACAGGGAAAATCCATACCCAAGAGGATATAGAATTCTAGATTTTGCCTTATTTTCGGGAGAGAATGACCAATCAACCCTGGAGCATGTGGCCAGATTCACTATACAGTGCGGTGAATTAGCTAATTTTGAAAATTTTGCTAATTTTAAGCTTAGACTTTTTCCTAATTCTCTTACAGGCACGGCATTTACCTGGTATGCCACTTTACCTAGAAATTCCATCATGGATTGGCAGGAGATGGAAAGACAATTCCACACACAGTTCTTCAGAGCAGAACCAGAAGTATGCATTGCAGAATTGTCAAGGATAACCCAAAAAGCTGGAGAATCAACAGATCAATATATAGCCAGATTCAAGAAAATGAGAAATCGCTACAAGATTTATCTCCCTAAAATAGAGTTTGTGAAGATGGCTCAGAGGGGACTGGACATCGAACTCCGTAAGAAATTTCAAGGAATGGAATTTTGAGATTTTTATGAGTTAGCAACAAAGGTTGCAGAATATGAAGAGCTCTTAAGGGAAGAAAATCACAGAAAAAGGTCCAGTATGGGGACTTATTACCAGGAGCTGAATGGAGAGGTAGCAGTAGCTAATTTAGCTATTAATGGATCATGTGTGTGTCCTTCATTAGTGAAGAAAATTCCAGATGCATGGAAAAAAGCTCATGCTACAAATGCAGTTCCTCAATATACATTTGAAGTATCAAAAACAGAGAAAATTTTTTATTTTTTACTCAAGGAAAATTTTATTAAATTGCCTCCAGATCACAAATTGCCTTCTAAGGAGGAGCTGAAGGGGAAAGACTACTGTAAGTTTCATAATTCATTCAATCATGCTACTAACAGTTGTTGGTCTTTCAGGAATTTGGTTCAAGATAGAATCAACAAAGGGATTCTGAAGTTCCCTGAGAAGGAGGCGATGTTGATAAATGAGGACTCTTTCCCTCCTGTGGCACCCATTAATGCGGCAACTTTTGACCTGAGAACTTTTCTCAATTTGAAAGCTGAAGAGAAAAGGAGGAAGGAAGCAAAGATTAAGCCCGACAAAGTTTATCAGAAAGTCTGGGTCCCTAAGAGAGCCTTGATGGAAAAGCAGGAGATGAAGGTAGAGAAGAGGCTGCCTGTAAGATTTCTAAGAGTTCATCATGTACCTCAGAAACATGTTGCTCCTGCACCTAAGTTTCAGAGATATCAACCAAGATTTGTCACACCTCCAGTGGTATTGCCCAACAATCAATGGCACAGGGTTCAACACAAAAAGTTACCTCAACCTTCGACAAGAACACAAAAGAGGAGGTTGTTAAGGCAAAGAGCTGCAGAAAGATGGAAGAAAGAGGCAAAAAGTCAAAAAGCGCAGAATCCGCCAAAGTCTAAGTTTGGCAGAAAAGCTACTGAAGACGTGGACTTCACAGATGATGAAGATGATTTGTTGTCTTGTTATGCCCTTTGGTTTGAAAAATGCAGGTTCTACATACCAAAGGGCAATGAATGCCATTTTTCATGACATGATAGGCCATCACCTAGAAGTTTACATTGATGATATAGTGGTGAAATCTAAGTTGGCCAGAGACCATGTGGAGCATTTGAGAAGGAGTTTCTAAAGGATGAGGGAGCACAATCTAAAGTTTAATCCTTTGAAATGTGCATTTGGGGTTCAAACAAGGAATTTTTTAGGTTTTTTGGTACATCAGAGGGGAGTAAAAGTGGATAAAAATAAGGCTAAAGCGATCATTAAAGCCAAAGCCCCACAGAATAAGAAAGAGCTCCAACGGTTTTTAGGCCAGGTGAATTACTTGAGAAGGTTTATTTCTAATATGACTGGAAGAACTAGAGTATTTTCAGATTTGTTGAAACTTAAGCAGGTAGGGGAGTTTATATGGGAGGAAAAGCACCAGCAGGCTTTTGACAAGATCAAGGATTATTTGTCTAAGCCGCCGGTATTAATGCCTCCAAGAGAAGGAGTACCCCTTAAGTTGTATATTTCAGCTGCACAAGAATCTATAGGATGTTTTTTAGCTCAGAATAATCATGGTGGACATGAGCAGGCTGTGTATTATTTAAGTAGAACTTTGGTGCCTACAAAAATCAAGTGCTCATCCATAGAGAAATTGTGTTTAGCACTGTATTTCGCATGCACCAAGTTGAGACATTATTTGATCAAACACAGGGTATATGTGGTGTCTCAGACAGATTTGATGAAGTACATGCTGAATAGACCTCTGATAATAGGAAGAATTGGTAAATGGTCTCTGGCATTAATAGAATTTACATTAATCTATTTTCCTCAGAAATTTATGAAGGGTCAGGTGTTGGCAGATTTTTTGGCAGATCATCCATCCTTAAGTATTCAAGAAACTAAAGAACCAGACTTGCAGATATATGGAATGGAGGTTAAACGTTGGGTACTGAGGTTTGATGGGTCTAGCACAGAAGATTCAACTGGAGCAGGAGTGGTTATCACTTCACCTAATGGGACAAGAACAACTTTGTCTTTCAAGTTGAGTTTTAAATGTACCAACAATCAAGCTGAATATGAAGCATTGGTAATTGGCCTAGAGATGTTGCAAGAATTAGGGGCTAAGAAGGTCTTGATTGTTGGAGATTCACAGTTAGTTTTGAAGCAGTTGTCAGGAGAATATAAATGTAACAGTTTACTTTTAGCTCCTTATTTTACTGCAGCTGTTCAGATATTGAAGTCATTAGAGGAAGTATCTTTTATGCACGTCCCTAGAGAAGAGAATTGGGAGGCAGATGAGCTAGCACAAATTGCTTCTGGAATAAAGATGAGCCAGGAATTAGTGCACAAGATGATTGTGATTGAAAAAAGAATGCACCCATCGATCACAGAAAGAGGGATTACTGTTGACTCTTTAAATACTGGGATTAGTATGAAAGATGATTGGCGAAATGAGTTGGTGAAGTATTTGGATTGCCCTGGAAGGAGAACTCCATTCAAGATAAAAATAAGGGCTCAGAATTTCGTATTATGGGAAGGTGAACTGTACAGGAAAGGATTTGATGGATTGCTTCTGAGATGCCTTGGAATTGCAGAAGCAATGGAAGTTATGAAGCAAGTGCATGAAGGAATTTGTGGTGCTCATCAAGCTGGAGTCAAGATGAGGTGGTTGAT
Source organism: Reutealis trisperma (assembly GCA_947687605.1). Taxonomy (NCBI): domain Eukaryota; kingdom Viridiplantae; phylum Streptophyta; class Magnoliopsida; order Malpighiales; family Euphorbiaceae; genus Reutealis; species Reutealis trisperma. Next base: position 475,724 of record CANTUT010000356.1, on the reverse strand, counting down.
AAAGAGACATGGCTATTATTGGCCATGGATCCTAAAAGATTGCATCAACTATGCGAAAGGGTGCCAACAATGTCAGAAATATGGAAGTATTCAAAAGGTGCCTGCTGCTGAACTCCATTCGATTATCAAACCATGGCCATTTAGAGGTTGGGCAATTGACTTGATTAGGAAAATCCATCCGGCATTATCTAAAGGACATAGTTTCATTATTGTTGCTGCTGACTATTTCACAAAATGGGTGGAAGCTATTCCCATGAAAAAGGTAGAACAAAGGGATGTGATTCAGTTCATTAAGGAGTATATCATACACAGGTTTGGCATTCCTGAGTTAATTACTACTGACCAAGGTACCATGTTCACTGGAGTGGATGTTAAAGATTTTGCAGAGGATTATGGAATAAAGCTCATCAGATCAACCCTTTTCTATGCACAAGCCAATGGGCAGGCTGAGGCTTTGAACAAGGTGTTGATTGGGATCTTAGAGAAAATGCTGGAAGACAATCCCAGGGATTGGCATCGAATTTTGTTTGAGACACTGTGGGCATATCAAGTGTCGAAAAGAAGTTCTACAGGGGTAAGTCCTTTTACTTTGACATATGGCCATGATGCAATAATTCCATTAGAAGTTGTAGTGCCATCTTTGAGAGTTGCAAGACAGAATGGGCTGACTCCAAAAGAATATAATGAGGCAATGCAGATGGAGTTGGAGCAACTTGATGAAGAAAGGTTACAAGCTTTGAATAACCTGATTTTTCAAAAAAAGAAAGTCTCTAGATCCTATAATAAAAGGGTGATAAGAAAGAATTTTGAAGAAGGGGATTTAGTTTGGAAGATGATACTCCCCATAGGGTCTAAAGATAGGGAATTTGGAAAATGGTCACCAAATTGGGAGGGTCCCTTCAGAATTCATAAAGTTTTGGAAGGCAATTCTTATTGGTTGTCTAACTTAGAAGGAGAACCCCATAAAAGATACATTAATGGAAAGTACTTAAAGAGATATTTTCCCACTATATGGGAAATGTTAGAGAAAGTATGAGAAGATTGACCAACTTAACGGTCAGTAGATTAGGTCAATCTTATGAAAAGATATGTATGATGTGACCTAATGTAAAGGCCAATCGCATGGCCATTTATGTTTGTTTTTTACTTTCTTATGTAAGTAGGCTATATAGCCACTTGAATTTCTGATAATAAAAGGAGTACGTCTAATGGCCACTTTCTAAAAATCTGGTTCTATTCTTATAAATTTTGCTTTTCCTTATCTTACTAATTCACATTTTAGTCAGTGACATATAAAATATCAACAAAAGCATGATGCAGTGATATGGCTGTAAGTGAATCTGTGAAGATGTTCTGTGATGGATGGTTGCATGATGCAATGATAAGGCTGTAAGTGAGTCTGTGCTAGTGTCGAGTGATGCATGGCTGCATGGTAAAGGAGGCTTAGCCTCAGCATCAAACCAAATCCAAAAATCAATCATGGAGGCTCAACCTCAGGCAGTCAAACATCAAAATTCATTCAAAGATCCAACAAAAGCCATAACCAGTATTTTCAAGTATAATTCATACAGTCCATAAAGACATGATTGTCAAAGTTCAAAACAATAGTAGTCATATCACAAAAACACTGTCTTAGTTCTGAAATACAAAGGTAGCTAACAGATTATATTTTCTAAAGTAGTTACCTAAATATTGAACTTGTCAAACAGTGTGGTTCACATCTCAATCCATCGCTGGCAGTGAGCATCCCTAGCATGTTGAACAGCTTCTAAATCTTGGTTGTGGATTTGGACCAAAAGGTACTCATTCTTTAGGGCCAACCCTTCTATAGAGACCTGGTCGGCAATGGTATCACATTCTGATTGCACCTTCTTACCTTCACTCAGCAGCTCTTTGAGATGGTTTTCTCTAGCCAGTACTTCTGCTTTAAGTTGCTGGAGAGCATCATATTCAGTTTGGTATGAAATCGAAAGTGATTAAAGATCATATTGTAGTTGGGTTGCTTGAGCCACCAGTGAGTCATAGTCTTATTTTCGAGCAGAGAAAGAATGAAGTTTCTCATATAGACTCATAATAGAAGAGCTGTGGGTTTTAGTATCACTAAACATGGCTTTCACCTCTGATAAAAGTTTGCTAAACAGTGTAGCTTCTTCTGATGTGCTTGAAGTAGCTTGAAGAATAGAAAGAGAGGATTGAACCACTACATGCTGGTCTTCATCGAGGCTTAATAAGTCTAAACCCATCAAGTGTTGAATGTTGGTCTTGGCAGATCTTATGGAAGCCTCAGATGGTAACGAAGCCACAGAACTGGTACTAGAAGATGCCCGTGTCAAAAAAGAAAAGTCCAAGTCACCTAGAGGATCATGATGACATGGGGGAGGAATGCTGAAGGCTTGCATTTTTAAATGAATTAATGTATGGTCTTGTCAAAAATTTACAAATAAAGAAGAAAGTTACCTCTAGAGGAGAATGGATAACGAGTTCCTTGCTAGGAGATGGTTCTTGTATCATGATACCACCAGTATCCTTGGAAGAGTCAGGATGAGAAACAGGAGATGAACGGGTAGGTGGTGGTGGAGATGTATGAACACCCTCGGATGTAGAAGAATGGTAATGCGGGATACGATGCATCACCGCATCAATGGACTCTTCTGTCTCTTCCTCATCATCATCATCACTTTTAGAGGAAGGGGAGTTGGAAACTTCCACAGGGGCTTGTGATGTATTGGAGAACTTGGTTTTGAGCTGTGTTCTGTTATATCTTCTTAGGCCAGTAGACATGGGTGGTTTGGATGGTTTGGTTTTTTTGGCCTTTTTTGGAGTAGGCTTCACTTTCTGCACTTTAGATGAGGTTTTGTCTTTGACAGTGGCACATGGTTCCTTTTGTCTTTTCTTGGAGGTGGAAGAAAGTGGAGGGGAAGTCATTTCTGCAAAACAAAATATACATGTATATAAAAATCAGAAATATGAAGTAGGCTAATAAGCCACTAATGTTCCTTTTAAATATATATATATATATATATATATATATATATATATATATATATATATATATATATATATATATATATAAAATAAAAAAATGAAAATGAACTTACGAATTATTAGTTTTTCCAATGAATAAGGAACAAGCTCCTTGAAGATCTTGGGCCACCAAGTGATAAAAGTGATCCTCTCTTGATTAGGGAATTCCACAAGAGAGCAATAAGAAGAATAGTCTTTGTCAGCTAAGGTCTCGATAGAATTCTTTGTCAAAACATCCTAGGGCAAGGAAAGATATGGGATGTCTAGAGAAGTAATAAGCTAAGCTAAACCAAATTGCTGACTCCACAAACAAGGTAAGTATTTATACACCTTAGGAGGACCAGCAAAAGGGACATTAGAAAAAGATAGAGAACCACCAACTATGAGAAGTTTATTGGAAGAAAAAGCATAAAAAAGTTGAGTTCGGTAGGCTTACAGGTCATTAGAGTCAGATGAGAAATAATGAAGCCACCAAGGTCTATAGTGTTGGTTCTGATAAATAATAGACCACAGATCTAATTGTTCAGGAGTCCATGTATACAAAGAATAAAAAAAACTAAAACAATCCACAGATCCTAAAAACCCTTTGCAAGACATGAGTTGTTGACCTAGCGGTTGAAGGTGAGAAATGGACAAGTCATTACATCGTAATTCTGGAAAATAGGCCAGCAACCATATTTGAACTACCCACAGGCTGCCACCCAATTTGGAAAAAGGGTCGTCGGTGGTGTATTTATGCAAAGCATGGAAAGTGGCGGCTAGAAGCATAGTACCTAAAGCAAAAGTTTTACCTGCAGCAAGAGCTCTGGCTAAGGGCAAATAGTCCATGGTTGGTTTACCAGAAGCCGGACAAAAGATCATCCTACAAACTAAAACCCAAAAAAACTCAATGTGTTCTTCTAAGGTAGTTTTTGCTTTAGAGTCACACCATCTTTTGACGACCCCAGAATAAGAACTTTGGTTAGTGGAAGCAGAAGGATGTGGAGGTAAGGAAGGATCTTCAGGGTCAATTAAGCAAGGGATGTCTTTACCTAGAATTGGAAGACCCGTAAGGAATAAGATGTCCTTTAAGGTTATGGAGGCTAAACTGAATGGAAAAACAAAAGAGCAAAGTGAAGGTGACCAAAACCTTAAAGCAGCGCATAAGAGGTCAGTTTCCATATTTAAAGGCTGTAAGCTCATTTGGAACAAATCATAAACACCAATTTTTTTCTAGTCACCTTCATATTGGGGAGTTAGCCTAAGAACCCATCTACTCCATTCACTAGTGAGCCTTGGCCAAGATTTTATTTTTCCAGAAGCTTCAGGTTTTTTTAGTGAAGTTCCCAATAACAATTCAGCAGGATTGTTGAATGGGAAAGGGAAGGCTGGCACCACAGGATTTTTAGGCCCCAATCCCAAAGAATGAGCACTTTGAGATGCTTTTGGAACGAAATCTTCAGGATTACAACTGCACATAAATGAGAATACATAAGAATGTATGGGATGTGATAAGTAATTAAATAAAGGAAATACCTGAAAAGCACGTGAGATCGAATAGGATCGCACAACAAGGATATTGATGGATCATTCTGTAAAAAAAAAAAAAAGGGGGGGGGTGCGGGGCTGGGGCTTTTCTATGTGTTAATATGAAGTTTCAAAGAGTAAATTGGAAAGTAAAAAACACAAGAGTTACATTACCTCTGATGCTTGAAAAGAGCCGGAAGTAGGAGTTTGTTGTGATCCACGCAAATGCATTAATCCTTGGAAAAACATAAACAAGTCAGACTAAATGAAAATGTTCTTACAGAAATAAAGGAAATGTTTAAAGAGTAAGAAAATACCTAGGCCAAAACATGGTCACCAGGGGTAACAAGGCCACCTGAAGCTGAGGAAGATGGTAAATCCATAGCCACAACTGCAGAAGAGATAATTCATGAGCTAAGGAGATTAAGGTACCATTCTAATCTAGTATTCATTTGACTAGAACATAAGTTACCATGTGTTAAGCTATATGGAATTGAAGTGGCCAATTGACCACAAATGTGTTGTGGGATGTGGGTCAATTTTGGTAATATAAGATATATTTCGGATGCTAGGCTGAGATATTCTTGTGATAAATAAGCTCATAATGCCATACACACAAATAATGGAGTATCAAGATATATGCTAATGACATGGTTATGAAGTGTAATTGGCATTTTTCATTCCCAAATTACTTTTGAAACCTCCAATTCTACCATATTCATTTAAGAGACCAATATGGCTATACCCACCCATGACAAATTCAAAATAAAATTTCCCAAATTTTATGAAGTTTGAACCTACTGTTATGTGGTTTCCTATCAAGTGGTATAGTCAAACATAAGAGCTAAGGACATTAAGCTAATTTCAGATGTTAATTTGATTCTCATAAGAGTATCATTTCATTTATTTATGGCTCATTTATAAATGAATATTGGCAATTTAGGTAGGTAAATTAAGTGCATTATCAAGGAAATTTGCCAATTTTTACTTAAGAAATGGCCAACAAATGGCTATATATGTTGAAAGGAATAGTCATCATTTCATCAAGATTCAAAAATCCCCTCAATCAAAATATTTCCTCCTCTGAAGATCGCAATTTCAATTCACCCAAACCAATTTTCAAGTTTCAAGTTCATTCTCCAATTCATTTAAGTTCATACCAACATCAATTTTTAGAGCAAGAAACCAAAATAA